>WNMK01000051.1:227504-332927 GCA_009819775.1 Phoenicopterus ruber ruber | reverse complement strand
ACTTTCTGCTGCAGTCCAACTCATTCTGGTGAGTGTCGGACCGTTTTAGATAGGTGTGGATTATCTGCGGTCCATGGAGAACAACTGCCAGATGACTAACGGGCACTTCTGGGGTGTCGGGGGGCTAAGTGTACTTCTGAATTTGGGTAGACTTCCAAATACATGGTCATTTCTCCTGCCTTGAGGAAGAGTCATGGGAAGACACCAGCTGCACGGAAGGACAAGGGTTTTCCTTAGGGTATGTGGCTTTTTGGTTTTTGCTTTTGAGTAAGAAAGCTACAAAGAGGCTGCTATCATTAAGTTTACTGGCCTTTTGTGAAGTCTTGGCTTGAATATTGCATGACTTGAAACATCACTGAAAAAATGTAGAGGTTTGTGTGTTCTGAATGCTTCGGGTTTGAACGTCTACTCATGGTGGTGACTTCATACAGTCCTTAGCTCCTGTCTCAAGGCACAACGTGTGCTTAGGGTGAGGTTCATCATCCACAGTAGTGGATGTGAATCCATATTTCAAATTGACTTCTTGATCGTTTGGGGGGGGGGCAATTTCTTGTCAGATCTGATTCAATCATCCTTGGTTTTCCCTCTTCCTGAAACTAGTGAAGGGCTCATAGGAGGAGAAGGGTCAGCACTGCCATTTCCATGGTGATTGCTTGTGCTGCAGTTACCAGGGTTATCTTCCATCCATGGTTTCTTTGCAGGAATCTCTTTAAGCCACTTGTCCTTTTTCTGAGGAGTAGTAGACTTAAGGAGAGACCTTTTATTCCTCATTAGTGCCTCAGAGATTTACCTGTGGTTTTGTTTTTTTTTTTAAAAAAAAAGCTTTTTGTAGCTCTTTGGATTTCTGTCCTTAAAGAAAGTCTCTAGGATTTCTACCCCGGATTGTCCAGAAAGGACTGTCCTTATACACTGCTGTCAGCCTTCTGTCTTGGGAAAATGTCTGGTAGTGGTGAATGTTTGATGGCAATGTAACTCAAATGCATCTTAAATATACAAGCTTTGCCCTTTTTCCTGATATGCCTGGGGGATGATTCTCAGTAGGTCATAAACAGTATGTTCTGCTGTGCTTTACCCATTTAAAATAATATATCAGCAGACATGTCTTCCTTAGTGCCTACACAGAGCAAGAACCTCCAGTAGCAAGGGCATGCTGATCCTTGGGTAGCTTCAAAGCGACAGATAAATGTAAACAGGTTAACAAACTAGTCCTGTGGTAGCAGTGTGTGTGTCAAAGTCCTCCTGACTCACTCAGCATGACATGACTTTTTGTGGGTGAGAGTGGATGGAGTCACTATAAGCAGGTGTTGATCTAAAGAAATGAAAAATTACCTTTGAATGGAGTGGCATGCCTTTAGATGTAGGGATGTATTGCCTTTTCCATCCTTGATTTCAGCACAGTGTACTGAGAGGTGCTTCCATCTAAGGGAGGGAAACTCACCCAACAGCTGTCATCAGCCTCAGGGCTTGTGATCCTTGAGGGAGGTCTAAGGGACAGTTTTACTTGTGTGGTGTTTCTCATTCTGCTCCCAGGTTTTCCCTTTAATGTTTGCTCTCTGGCTTATTTGCCTTTGTAGTGTTTTGTAAATGTTCTCTCTTCTCCATAGCTCTGAGCACTGACCTACGTGTTCCTTTATCTGAAAATCCATAAATAACTTCGGCGTTTACCTTGGGAGCAGAGAAAATGAGCACCCTTTAGAGTAGAGAGGAAAATTTCATATGAGGAACACTTCAATGATAAACATCTTCTGAGGTTTAAAGTTCCTGCTTTAAGTTTTTTTGGTTGTTTTTGCATTCTTTAGCAATACCCACTGTCGTGGTTTAGCCCCAACCGGCAGCTGAGCACAACACGGCCACTCGCTCGCTCCCCCCCTCCAAGTGGGATGGGAGAGAGAATCGGGGAAAAAGAAAGGCAAAACTCATGGGCTGGGATAACAACAGTTTAACAGGACAATAAAGGAAAAGAAAAGAAACAAACAAGAAACCCCAACAATAACAACAACAGAGTAGACTTAGCGGTGCTTCACTGCGCAGGTTGCTCCCAAGCAGGATCCTCCCCCCTGGCACTGTCCCCCTCTATAGAGTAAGCATGACAGTCACACGGTATAGAATAGACCCTGGCCAGCTTCTGGTGGAAATTAACCCTATCCCAGCTGCAACCAGGACATTATCCACCCCTTATTCTATACCATATATGTCATGCTCAGATCCTACACTTTCCAGTTAATCACACACACAGACATCATTCCCTTAGTCTATGGACCATCCCTTTGAAGTGTCTATTGAGTTCATTTAGTCCATGACTTTGGGCTCCATCTGTCATAACAGTCTCTTGGGGCAGGAGAGATGATGTGAAGTTCGCTCGGTTGGCAAAACAGGGCTGGGTCTCGGTGTGGTGTGGCAGGTGACGCTGGACGCAGTGGGAGGATGGTGTGTAGTGCTGGATTGTTGCATGTTGCATCTGGACCTTGCAGTTGTGGTATCTGGCGCGGCTGGTGTATCATGTCCACGGTCCGTGGGTTGAAGATGTCGATCTCTTGAGGAAGTTGCTGGGCGCCAGTTGCTAAAGCCAGTTCTGCTTCCATTACTGCTGCACTTTGCTCAGTTTTACCAGTAGTTCATTCCTTATTAATTTGGGTAATTCTTGCTATAATATCATTGATTTGGCATATAGCCACTGTGATAGAGATGACATACAGTGACAGGGTTATAGAGCAATTAACATCATACTATTTAATTCATTGGCTATTCTCACCCAAGATCAAATCCCCTTGAGGTACGCATCGGACTTCCCCATCCTTTCGCATCACCCACCAAGTGCACCCAGGTCCTTGAGCAAAAGCAATTCCACAGATGGTTCCAGCTATCCAGTGGTTGCTTCCACCATTGTAAGCACATGGCACTTGCCTTGGCGGATCTGTGAGAGTGGGATAGAATCAATCTGCCAGGCCTCCCCATATATCTATTTCAGCCATTGTCCTCCATACCAGAGAGGCTTGGACCACTTGGCTTGCTTGATCGCAGCGCATATTTCACCCTCACGGATAACCTGTGCGATAGTGTCCATGGTCAAGTCCACCCCTCGATCACAAGCCCATCTATATGTTGTATCTCTCCCCTGATGGCCTGAGGTGTTGTGGGCCCACTGAGCTAGGAATAATTCACCTTTATGTTGCCAGTCCAGATCCACCTGTGCCACTTCAATCCTAGCAGCCTGATCCACCTGCTGGTTGTTTTGATGGCATCTACGTGGCGTACTTTTAGAACCAGCTTCTCTAGCCGGGCAGCACTATCTTGCCACAATTTGGCAGCCCAGATGGGTTTGCCTCTGTGCTGCCAGTTGCTCTGCTTCCATTGCTGTAACCACCCCCACAGGGCATTTGCCACCATCCAGGAGTCGGTATAGAGGTAGACCACTGGCCACTTCTCTCACTCACCAATCTCTAAAGCCAGCTGGATGGCTTTCACCTCTGCAAACTGACTCGATTCACCTTGTCCCTCAGTGGCTTCTGCGACTTGCCGTGTAGAATGTGAAATCATTCTTCTTTCAGGTCATATGATAGAGAGGGCTTACAATGAAACTGTAATTTGGAATATGCATTCTTCAGAAACCCACAACACCTAAAAAAGCTTGGGCTTCCTTTTTGTTAGTTGGTGGAGACAGAGCTGCTACTTTGTTGATCACATCTGTCGGGATCTGACGACATCCATCTTGCCATTTTATTCCCAGGAACTGGATCTCCTCTGCAGGTCCTTTGACCTTACCTCATGTTATGGCAAAGCCAGCTTTCAGAAGAATTTGGATTATTTTCTCCCATTTCTCAAAAACTTCTGCGGCTGTGCTGCCCCACATGATGATGTCATCAACGTGTTGCAGGTGTTCTGGAGCTCCACCCTTTTCCAGTGCAGTCTGGATCAGCCCATGGCCAAGGGTGGGGCTGTGTTTCCACCCCTGGGACAGTCGATTCCAGGTGTACTGGATGCCCCTCCAGGTGAAAGCAAACTGTGGCCTGCACTCTGCTGCCAAAGGCATTGAGAAGAATGCATTGGGAATATCAGTGGTGGCATACCACTTGGCTGCCTTGGACTCCAGTTCGTACTGAAGTTCTAGCACGTCTGGCACGGCAGCACTCAGTGGTGGCGTGACTTCATTCAGGCCACAATAATCCACTGCTAATCTCCACTCTCCGTTAATTTCCTTACTGGCTATATAGGACTATTAAAAGGTGAATGAGTCTTACTAATGACTCCTTGGCTCTCCAGTTGATGAATCAGCTCATGAATGGGAGCCAGGGAGTCTCAGTTGGTGTGATATTGCTGCCGGTGCACTGTCCTGGTAGCAATTGGCACCTTCTGTTCTTCAGCTCGCAGCAATCCCACAATGCAGGGATCTTCCGAGAGGCCAGGCAGGGTGGATAGCTGTTTGGTCTTCTCTGCATTCACTGTGGCTACACCAAAAGCCCATCGGTATCCCTTTGGGTCCTTGAGGTACCCTCTCCTGAGGTAGTCTATGCCAAGGATACAAGGGGCCTCTGGGCCAGTCACAAGGGGGATGCCTTTCCCACTTGTCCCCTGTTAAGCTCACCTCAGCCTCCAATACCGACAATTCTTGGCATCGCGCTGTCACTCCCGAGATCCAGATGGGTTTCGTTCCCCTGTGTTCTGATGGCACCAGAGTACACTGTGCACCGGTTTCTACCAAAGCCCTATACTTCTGTGGGTCTGATGTGCCAGGCCATTGAACCCACACAGTCCAGTATACAAGGTCATCCCTTTCCTCCTCCTGGCCAAAGGCAGGGACCCTCTATTCCTGTTCCTCGTCAGAGTATTCTCTGTCTGACCCTTGCAGTGCCAGACCACAAGGCCCCTCACCAGGATTAAGGGAGGAGATTTCAGTTCTTCTCTGTTTGGGAAATCGCTGATTGCCTTCGTGTGTCTCTACAGCAACTCTGCTGACAGACTTCCTGGGTGGCCCCTTCTTAAGAGCTGTCTTCCCTCTCCGTTCATGTACAGGGGCTTCCAGCTTCAAGGTGGGTTCACGGTCCCAATTCCTCATGTTCTCCCCCTGGTCACGCAGGAAGAACCAGAGTGCCCCATGCGGCGTGTGTCTGGGGCTCCCTTTCCCTCTGACCGAGGCAGGAGGGGACTGATTTCTTGGGGCATCCCTGATAGCCAAGGCACTGGCCTGTAGGGATGAGGCGGTACAGAGATTTTCTTCAAAGTTTTAGAGCCAAGACGACACTCTCACCACAGTTGGTCTATCAATATCCAGGCAACACATCGCTGCCAGGCTGTTAGAAGAATATGATGCTGGGGCACTCTGAATCAGCTTCCTCCGCATAGCCCATGTGCGCAGGACATCGTCTGGATCTTTGGAGACCTCATCATTGTCTAGATCCCTGTAGATGACTTCCAGTACCGCTAATTCTCTCAGGTACTAGATGCCTTCACCTGCGGTAGTCCACTTTCCCGGGGAGTTCACCAGATCTTCCTTGAATGGATATTTTGCCCTCATACTTGAGAGGAGCCGTCTCCAGAGACTGCAAATTGCTGCCTCTTTTCCAATCCCTCTCTCAATTCCCCAGTTTCTAGCAAGGGATCCCAGCTGTTGGGCTTCCTTGCCCTCCAATTGCTGACTGTCGGCCCCGCTATCCCAGCATCAGAGCAGCCAGGCAGCAACCCGCTCACCTGGCTGGCGGCTGTAATCTTTCCGCATGTCTCGAAGTTCTGCTGAGGTCAGGGACCAGGTAGTTTCTGCTTCCTGTCGGAATTCTCTCACTCCTTCCTCCAATGGCTTTGTCGAAGGACCGGCTTCTTGACCAAACCTTTCCTCTTCCTCCTCCCTTACTAATCGAGGATATGGACCCGTTGTTCTCCTTGTCTATTGTTTAACTACTGGGGCAATTACTGCAGTTGTTGTTGTTGTTTGGGTCCCTATCTCAACCATGGTGTCCTCAGGTGCAGTTTGGGTCCCTGCCTCAACCGGAGTCTTCTGAGAATGCTGAACTGTGGCTCGATAGGTACAAGCCAGGCCGCAATATAGTGCTAGAAGCTGCTGGTTTTCATTGGGATAGGCAAGGCACCCTTCTATCAGGTGGTGCGTCAGTTTGCCAGGGTTGCTTGCCTGTTAAGGTCTAAAGTCCCAGGCTATGGGAGGTGATAACCGCCCTAGGAACCTGCCCAAGTCCTTCCACACACCCTGCCACCCTGGGACCAGCTGCCTCAAGTCACATTTCAATATCGCCTCACCCAAATTTTGTCTTTTCTTCCACTAGGACGAGACCAGGTTCCACAAACCCTGTAATATGCCAACAATATTAATTAGTAGTACTAAGCAGCTCACGTAAGGGTGAACAAGGACCTCTGGAGCCTGTATAATAAACCTATCCACATCAATCCTGGGTAGGGAGAGGGAGATGTATTCCCTCATCTTCTCCACCAGATAGCTCCCCCAGCAGAGTAAGGCCATCAATGCCAGGGCAAAGCACATAACCATTGTTTGCATGAACATTTTGCCAAAAGTAAAGAGAGAAACAGTGCAGCCAACGAACTTTAGGACCCGTACAGGAGCTTGTCACTTAATAACTACTACAGCTATAGCACGCTTAATACAAAAGTGCTGTCGTTGTGCCCCACGTTGGGCGCCAAAAATGACTGCCATGGTTTAGCCCCAGCCGGAAGCTGAGCCACACGGTCGCTCGCTCACGCCCCCCTCCTGGTGGGACAGGGGAGATGATCGGGACAAAGGCAGGCAAAACTTGTGGGTTAACAATAACAACATTTTAACAGGACAACAAAGGGAAAGAAAAACAAACAAACAAGAAACCCCAACAATACCAACAACAGAGTGTACTTAGTGGTGCTTCCCCGTACAGGTTGCTCCCTGCCCGGAGCCCAACGCCCAGCCCGCTCCTGAGCAGCGATCCCCCTGCCTCCGGTCGTCCCCCTCTATATAGTGAGCATGACGGTCACATGGTATAGAATAGAACCCAGCCAGCTTCTGATAAAAATTAACCCTATCCCAGCCACAACCAGGACACCTGACTCCATCCCTACACAACCGGGCAGCGTCCCTATACTCTTCCCAGGATACCTGTCCCTGCTTCTACTGCCTGTGTATTTCCTTCTTGCCCTTTAGTTTGACCAGCAAGTCTCGACTCAGCCATGCTGGTCTCTTGCCTTCTTTGCCCGATTTCTTGCACCTGGGGATTGAGAGCTCTTGCGCTCTATGGAAAGTGCCCTTAAAGATCTGCCAGCTCTGTTCCGCTCCCTTGTCCCTGAGGGCAGTTTCCCAGGGGGTCCTATTGACTAACTCCTTGAAGAGCTGGAAGTTGGCTTTCCTAAAATTCAGGGTCCTGACCTTACTCTTCACCTGACCCATATCCCTCAGGACTGTGAACTCCACCAGCGCATGATCACTGCAGCCCAGGCTGCCTCCAATCTTGACGTCACCGATTAGCTCACTCGCGTTGGTGACCATCAGGTCCAGCATAGCATCCCCTCTGGTGGGGCCATCTATTACCTGGCTTAAGAAGTTATCCTCCATGCACTCCAGGAGTCTCCTGGATGGCCTACAGCTCGCCATGCTGCTATTCCAGCTGATGTCGGGGTGGTTGAAGTCCCCCAGCAGGATGAGAGCCTGCGAGCGTGATGCCTCCTGTAGCTGGAGCCCCTGGCTCCTCTCCATACATCTTCAAGCATGCTGCAGTGTAGCCAGCACGTCTCGGAGCAACAGGCTGAGGGCCCTCGCTAGCGCCCCGTCCCCCTAACCTTGGCACGTCAGTTCACAGCTTGTCACGGGCACGCCTGATATTATCCCCCTCCCCCTTCAAGTCTAGTTTAAAACTCTGTCAATGAGCCCTGCTAGCTCGTAGGCAAAGACCCTCTTCCCCCTTTGAGAAAGGTGAACCCCAGCTGACGCCAGCAGACCTGGTGCCGTGTAGGCCATCCCGTTGTCGAAAAACCCAAAATTGTCTTGGTGACACCAGCCACGGAGCCACGTATTGATAGAGTGGACCCTTCTGTTTCTGCCAGTGTCGCTGCCCGCAACTGGAAGAAGGGAGGAAAAGATAACCTGCGCTCCAGATTCCCTTACAGACTGTCCCAAGGCCCTGAAGTCTCTTTTGATTGCCCTCGGACTACGCGTTGTGGCTTCATTGCCACCCACATGGAAGAGCAGTAGTGGGTAATAGTCCGAGGGCTGTACCAGACTAGGAAGTTTCCTAGTGATGTCCTTAACCCGAGCGCCAGGGAGGCAGCAGACCTCCCTAAGAGGAGGGTCTGTCCGGCATATAGGACCCTCTATTCCCCTCAGAAGGGAGTCACCTACAACTATAACCCTTCTTTTTTTCCTCGTGGAGGTGGTCGTGATACGAGGGGTGGGCTTTTCTAGCCTCAGCAACACCTCTGGTGTAGATGGACCATCATCCACATCCTCTGTTGACTGGCCTTCCACATCCAGAGCCTCATACCTATTGTACAGAGGCAACTGGGAAGGTGAGGTGGGCAAGGGAGGGGTACGCCTGCCACCCCGGGCGTGGACTTGCTTCCATTCCCTCCTTTCCTTTAAGCTATTGCCTTTATCCTGGCAAGGGGAGGATACAGGACTCCTTTGATCTTGGGTGTTTTCTGGTGGCTTTTCCTGTTTCTGTCTCAGGGAGGCCAGAGCATGGTTCCACCAGTCTCTCTCTTGCTCAGACTCCATGATGCTCCTTAACCTTTCTACTTCCTCTCGTAGCTCTGCCACCAGGCAATTACATAGTTATGATGTTAGATAGAAACACTTCGATTTCGGTCGCTCATCCTACATAGTTGTAGGATGTTCTTGGACTGGAGACAGGTTTCAAGTGTTAGACCGGGGTCAATCAGCGTGCTACCCAAAGCACTTTTGCACTGAACCAGCTCATAAAAGGCAGCGTGTTTGCATTTGATATAGACCTTTCTCTTAGGATATGTGCTGGGAGACAGAGACAAGTGTCTGTAGGGGAAGTTGGTGGCTTGTGCATCAAAGCCTTTGTTCCAGCCCCGTGCTAACGTCTATTGGAGGCAAACCCTGCAGAAACAGTGCCCAGGCACAACCTGGAAACACAGGCAGCAGGAGCCCGAGACAAGAGCGCAGAGAAATGCCCAGAGCAGGAGGAGGGTTCTGCTGTTGGCCAGAGCGCAGCAAGTGGCAACGCTGCCTCCAGCCGCACAGCTGCTCCCAGGTGGCCATCGGAAGGGGCAGCTCTCACAGACCAAGGGAGGAGCCTCTCACAGCTCCAGTTCATCTCCTCTGCCAGCATCCGGGTCCAAACTCAAGACATTTGACAACACCCGCTGCCTCAGGCACCCCTGGGGTAGAGACATCTCACCTGAGGTTCATGCACCCACACCTGCTGAAGAAGCAGGGCTCCTTCTTTGGGAAAAGCACAATGGCGTGAATGGTAGCACAGCATGGGGATGGGATGTGCCCAAGGAGTGGAGCTGTGCTGTGGGCAGGAGGAGATGCCAGGAACTTGCCAGCCCCCTCAGATGTCTCCAGGATGCAGAGCACCCCGGGGTTAGGGCTGCTAATTTGGCTCTGCTCAAGCAGTGCCATCCCTTGGGGCAGAGTGCCACCTCTTCCATGCCCCCTGGAGCCCGAAGCACAGTTGTCCCAGCTTAAACCTTGGTGCTAGCCTTCCTTTTCTCAGGATCAGGAGCATTTGAGTTGCCAGGGAAGAGACCGAGGAGCTGGTGTCTTCCCTCAAGCCTTGAAGGACGGAGAGGACAGAAACAAAGTTGAGATGACACACCTGTACCTGGACTGGCCAGCATGTTGGGAATCCCCACCTCGGCCATGTGCTCATCCTGGTCATGCAGGTGGAAGAGCAGTGGGAGCAGGCTCCTGCACACCTCCTGTTTCATCATCTTCTTTTCACTGCCCACCACAAACCCCATCATGTCTTGAAACAGACAGGTGGAGACCTCCCGCACGGCACTCAACTTCTCGTGGGAGGGAGGGGAGGAGGACCTCAGCCCCAGCTGCCCCAAGCCCATGGCGAGCAAGGGGCCAGCCTGGCTGACATGGAGGTGGACGTGCCTAAGTCTGCCCTGAGCATCTGCAGGCAGACCTGCAGCCTGTGCAAAATGGCCCCAGCCAGCCCTTCTCCACAATGAGCAAGCTGTGTCCTGCAGGTCAGCCCAGGGGCTGCACTGGGCACGCAGCTCCCAGCAAGGGGGCTGGGATCCCCAGGGCTGGGGGCCAGAGAGGGAGACCAGAGAGGGCCCAGAGTGGCTGTGGAGGGTTGAGGGGATGCTGCCAGGGCAAGGTGCGCATCCATAGGGCTCGGCACAAGGACAGGGCACATCAGCGCAAGGCTTGGTCCTGCCGCTGTCATCCCCTGCGTGGCAGGGAGGCCAAGCCAGTGTGGGTCTGGGTGGCGGGAGCTGGGCAACTTGGGGCTATCCTGCAGCAGCAAGGCCAGCTTGCCCCGGCTCTTTTGCCTCTCCCGTCTTGGGGGACATGTTTCACTTCCCCATTGCCCCCAGGGGCATCCATGGGGCACAGCTTCTCCCTCGCTCCCGGGCCCGCTCCTGGCTCTCTGCTCTTCTCAGTCCCGGCCACAGCGAGCACTGCGGGGGGGGGAGCGGCATGGAGCTGCCGAGGGCAGTGATAGGGCTGCTTCAGCACAGGGCCGTGGTCTGGGTCCTGCAGGGCACAACGTCCCCTGCCAGAGCACAAGGGCTGTGACGGAAGGCACAAGTGCCCGTGCCACTGGGCACTGGCAGGGGCTGGGGCCACTCGCATGCCCTGTGGCTCTGCTAACGGGGCACCAGGCTCTCTTGCCAGTCTCACGTTGTCAAAGAGTGGCTGGAACTTGTCAGCCAGCACCAGAGGAACGAGACTGGCTGTCTTCCCCTCCAGGAGCTGGAGCACGTTGCTGAGCACAGGCAGGGCTGCCACACTTGTGTTGCTGTTGGCAGCCTGCAGCGGCTCCATGATGCAAGGCAGCAGGACGAGCGTTCTCCTTGCCTGTGTGAAACACATCCCTTTTCGTAAAGTGGTGGCCAATTGCGTGGGCCAACCCCCTCTCCTTGTACACCAGCCTCCCCTCTGGCTTCTCGACAGGCAGCATGGGGGTTACAAGGGCAAGGTCCTGGCAGGCAGGGCTCACCAGCAAAGCCCTGGGGACATGGGAGAGCAGGGCACAGAGGGAGAGGACAGATAGCACAGGCTCCTTGCCACCCTGTCAGCCACCCCCTTCTCCACAGACCTGCATGGGCAGGCTGATGGGTAACCAGCGCTATCTGGAAAGGGGCGCAAGCTGCAAGCAGTCCCTGCCATGGCGGCTTTGCTTCACACCAGGGCTCAGAGCCCCGGAGCCAGGCTCTGCAGACCCCCCAGCTTGTGCACAGGGGTACAGTGCAGCACAGAGACCCCCATGCCAGCCCCATGAATGCGGTGGCCCCTCCGCAATGGACAGCTGCTGCCTCGGTGCCCAGAGGCAGCATGCAGCGCTGGCCTGGCCCCACGCTCGTCACTCTGCTGCCGATATCCCTGCCTGGACACAGCTGGGACATGCTGCCAATGGGAGCCCTTTCCCCTGGGCACCGGTGCCTCTCCTTGTGCCGCACAGCCGAGGGCCTGGCCTGGAGGACATGGGGGCAGAGGAATGGGGAGGCAGCTGGGGAGAGCTGGCAGCGGCTGGCACAGCTCCTGATGTCCAAGCCGCTGCGTTCGTTACTGTCGCGTCCTGCCTGTGGGAAGGGAGTGACTCCGATTCGCAGATCCCCTCGGGTTGAATTAAGGTGAAATGACACTCAAGGTCCATGCACAAAGATCAACTTTAATGAGAAATTTCTATAGAAGGAATGTCCTGTAAATGTTGGCCCTCTGACAATTATATCTAGCCATGCTATGCATCTTTGGTGGAAATCAAGGTAAGCCTTGCGTTACTTAACAATTTCAAGAGAAAAGAGGTGGGGGGGCGGGGGGGGGAGAGAAGGAGATGGGGGGAGAGAGAGAGAGGGAGAGAGAGATCACCAGTCCTGGATCCAGCGTCAGACCTGCCGATGGGTGTGTTTGGTGTGGAGAGCCCCCCGAGACTCATACCTGCCCCTACTTATAGACCTCAGTTCCTGGACTTCTAGGACCTTCTCTTGCCCCAGGTCCAGGAGTGGTTGAGACACATGTCAGTAAAGAGAAGTGACACTCGGCCCCTCCCCGTGACTTGCATTTTGTCTCTCAGGGTGTCCATTTTGTCAGGGCTCACAGTACAGTCACTTGGGACTCGTCCCTTACACCACCCTGTGGCTCAAACACTCCAAGGTCCTCTTCGACAGTGGTGATCTGAACATATCATATCGAAGGAGAGAGAGAGAAGAGAATAAGTGGCTAATCAGGCACCTTCTTATAGCAAAGCTGATAACCAGGCCAATTAATATTAACAAAAGCATCACTAGAGCTTCCACTATCCAATCCTACCGTCCTGTACGTCCGAGTTTTCTGAGCAGAGTTGAGGTCCACAAGGCAGGGTTCCAATGTACCTTCCATTCACTCGGTAACATCGACTGGAACAAATGTCCTGTCTTGGTTGTGATTTCTCGCATCTTCGGACGTACTTCCTCGATCGTGGTCGTGGCATTGTGTATGGTAAGGCAGCATTCCCCAGCCGTATGGTTTAGCACTCCACATACCCCTTTTTCTTTGATTAATAGCATATCCAGAGCTAGACGGTTCTGCAAGGCCATCTTCCATACCTGTTGAACCTGCAAATTTAGTTCTCCCAAAGCATGTGTGGTCCAATTACTTAAAATATCTACCTGCCAGGACAAATTTTCTAATACAAATTGATGTCTTTGTAGAAGCATTCCTGGAGCAAGATAGGCCTCAAACCCAAGGGCTACTTTCATTCCCCAGGTATAATAATCAGGCGCTTGGACCCTTCTTACCCACTCAGGCACAGCCTGAGGTGCTTGAACATCTCGTTTCCTCCGATGATATTTGGGGTTCAAATCAAATCTTCTGGAGGGGCACATTGTTGAAATACCAATGGTGCAGCGTAAACCCGCCATTTCGTGTACATACAGATGTGAATACATCTTTCCATTTGAACATGCCCCAACAGCACCCTGAGGGGCTGGACATCTAGCAGTGGAACATGTTAAGGGGTCATAGAGTTTGGGTTTTCTGCCTTTCCCTCCTCCCTTAAAATGCCATTTTGCTTTGTGGATAAGCGTGACTCCACATTTTAATGCAGTTTCTAGTCATCCAGTAATGGTTCCATTGCACATGGGATCTCCAGGTTTAAACCCTGGTACCAGGAAACCCCAACAAGTACACATATCCTGAATAAAGGTTCGCAATTCTAAAATATACCATGTTTCTATGCGGCCCCGCGTTAACAATTTACAAGTAAACATCTGCAAACAATTCATTAGGGAGGCATCCTCATGGGGTAGGGGATCTATTTCTCGTACATCAACTATCCTATTTGGCTTGGACAAAAAAAAATGTTTAAGGGACCAAGCACATTCATAACGAGAGCAGTTACGGTGAGCATAGCCACCCCATTTGACAAGAATTTGGATACACCAACCTGGGGATAACAGGACATTATAGTCATGGTGTAGGGGTTCACCATGCGGTGGGGCGTCCCACCAATGTACAGGATTACAAGAGATCTCCACCTCCTGGGGACACCAATTCCAATTCAATATAGAATTACAAGGGAGCTTTACCTCCTGGGGACATGATGTCCAATTCTTTCAGGCTGCAAGGTCAGTTTTCATCGTTCCCTTGCAGAGCTGTTGTTTCCAACAGCTAGCATTCCACATGTCTCCATCTCATTCCAGGTCGCGTTAACTGGAAATCGATAGACCACTGGAGAGGGTATATACCAAGTTGCCCTGCTATACTCTTGGAATGATGGCGTGACACAACTCTCTGGTTACAGACCACCCTCTGGTAATTGCCTCCTTGAACAAATCTCTACTTCCTGAATGGCCTCGTTTTACGTGCAACCATTCCAATAAATGTTCCCATTTTTCCCCCTCATCCTCTACGGCTATCCCCGCTAAACAGGTTAGTGAATCCACCTGATTATTCAAAAGGTCAGCTGGATGATCTCCTGCCTGATGTGCAGCAACCCATCCTCCCAGAATCTGATTGACCTCTCATTGGTTTTGTTCCCAGAATGGGAGCCATTCAGTACACCCCTTGAACACAGCGTCTGAATCCATCTAAATAAACACTGGCTCCTTAGTCTCAGCTTCTCTAATAACCACGCGCCACACAGCTACCAATTCTCCCACCTGAGCTCTTCCCTCACCTTCTGTCACAATTCGGTCCCCTCAATCAACATGCAGGGCTACCACTCGGTAGTTCCATACCTTTCCTTCTCTTCTAGAGGACGCATCAGTAAACCATACATTCTTTAAGTGGGGTTCAAATGGAGGGGCAGGTTCTATATAAGAAGGAAGAGGTCCCTGGTCTGGTTGATTGCCAGGCAGTTCCTGTATTTGGAGCACTTGAGGTGCTCCCTCCTCTATTTGACGCGTATGGCAGTAATGATCCAAGTGCGCATACCATTTCCTTACTGTTTCTTGTTGTGCAGCCCCCACAGGAGGGGGGGTTCTGGCTAGTACTGGTTTCAAGACCTTAAAAGGTCCTCGTAGGATGATTAGCTGTTGCTGTATGATTTTTTCAGCTTCCTGTAAAGCTAGACTAACCACAAAGAGGCCCTTCTCCCAAACTGAATATTGTTTTTCTGCATCTTTGAAAGTGTGTGACTAAAACCCAATAGGGTGAGTCAGACCCTCAGGCCCGTGTTGCCATATATGTATGGATAGTCTGTGAATTGCAAAGCCCCATTCAATATGGAGTGGATCTGTCAGGTGTATTGGCCCTAAGGCCTGCTATACCCCAGCCTCAAAAATCAACAACTTTAAGGCTTCTTCATGAATGAGGGTCCAGTCCCAGGTGGTCTTTTTGCGTGTCAAATCGTATAGGGGGCGAGCTATAATGGAGAAGTCTGGGATATGTTTTCTCCAAAATAGCAGCAGGCCTAGGCCATGTTGTAACTCCTCCTTATTTTCAGGCATTCTTACTTGCTCAAGGATAGTCAAGGTTTTGGGGGGAATACACTCTCTTCCTCCCCTCCACCAGATACTCAGGAACTTTATCTCGGGAGACGGGAGTTGTATCTTTTCTGCTGGAATCTGGAGCCCTAAACTTTCTCAGTGAGTAATCGTCTCCGTTTGGGTTTGTCCCACCGCGGCAGCATTAGGGTCGCCAATCAATATATTGTCGATATATTGCTATACTTTGACCCCCCTCTCTGGGAGTAACTCAGGTGAGCTCTTGTGCCAGCATGTAGCGAGCGATGGTCGGCGAGGGGCGATATCCCTGGGGCGGACGTGTAAAAGTAAATTGCACACCTTCCCATGTAAAGGCAAAGCAATCTCTGTCTGCTTCCCGTAAGGGGACCATAAAAAACATACCTTTCACAGTAATGCTCGCTAAAATTTGGTGGGCTTGCTCCTGTATGGTCGTAATTAGTTTGGCTACGTTAGGCACGGCGGCTGTCAAAGGGCCAGTATTGGCTTTCAAATGCCGATAGTCAATTGCCAGTCGCCGTTTTCCATTGGGTTTACAGACTGGTCACACTGGGGAGTTGTAAGGTGAGTGAGTTGGGATAATGATCCCGTTTTCGCAGTTCAATTATCACAGGAGTGATTGCCTCCCTTGCCCCTAACAGTAGGGTATAGGGTTTTACATTAATGATTTTGGAAGGAGGAAGCGCAGGTGCTGGTCATAAAAGTCTTACAGAAAGCATGGAGAGCCCGAATTTGCACTCCCTTTCTTTTGAATCTACCCATGTTCTCCCCTTCAATAAATCAAGTCCTAAAATGTTTGTAGGCAAAAAGCCCAATATCGTCATGACTTCAACAGAGGATGCACCTCCTGGTAACCAACATCTGACTTGAGCTGTTGGCTGCGGCTTAGAGTTTCTGAAAACATCTATGACCCAAATGTGTTTTTTATCGGCAACTATGCCGTTGCGGTTAGTGACATCTGCCCGAAGTGCTGACGTTTGAGCACCTGTATCTACTAGAAATGTAACTGGGTTTTAAAGGGACCAAGGGGAAAAGTAATCAACAAGCCCCCCATGTTGTTTTCTGTGAGCCTTCTTAAATAGACCCGCTGGCCGTCCCCCAGCTCACTTACTGGGGACAGCACGCCCGGTTTCCTGTCCCAAGATCAATCAAGTCCTTTTCAGGGGCAGTAGGTGGCTTGGAGGCAATTATTGCCATATTGTCAGGTTGGGGTTCTGCCCTCATGCTCTCCCCTGTGGGCTGTTCAATTTTGGGGGTCACCATCCTTTTGCCTCGAATGACCTTTTCCAAGGCCATAGTAGGCATACCATCCATTAAATCCCGGGGAATTCCCTTTTCGATTCCCTCAGCCCACAATAGGTTTCTCTTTGCCCCAGAGGTTCGGGGAGGGGGGGGGGGGGGGGGGGGGGGGAGAGAGTTGATTTTCTTGCTGTTCCACTCTTCGTACAGCGGTCTTTGATTTTGTAGTTCCCCCCGTTAACCCCATCCTTCTACCATAGAATCATAGAATTGTTCTGGTTGGAAGAGACCTCCAAGATCATCGGGTCCAACCGTTAACCTATCACTACCAAGTCCCCCACTAAATCATATATCCCTTAGGGCCTCGTCTAAACGTCTTTTGAATACCCCCAGAGATGGGGACTCCACCACCTCCCTGGGCAGCCTGTTCCAATGCCCGACAACCCTTTCGGTGAAGAAATTTTTACAAATATCCAATCTAAACCTCCCCTGGCGCAACTTGAGGCCATTTCCTCTTGTTCTGTCGTCTCTTACTAGGGAGAAGAGTCCGACCTCCATCTCTCTACAGCCTCCTTTCAGGTAGTTGTAGAGAGCAAGAAGGTCTCCCCTCAGCCTCCTTTTCTCCAGACTAAACAGCCCCAGTTCCCTCAGCCGCTCCTCATAGGACTTGTGTTCCAGACCCTTCACCAGCCTCGGTGCCCGTCTCTGGACACGCTCCAGCACTTCTATGTCTTTCTTGTAGTGAGGGGCCCAAAACTGAACACAGTACTCAAGGTGCGGCCTCACCAGGGCCGAGTACGGGGGGACAATCACTTCCCTACTCCTGCTGGCCACACTGTTTCTGATACAGGCTACCTCTCCCCAAGACATGGACCTTCCTCCCTGGGCCTGTCTCCCTCCTTGTGGGGCTAATGTGTCCCGCAAACAGTCTTGTAGTTGTACTGCATACAGTTTCAAGGAATCAGGCAGGCCCCGAATCAGAGGAGTCATTCTATTGGGGTTGGCAATTAATAGCATCGGGGAAGGCTGTTGAGGGACTAAACGCCTATCATGCATTAACTGAAGACAAGCAGCCTGCTGTAAACTTTTGGTCAAATGGTTTATAGTTGGGGTCTTGACACATAGTGGATCCCCCCTTTCCAAGGGCTCCAGACCCACCGCCCAATAGGCAGCTTGTTGTATGAATGACCACGGCGCTCTCGAGTCATCAGTAGTCAAGAAAACTCCTGGCCCCCAGTACCCCTTGTCGCGAAAGGATTTTGTCACAAATGAGTGACTTTACACAATTTGATCTAGCAACAGTTAAAATTTATTTTATGCCTTTATGGCAAATCACAGGATTAGATTGTGGTATTTAATAGCACTCAATCAATAGTCGATTAATAAAGTGATTTGACAAAATTCTTTCTAATCAAAGCAGCGACTTAGTTGAAGACTCGAAAATGGCAAGGTTCACTCTATTCCTGCACGGAAGAAGTGTATCGGGGGAAAACCAAGGCAGAATTGACTTCACAGAGGAAAGGGTAAGGAAGACCCTCCCATTGAGTCACGAGATTGGGAAAGGACCCCCTTGCTTTCTAGACTCCTTCTCCGAGAGGGGTCTAGGGGCGGCTAGATGCAATCCTAGTCCCAGACTCGGTCAACGGTTTATGTCCAAAGGGTTATTCACAGTTTAAGGTAAATCAGCAACATTCAATTAACAACATTCAATTATTGACTAGCCCGACATTTATAAATGATTGTATCAATTTGCATATACGTGCACACAGACAGAATAGTTATATAAATGTACAAATGGTATACCTGTTAAAAATTTACCCTGAGTTTGGTGAAATACTCCCATCGAATGCTTTGGCATTTCTCAATGGGTGAGGGTTGAGTCTCAAGGAGAATATTGACCCAGGTCTTGTCATCAGTCTTTGGCGACAAGCCTCCGGATTTTGTGGTTGCAAGCTCTGGGTAGCGTCCCACTCAGAGGGAGAGGCTGGGCGCAGCCCGCTGCGGTCCAGGAGAGCTCAAAGGGTCTCACTTGGGACCACTGTTTATAGGGTCGCAAGATGATTGGCTTTAGTCATCCGTAAATTTCCATCCTGGCCACAATTTGGGTTGACACGCTCTCATTTTCCACTTTTTCCATGCGATTCAGATCTCTACGTTCTCGTTCGCTACCTTGCCCATGCAAGAGCTCCTGGTACAGTCAAGGGGCGCCTAACTGCCTAGCTCATCGCACAAAGACAAAGGCCAAGATTTAGTGAGAATGAGCAGTGCCACTCCCATCTCAGCCATACACGAATACCTGGTACAGTCAAGGGACGCTTCACTGCCCCAGCTGATTACACGAAGGCCAAGATTTGTTGGGAATGACCGAGATTGTAGAGCGGTCAGGTGGAAAAAGGAGGGGGAGAATGCACCACCACACCCCTGGGCCTTGTCTTCTGACAGTAAAACTCCATCGCCACCGGTTAATCATATTCTCCATACATACTCCGTGTCAGTTTCTTGAGCTAACCTGGTGTATTTTTCCTGGATTTTTGACATTTCAGTTGCCGGGTACGGCACCGTCCAGGTAATAACTTGCAGGGCCCCCCCACCTTGGCCATTATTGGTAGTCTCGGTCTTAATCAGTGGCCTAATCACCACTTCCTCATTCTCAGGGTAAATATTTCTCAGCCACTTTCCAATTCCTTAGTCGGGTACAGGGGTCTTAAGTCCTGTTTCCCAGCCAACTGTGCCAAGCTTGTAAATCCTGGTTCACTCTCGGGAACAGAATCAAGATCTGCCCAATCAGGAGATCCTTGCCCCCCTTCCTCTAATTCGGACTGTAGAATTTTTTCTCGGTCCACCGCATCTGACAGAGCTGGGTGGAATCGCTGCGTGGTGTTATGTTCAGCAGTTAGTTGACTCCGTAAGGTTTTTGTTTGTTCTTGCAAGGACTTAACCATTTCGTCATTAGTTTGTTTAATCAGGTGCCTAGTGCTGCTCCCAACACAGCACACGCCATGGCTTTTCCTTTTCTTAGTCGCACCCTTTGTTCCTTCCTAAGTGTTGTAATCCTATCCGCTACGGCTTCTGGGTCGTGCCAGTTAAGCTGGGCCCATGCCATTCCTGCTGGGGAAGGGCACACCTTATATTCCTTCAACTTTTCAATAACAGGGGAGCAGTCAAGCACCGGCATTTCCTGGGCAGCCACAGCTTGCCAATGCTCGAACCTCTCCTGGCTTATTGCTGAGAGGTCGCTTCCCGGCTCTCCCTGCCCGTACTCACCAGGTGGACCATCAGTATCCCTTAGGACCTGCCAACACTGAGGGGATCCTGTCTGTGATGCCAATTAAGATGTTGCGTCCTGCCAGTCCTGGATCCAGTGTTGGACCTGCTGACGGGGGTGTTCGGTGTGGAGAGTCCCCTCAGACTGGTACCTGCCCCTACTTAGAGACCCCAGTTCCTGGACTTCTAGAACCTTCTCTTGCCCCAGCCCCAGGAGTGGTTGAGACACGTGTCAGTTCAGAGAAGTGAC
Organism: Phoenicopterus ruber ruber; assembly: GCA_009819775.1. Taxonomy (NCBI): domain Eukaryota; kingdom Metazoa; phylum Chordata; class Aves; order Phoenicopteriformes; family Phoenicopteridae; genus Phoenicopterus; species Phoenicopterus ruber. Next base: position 313,096 of record WNMK01000051.1, on the reverse strand, counting down.
GCTCGGCCCCTCCCTGTGACTTGCATTTTGTCTCTCGGGGCATCCATTTTGTCTGGGCTCACAGGACAGTCACTTGGGACTTGTGCCTTAGATGATATGCCCTGTTCACTGATGGGTCCTGTCGTATTGTGGGAAAACTTCGAAGGTGGAAAGCTACTGTGTGGAGTCCTACGTGAGGAGTCGCAGAAGCTGCTGAAGGACAAGGTGAATGGAGTCAGTTTGCAGAGGTGAAAGCCATCCAGCTGGCTTTAGATACTGCTGAGTGAGAAAAGTGACCAATGCTCTGTCTCTGTACCAACTCCTGGATGGTGGCAAAGGCCCTGTGGGGGTGGTTACAGCAACGGAAGCAGAGCAACTGGCAGCGCAGAGGCAAACCCATCTGGGCTGCCCAATTGTGGCAAGATAGTGGTGCCCGGCTAGAGAAGCTGGTTCTAAAAGTATGCCACATAAATGTCCACGTACCCAAGTGTCATGGTTTAACCCCAGATGGTAACCAAACACCACACAGCCGCTCACTCACTCCCCCCCCATCCCCGGTAAGGTGGGGAGGAGAATCGGAGAGAAAGGAAAACTCACGGGTTGAGATAAAAGCAGTTCACCAGGGCAGCAAAGAAAAAGATAATAATATATTATCATTAATAATAATAACAACAACAACAATAATAATATATAAGGATAATAGAATATATAAAACAAACGATGCACAATTTCTCACCACCCGATGACCGATACAGCCCATCCCGAGCAGCAGCCAGGGAGGAGGAGTATCCCCCCCCGCCCCCAGCTACCCCAGAACAGCAAGTTCCAGAGAGAGCAGGCGAGGGAACGACCAGCCAAACGAACGAACAGAAAAAAAAAAAAGCAAATCAGGGAACAAAAAAAAAGCAACCAGAAGGGAAGCTTAAGGATAAGGGAAGCGGCCCACCGGCCAACCCTCAATTATACTGGGCATGACGTCCATGGTATAGAATACTCTCTTTGGCCAGTTTGGATCAACTATTCTGGCTATCCCCCTCCCAAGTTTTTGCACCTGCACATTAGCAAAACCTGGGAAACTGCAAAATGTCCTTGATCCTTTAGCTGCAACCAACAACATCAGGGTACTATCACCATTCTTCACACACCAAATCTAAAACAGAGTAGCTGCTGAAGACAAAACTAGCTCCGTCTTGGCCAAAACCAGGACACCAAGAGTCAGGCCAGTGAGAAGCATCAGAACAACCAGCAGGTAGATCAGGCTGGCATCATGGCCTGGCACATCAGACCCACAGAAGTATAGGGCTTTGGTAGAAACCGGTGCACAGTGTACTCTGGTGCCATCAGAACAGAGGGGAACGAAACCCATCTGGATCTCAGGAGGGACGGGGGGATGCCAAGAATTGTCGGTATTGGAGGCTGAGGTGAGCTTAACAGGGGACAAGTGGGAAAAGCACCCCCTTGTGACCGGCCCAGAGGCCCCTTGTATCCTTGGCATAGACTACCTCAGGAGAGGGTACCTCAAGGACCCAAAGGGATACCGATGGGCTTTTGGTGTAGCCACAGTGAATGCAGAGAAGACCAAACAGCTATCCACCCTGCCTGGCCTCTCGGAAGATCCCTGCGTTGTGGGATTGCTGCGAGCTGAAGAACAGAAGGTGCCAATTGCTACCAGGACGGTGCACCGGCGGCAATATCGCACCAACTGAGACTCCCTGGCTCCCATCCATGAGCTGATTCATCAACTGGAGAGCCAAGGAGTCATCAGTAAGACTCATTCACCTTTTAATAGTCCTACATGGCCAGTAAGGAAATTAACGGAGAGTGGAGATTAACAGTGGATTATTGTGGCCTGAATGAAGTCACGCCACCACTGAGTGCTGCCGTGCCAGACATGCTAGAACTTCAGTACGAACTGGAGTCCAAGGCAGCCAAGTGGTATGCCACCACTGATATTCCCAATGCATTCTTCTCAGTGCCTTTGGCAGCAGAGTGCAGGCCACAGTTTGCTTTCACCTGGAGGGGCATCCAGTACACCTGGAATCGACTGCCCCAGGGGTGGAAACACAGCCCCACCCTTTGCCATGGGCTGATCCAGACTGCACTGGAAAAGGGTGGAGCTCCACAACACCTGCAATACATTGATGACATCATCATGTGGGGCAACACAGCAGAAGAGGTTTTTGAGAAAGGAGAGAAAATAATTCAAATTCTTCTGAGAGCTGGCTTTGCCGCAAAACCAGGTAAGGTCAAAGGACCTGCAGAGGAGATCCAGTTCCTAGGACTAAAATGGCAAGATGGATGTCATCAGATCCCAACAGATGTGATCAACAAAATAGCAGCTCTGTCTCCACCAGCTAACAAAAAGGAGACCCAAGCTTTCTTAGGCATTGTGGGTTTCTGGAGAATGCATATTCCAAATTACAGTTCTATTGTAAGTCCTCTCTATCACGTGACCCGAAAGAAGAATGATTTCACATGGGGCCCTGAGCAATGACAAGCCTTCGAACAAATTAAACAGGAGATAGTTCATGCAGTAGCTCTTGGGCCAGTCCGGGCAGGGCAAGATGTTAAAAATGTGCTCTACACCGCAGCCGGGGAGAACGGCCCTACCTGGAGCCTCTGGCAGAGAGCACCAGGGGAGACTCGAGGTCGACCCCTGGGGTTTTGGAGCCAGGGATACAGAGGATCCGAGGCCCACTACACTCCAACTGAAAAAGAGATCTTGGCAGCATATGAAGGGGTTCGAGCTGCTTCGGAGGTGGTTGGCACTGAAGCACAGCTCCTCCTGGCACCCCGACTGCCGGTGCTGGGCTGGATGTTCAAAGGGAGAGTCCATTCTACACATCATACCACTGATGCTACATGGAGCAAGTGGGTCACACTGATCACACAACGAGCTCGAATAGGAAACCCCAGTCGCCCAGGGATCTTGGACGTGATCATGGACTGGCCAGAAGGCAAAGATTTTGGAATGTCGACAGAGGAAGAGGTGACATGTGCTGAAGAGGCCCCACCGTATAATGAACTACCAGAAAATGAGAAGGAATATGCCCTGGTCACTGATGGGTCCTGTCGTATTGTGGGAAAGCATCGAAGGTGGAAAGCTGCTGTGCGGAGTCCTACACGGCAAGTCGCAGAAGCCACTGAGGGACAAGGTGAATCAAGTCAGTTTGCAGAGGTGAAAGCCATCCAGCTGGCTTTAGAGATTGCTGAGCGAGAGAAGTGGTCAGTGCTCTATCCCTATACCGACTCCTGGATGGTGGCAAATGCCCTGTGGGGGCGGTTACAGCAATGGAAGCAGAGCAACTGGCAGCACAGAGGCAAACCCATCTGGGCTGCCCAATTGTGGCAAGATAGTGCTGCCCGGCTAGAGAAGCTGGTTCTAAAAGCACGCCACGTAGATGCCCACGTACCTAAGAGTGGGGCCACTGAGGAACATCAAAACAACCAGCAGGTGGATCAGGCTGCTAGGATTGAAGTGGCACAGGTGGATCTGGACTGGCAACATAAAGGTGAATTATTCCTAGCTCAGTGGGCCCACAACACCTCAGGCCATCAGGGGAGAGATGCAATATATAGATGGGCTTGTGACCGAGGGGTGGACTTGACCATAGACACTATCGCACAGGTTATCCATGAGTGTGAAACGTGCTGCAATCAAGCAAGCCAAGCGGTCCAAGCCTCTCTGGTAAGGAGGACGATGGCTGAAATAGAACTATGGGGAGGCCTGGCAGATTGATTCTATCCCACTCCCACAGACCCGCCAAGGCAAGCGCCATGTCCTCACAATGGTGGAAACATATCCCGTGCCCCATGCTACTGCCCGGAACACTATCCTGGGCCTTGAAAAGCAAGTCTTACAGCGACATGGCACCCCAGAAAGGATTGAGTCAGACAACGGGACTCATTTCCAAAACAACTTCATAGACACCTGGGCCAAAGAGCATGGCATTGAGTGGGTGTATCACCTCCCCTCTCATGCACCAGCCTCTGGGAAAATTGAACTATACAGTGGACTACTGAAAACTACACTGAGAGCAATGGGTGGGGGGACCTTCCAACATTGGGATACACATTTAGCCAAAGCCACCTGGTTAGTTAACACTAGAGGATCTACCAATCGAGCTGGTCCTGCCCAATCAAAGCCTTTACATACTGTAGAAGGGGATAAAGGTCCTGTAGTGCACATGAAGAATATGTTAGGGAAGACAGTCTGGGTTACTCCTGCCTCAGGCAAAGGCAAACCCATCCGCGGGATTGTTTTTGCTCAAGGACCCGGGTGCACTTGGTGGGTGATGCGAAAGGATGGGGAAGTTCGATGTGTACCTTGAGGGGATTTGATTTTGGGTGAGAATAGCCAATGAATGAAACTGTTTGATGTTAACTGCTCTATAACCCTGTCACTGTATGTCATCTCTATAACAGTGGCTATGTGCCAAATCAATGATATTATAGCAAGAATTGCCCAAATTAATAAGGAATGAACTATTGATAGAACTGAGCAAAATGCAGTGGTAATGGAAGCAGAACTGGCTTTAGCAACTGGTGCCCAGCAATTTCCTCGAGAGATCGACATCTTCAACCCACAGACCGTGGACATCAATACACCAGCCACGCCAGATACCACAACTGCAAGGTCCAGATGCAACATGCAACAATCCAGCACTACACACCATCCTCCCACTGCGTCCAGCGTCACCTGCCGCATCGCACTGAGACCCAGCCCTGTTTCGCCGACTGAGCAAACTCCACATCATCTCTCCTGCCCCAAGAGACTATTATGACAGATGGAGCCTAAAGTCATGGACTAAATGAACTCAATAGACACTTCAAAGGGATGGTCCGTAGACTAAGGGAATAATGTCTGTGTATGTGTGTATATATAGATAAAACAGGAAAAGTGGTGGTGATGAATGGGAAAGTGTAGGATCTGAGCGTGACGTATATGGTATAGAATAGGGGTGGATAATGTCCTGGTTGCGGCTGGGATAGGGTTAAATTTCACCAGAAGCTGGCTGAGGTCAACTCTATACCATGAGACCGTCCTGCTCACTCTATAGAGGGGGACAACCAGGGCAGGAGAGGGGTGGGGATCGCTGCTTGCGAGCAAGGCTGGGCATTGGGCTCCAGGCAGGGAGCAACCTGCATGGGGAAGCACTACTAAGTACACTCTGTTGCTGTTTCTTGTTTGTTTGTCTTTCCCTTTGTTGTCTGGTCAAACTGTTGTTGTGGTTAACCCACGAGTTTTGCCTTTCTTTGTCCCGATTCTCTCCCCCATCCCGCCAGGGGAGGTGGGGGGTGAGCGAGTGACTGTGTGGCTCAGCTTCTAGCTGGGGCTAAACCACGACAATGCGCCAGAAAAATTAAGCTTAATTACCTACCTGGTCACATTGACAATGCAATAGATGTAGCTATAATTGTAGCAAAAGAGCCAGCATCGCTATTTCTGGTAAGGACCACTTTCTCTGTTTAGCACTTTGAATGCCAGAAGCTTAAGGCACCTGAGAACACACACCCTCGCTCCTCCGGCTGCCCTTAGGCGTTCTGGCAGTTTGCCCCTCCCCTTTCCCAGGGGATTGTGGGAAGGGTGGTGGGCGGGGCCCGGGGTATATAAGCCACAGCCTCTGAGCAGGGGCCTCCTTCTGTTTCTGGGCTTGTGTGGTGTTGGTGCTCTGCTGTTCTTTCAGTTGATTGCAGCTTCTGAGCTAAGCTGTTTGAGCAGGTGTGTTTTGGCATTTAGAGAAGCAGGGGTGCCTGTTTGGGGTAAGAGATTCAGAACTGGTCAAGGTTCTGCAGCAGATATAGTAGAAAGTATGCTTGTGCATAGCTTTTGTTTTTTCAGATCAGTAATTTTGTATTGAGCATTCAGGGGTGGCAAGATGGTTTAATAGTATGTTGGGTTCTTTTTATTCCAGGTGCATTGTATTTTCCTGAAATTCCTGACTTTATTGGAGATAGAACCTTGTTGTTTTCACAGGTTCCACACCTTTATACCATGTAAGCTGCCTCTATTGGCTCTCTTAGTAGGCTTGATGGTGAGATTAGGTAGCAGGGGTTAGGGGGAGCATCCGGTATGCGTCCGTATGTGGAGTCTTAGTGTTTCTCAAGAAAGGGGTTGGGATGTAAGGTGTAGTGTCTTTCAGGATATGGGGCAGCTCATTGCCTTTCCCAATTGCCTGCAGGGTACCGTGTTGTTCTTAGAAGCGTTGCGGCTTGCGGCAGGCCCCTCATAGATCATAAGCCTCAGGACTTTGCTTAGACCTGCAGTCTGTGGGGAAAAGGGAAGGTAGGAGATGCCCACAGAATGCAGGGCACGGCTCGGAAGAGTGGCTCCTGAGGAGGGGCCGATGCAGGGGGTTCAGGGGTGCAAATACAGCAAAGGATCTGTCGGGAAGGAGCAGGGTTCCTTTTCTGATGGTTCAGGAGAAGAGAAGGCATTTCTAAAGTTTTGGGACTGGGCAATGGTTGGGAAAGAGCAGAGGGTTCATCAGCCTTTCTCAGATTAGCTTTCCAGTTCAACTTGGATGTCGATGAGGTTTTAGTCTCTCTGCAGCTGGCAGGAGGTCTGACAAAGTCACGAGAGATGCAGCATAAACCATCTGGGCCTCTGCATCACGATATGCGGGGCTGAACATTAGAAGAGTCTCATCTCGTAAAGCGTGAGGTACATCAAAATATACCCTCCTGAACTGTGAGGTCTCTGCTTCTCGGTGCCTTTTACTTTCTTCGTTCTCTGACTTAATTTTTACATCCCTCCCTTTGCTGTCCATCTGGATCTCACAGTCATTGTTACTTAGGAGCATTGACTAGGCACTTCTCTCCAGTGCAGGTTTGTGTCAGTGTCTTCCCTGGAATTTCTTGGAGAAGAGGATGTGTATTATTTGTGCTCATAACAATCTCTAGGCAGCGGTCTCTTATCGCAGTCCTGGGCATGTGAGCTTTTTCTGTTATTCCAGTTTTGCCTTTTTCCTGAAGTGTTTAATGAGATTTGTTCTAGTGTTGGTTGTGGCAGTTACATTCTCGGGTTCTTGTTTACCTATTGCGTTTTTAGCCCTGGTTTGTGTAGGTGTAAGGTGTTGTCCTGGTTGCGCCTGGGAGAGGGTTAATTTTTGCCAGAAGCTGGCCGGGGTCTATTCTATACCATGTGTCTCTCACTCTATAGAGGGGGACGACCGGGGTGGGGGAATCACTGCTTGGGAGTGGGCTGGGCGTCGGGCCCCGAGTGGGGAGCAACCTGTACGGGAAGCACTGCTAAGTACGCTCTGTCGTTGTTATTGTTTGGGCTTCTTGTTAGTTTGTTTTCTTTCCCTCTGGTGTCCAGTGAAACTGTTGTTGTTGTTAACCCACGAGTTTTGCCTTTCTTTGTCCCCATTCTCTCCCCATCCTGCCGGGAGGGGGCGTGAGTGAGCAACCATGTGGTTCAGCCTCCAGCTGGGGCTAAACCACGACAGGTGTCTATTTTGGATCTTTGAGTCACTGCATCATGATTGTTGTGGTTTTCCCATGGGCTGACCGCCTGTCATTCCCTAAGGGGCTTCATAGGTAAGGAGGTTGTCCGTGTCATTTGTTTTCCATGTACCGTACCATATCTTACTTGGGTCTTGACATTCCCATTGTGTTTTTGTGCTAGATGGACACATTGGTAGCCATACCGAGGGTCTCGTGTGCCTCAACTCATCAGCATAATGCTAACTGAGCACTTCCTTCCTTGTGTTAGAAGCTCCACGCACGGAATTGTCTCACGTCTGGCAAGTTTACAGATGGTCTTCTCTCGCAGCAGTGATCTGGGATGCATCAGCATATCTGCTGTCAAGCAGTCTGTCACGGAGCCCTTTTCTGGGACTACTTCTCTGCATCCTTTCGGTCTCAGGTCTTAGAGTCTGGCTTCTCATGCATCCCTTGTCGTGGTCACGGCCATATCTTTTTGTCACAGGCCGTGGCGTTTGACTTCCGGGAAGGCCATAGATCCTTCCTCGTGGCTCCCTAGGCCTTTTCACCTAAAGGCGTCTTCCCTCTGGGAGTAATTCTTCTGCTGAGAGTTATTTTAAGGCTCTGGGTCAAGTGATTTGTCTTTGTGTGCAGTGTCAGTCTACGCGTGTGTCTTGGTTGGAGCTGCACTGCCTGGGGGCGTAGCAATTTTAGTCTTGGGAAGAACAGCAAGAGTCTATAGTTAATGTTGATATACCTGGACCATTTAGTTACAGACCGTACAGTCCGCCTCAGAGCAAGTAGCCCTCGGCAGCGGGTGAGGATGTTAAGGAGATGACGGGAACTATCCGGGAGAGGCCACTCGAGTGGTAGTGGAACGGATTGAATCTCAAATACATTAAGGCTTGTATGTGTAGGGGTTAATGTTGTTTTGCTCTTGTTTTTTTTTTAATGGCAGGCTGTCTTTGGAATCTAGGTGGTATTCCTAAATGGAAACAAGATGCCTGGAATTGTCAAGCTATTGTTTTGCATCCAGGTGACTCGCTCGATACTGGTTTTGCAGATGCAGAGGGACGAGCGGTGTGCCGGAGGTGGGCTGGTGTGTGGTGTTGGAGGGAAGATGCGACCAGTGGCTATATGACTAGCTTATAGGTTTTGGTTTAGTTTTTTTATTTTAAAGGCCCAAAGCAATGAGCAAAGTGGGATAGCAGCACCGGAGGCGACTTGGGTGAGGTGACAAGTGGGCTGAAGTAGCAGTTATTTTTCAGGTTTGGTGGTGTTGGTAAAGTTACAAGCATCCCTTGCTGTTTGTGTTTTACAGGTGGTACCCGAGTGTCCTGGTTGCGGCTGGGAGAGGGTTAATTTTTGCCAGAAGCTGGCCGGGGTCTATTCTATACCATGTGACTCTCATGCTCACTATATAGAGGGGGATGACTGGAGGGGGGAGAATCACTGCTTGGGAGTGGGCTGGGTGTCAGGCTCCAAGTGGGGAGCAACCTGTATGGGAAGCACCGCTAAGTATGCTCTGTTGTTGTTATTGTTTGGGGATTTTGTTAGTTTGTTTTCTTTCCCTCTGTCCGGTTGAACTGTTGTTGTTAACCCACGAGTTCTGCCTTTCTTTGTCCTGATTCTCTCCCCATCCCTCTGGGAGAGGGGGTGAGCGAGCGACTGTGTGTCTCAGCCTCTGGCTGGGGCTAAACCACGACACCGAGACTCAACGTGGTAACCTGTAAATGGCAGAGGCAGGGTGGGCGAGGTGCTGAAGTAAAGGAGTGCAAGATGGGAATCAGTGTGAGCAGGCTGTGGTTTTGGGCAGTATCACAGCATGTGTCTTTCATTTTTTTCAGGTGCCGCAAGTGGGCTTGGAGGGGTGAAGCCATGTGCTCTTGAGTGGTCTGAGAAGGCGAGGCGGTTGTCAGCTGGGATGGTGCCTAAGAGCAGGGAATTGTGGCAGCTCTGTTAAGTGTTTCTCTTTTGGTTTGCAGGTGCTGTGCAGGCTGCCTTTGGAATTGGATGTGCATTTGAGGTGAGCTGGGTCGTAGTGAGGAGGAGTACAGGGCTGGTGACTTCTTGCAAGTGCAATGGTAGTTTCCTGTCTTTAGGTATGTTAGGCGCTGGAAGCGATGATGGCTATGGCATCTGACGCTAGAATTGGAGCGGGTGAGTGGAAGGCCACATTGCTTTTGAGGAAGGGGATGTTGTGGAAGAGGTCTGTGACTGATGCGATGCCTACTGGCACTGTTCTTGTGCAGATGATGAAGAGGAACCCGGTGACTGCAGGAATAACCCGGTTTGCTGATGTGGTTTTTGAGGATGGATTCAGACCCCCAGGCCTCTGAAAGCGAAGATGAGGGAGTGGTGTTGGGGAGGGGGCTATGGGGGGATGGGACAAGGTTGGAAATTGCAGGGAGGGGTTTTAAAGTTAGTGCAGGGGAGAGGGTTGTCCAGGAGCGGTCCCCTTCAGGCAGGCAAAGGGAGCAGGTTGCTTTTTGGCATGATGCTAGCTTGCGCTGGGCAGGGCAGTTCCAGCCTGTGTCTGTGGTGTTGTGTAGCTTGTGCAGTCTGTCTTCTGTGTCTCGGACCTTTCTCAGGTCTCAATGTCCTTGTTGTTCTTTGCGCTCAAGGAGTACAGCACCTGCCTTGGGCACCATCGCTAGGGTCTCAAATGCCCATAGACAGGGACATAGTGCCCACTGGGCACTTCTATTCTTGCTTTACAAGCTTAAAGCGTGGATTGGTCTTGCGTCTCTGATGTTTCCGGTTGTTGCCCTTTTGCAGCATCGTTCCAGGCTGTGTCAGCAGCTCTGCTCTCTTGCTGTCCTTTTTCATGGACTGGGACTTCTTCCCTGCATCCGTATGTTCGTAGGTCTTGAAGCCAGGCTTCTTGTGCATCCATCACCTCAGTTTTGACAGTAACTTCCTATAATGGACCATTACGTTCAACTCGTTTCTGGGGTTGCCACGGAGCCTCCTCGCCTCGCCAGTGTGGCCCTGTAGGTTGTTGCGTCCAACGGCATCTCTGGTCTGGGAGTCCTTGTTCTTGCTGAGAGTTTTTTCTCTCATCCTTGAGTTGCGTCGTTTGTAGTGTTCTGTGTACTGTCGGTCTGTGCGTGTGTGTTTGGCCTGGAGCTGCTCTGCCCGGGGCTGTAGAGTCAGGGGTAAGTAGAAGAACAATAACAGTCTATGGATAATACGTTGATATATGCCTAAACTGTTTAGGCAAAAGTAGTATAGTCATCTAGATGGCGTAGCCATTGGCAGGCTGGGTGGACAGTCATTTCAATAGTGTTTTATGGAGATGGTTGGGGCCATCTGGGAGGGGCTGTTCAGCAGTAGTGAGGCAGATCAAATCTGAAAGGTGTTAAGGCTTGTATGTGTGGGGCTTAAAGTTTTCCCTTTCTTTCTTAATGGCAGGCTGTAGTTGGACTCTAGATGGTAATCCCAAATGGAAACGAGACCTCTGGACTTGCTCAGCATTGCTCTGCTATGAGGTGACTTGTTGACTAATTTTGCTCAGATGCAGAGAGACAAGATGCACAGCAAAGATGGGCAGAGGAGGCAAGCAGAGTGCTGTAAGAAGGGGAGTCAGTGCGTGGTGTTGGAGGGAAGCTGTGACTGGTGGCTATCTAACTACATTATGTTTTGTGGTGCTTTGCATTTTGTTTTTTTTCATGTTGAAGGTGCAAAGCAATGAGGGAAGCAGGATGTTGGCACAGGAGGTGACTTGGGTGAGGTGAGCAGTGACTAGTGGGCTGAAGTAGCGGTTATTTTTCAGGTGTCATATTCTGGGTGAAGTTATAAGCATCCCTTGTTTGTTTTCTATAGGTGGTACCCGAGACTCAATGTGGCAACCTGTAAATGGCAGAGGCAGAGCTGGTGAGCAGCGAGGGTACAGGAGTGGGAGATGGGAATTGCTGTGGGCAGGCTGCAGTTTTGAGCAGTATCTCAGTATGGGCCATTTTCCTCTTTTTTTTTTTTGCAGGTTCTGCACTCAGCCTTGGCGGGGCAAAGCTGTATGCCCGTGAGCAGTCCAAGAAGGTGAGGCAGTTTTTGGCCAGGTTGGTGTCTGAGAGCAAAGTAGTATATGGCAACTGGGTTAGGCCTTTCCCTTTGGTTTTGCAGGTGCTGTGTGGGCAGCCTCTGGACTTGGATGATCCTTTGAGGTGAGCTGGGGTGGTAGCGAGGAGGAGCACGGGGCTGGTGACTCTTCACAAGTGTAACAGTAACTTTGTGTCTCTTGGTGTCTTAGGTACCACCAGCGATGACAGCTGCAGCATCCATCTCTGGAAGGAGCAGGTGAGTGGAATGGCATGGTGCTTCTGAGAAGGCTGGTGCTAGCTGGTGTGATGCCTACTGTTGGCATTGTTTGGGTTTTTTTACGGCACATGATTAAGTGGAACCTGGCAACTGCAGGAACATCGCAGTTAGCTGATGTGGGTTTTTTTGGCGAGGATGGAATTGGAAGGTTGGTGTTGGCTGATGTGATGCTTACTGCTGGGACTGTTTGGTTTGTTTTTCTTTGCCGCAGCTGTTGAAGAGGAACCTGGCGACTGCGGGAATGTCCCAGTTAGCCAAAGTGGGTTTTTTTGTTGATGATGGATTCAGACTCCCAGGGCTCTGAAAGCTAAGTTGAGGGACCAGGGCTGGGGAGGGACTGGCAGGAGGGGAGAAGGTTGGGAATTGCAGGGAAGGGTTTTAAAGTTAGTGTAGGGGAGAGGGCTGTCCAGGAGCAGTCCTCTCTGGGCACATAAAGAGAGCGGGTTACTTTTCAGCACACCACTAGCGTGGGCAGGGCAGTGTTCCAGCCTGTCTGGTGTTGTGCAGCTTGTGTAGTGTGTCTTCTGTGTCTTAGACCATACCTTCCTCAGGTCTTGATGTCTCTATAGGTCTTTGTGATCAGCTGGTGCCTCAGTAGCCTTGGCCAGAGTCTTGGGTGCATTGCCTCATTGGCACAGTGGCTGTCAAGCCTCTCTTGTCTTCCAGTTAGAGCTTTAAGTGTGGATCTGTCTGGTGTGTGTGGTGTCATGGATATTTCTGAGTGGTCATTTGTTGCTGTGGTGAGCCAGGTGATGCCTACAGCTCTGCCGTTGAGAGTTCTGTTTGCACAGAGTGGTCTTCTGGCGTTTCATCCCCATGTCCTTAAAGGCGTTAGGTCTTAAAGCCTGGCTTCTCATGCATCCATCATTCTGGTTTTGATGATAGCTTTCTCTCACAGGCTGCAGCCATTGCTTCTCTTTCCTGGGGCCACTCTAAAGCATCTGTGTTGTTGCGGTGCCATAGGGCTTCTCTGCTGCCATCTTCCTTGTGGGAGTCATTCTTCTCACTTGCAGTCTTCTTGCATCTCCCGGTTATGGTTGTGGTGTCTGTGTGCGGTGCCAGTCTGTGTCAGGGTTGGAGCTGTCCTCCCCAGGGCGTACCAATACTAAAGCCAGGGGTAGGACAGCTTTCTGGTGATGTGGTAATATGTTGGTCTGCCCAGATTCTTTTGGCAAAGACCATACAGTCCATCTCTGGGTAAGTAGCTGTAGACAGCTGGCACAGTTATTTTCATTATGTTTTGCAAGTACCAGAGGTTGGCCTCTGGCCTTCTGGGAGCAGCAGTTTGTGTGGTAGGTGAGTGGGTTGAATTTTGCATGTTCCTTAGCTTGTGTATATGGGGCTCAATACATGGGGTTTGGTGGTTTGAGGTTTTGTGTTTTGGTTGGGTGTTTTTGGTGGTGTTTTTCAGCTGTAGTTAGAGGGCGTATTCAAAAAGAAGACAGACCTTTTGGTCTTGGGAAGTTATTGGTCAGCATCCAGGTGACTCCTTTTACATTTTTTGGGGGGGGGTTGGTTCAGATGTGGAGCAACAAGCCCTGTGCTGAAGGGTGACAGAAGAGGCAAGCGGAGTGCCAGATGAAGGCAGGCTGGCATCCAATGTCGGAGGATCAGCATGACTGTTGGTGGCTCTGACTAGCTTATGCTTTGTTTGGTTTTATTTTCTAGGTGCGAATCAGTGTAAAGTGGGATATCTGCACCAGAGCAGACTTTGGCAAGGTGAGTGATGACTGTTGTGCTGAAGTAGCAGTTTTTCAAGGTGTCATATGATTGATGTATCTAAAATCATACCCTGTTTGAGTTTTACAGGTGGTGGGCAAGCCTCAGCACAGCAGACCCCAACAATAACAACAACAGTGTACTTAGTGATGCTCCCAGCACAGGTTGTTCCCTGTCAGGAGCCCCATGCCCAGCCTGCTCCTGAACCACAATCCCCCCCTGCCCATCCCCTGCTCAGGTCATCCCCCTCTATATAGTGAGCATGACAGTCATATGGTATAGAATAGACCCCAGCCAGCTTCTGGTGAAAATTAACCCTATCCCAGCTGCAACCAGGACAGCCGGAATGACAGTTCTGCTCTTGAAAGTTCTGTTTCCGTAGAGATCCCCTATGGCAATTCATCCCTGCATCCTTATGGGCTCAGTTCTTAAAGCCTGGCTTCTGACACATGCATCGTTCCGGTTTCGTATTGCCTTGCAGCACTGTGTATTGGTTGTGACTACTCTCTGAGACTGCCTTGCTTTGCAGTGCTCTGTTGTCCTGCATTGTATGGCCCTATGTCATTGTTGTGGTTTAGCCCCAGCCGGAGGCTGAGCCATGTGGTCGCTCGCTCACCCCCCCCTCCTGGTGGGACGGGGAGAGAATTGGGACAAAGAAAGGCAAAAACTCGTGGGTTAACAACAACAGTTGAACCAAACAACAAAGGGAAAGAGAACAAACAAACGAGAAACCCCAACAATAACAACAACAGCATGTACTTAGCGGTGCTTTCCGGACAGGTCTCTCCCTGCCCGGAGCCCAGTCCCGAGCAGTGATCCCTGCCCCTCCAGTTGACCCCCCTCTAAAGAGTGAGTGTGATGGTCACATGGTATAGAATTGACCTGGCCAGCTTCTGGTGAAAATTAACCCTATCCCAGCCGCAACCAGGACATTATCCACCCCTTATTCTATACCATATATGTCACGCTCAGATCCTACACTTTCCAATTAATCACCACCACTTTTCCTGTTATATATATATAGATACACACACACAGACATCATTCCCTTAGGCTATGGACCATCCCTTTGAAGTGTCTATTGAGTTAATTTAGTCCATGACTTTAGGCTCCATCTGTCATAATAGTCTCTTGGGGCAGGAGAGATGATGTGAAGTTCGCTCGGTTGGCAAAACAGGGCTGGGTCTCGGTGTGGTGTGGCAGGTGACACTGGATGCAGTGGGAGGATGGTGTGTAGTGTTGGATTGTTGCATCTGGAGCTTGCAGTCACGGTATCTGGCTTGGGTGGTGTATCATGTCCACGGTCCGTGGGTTGAAGATGTCGATCTCTTGAGGAAGTTGATGGGCACCAGTTGCTAAAGCCAGTTCTGCTTCCATTACTGCTGCACTTTGCTCAGTTTTATCAATAGTTCATTCCTTATTAATTTGGGTAATTCTTGCTATAATATCATTGATTTGGCATATAGCAACTGTGACAGAGATGACATACAGTGACAGGGTTATAGAGCAATTAACATCATAGTTTCATTCATTGGCTATTCTCACCCAAAATCAAATCCCCTCGAGGTACACATCGAACTTCCCCATCCTTTCGCATCACCCACCAAGTGCACCCAGGTCCTTGAGCAAAAACAATCCTGCGGATGGGTTTGCCTTTGCCTGAGGCAGGAGTAACCCAGACTGTCTTCCCTAACATATTCTTCATGTGCACTACAGGACCTTTATCCCCTTCTGCAGTATGTAAAGGCTTTGATTGGGCAGGACCAGCTCGATTGGTAGATCCTCTAGTGTTAACTAACCAGGTGGCTTTGGCTAAATGTGTATCCCAATGTTGGAAGGTCCCCCCACCCATTGCTCTCAGTGTAGTTTTCAGTAGTCCACTGTATAGTTCAATTTTCCCAGAGGCTGGTGCATGAGAGGGGAGGTGATACACCCACTCAATGCCATGCTCTTTGGCCCAGGTATCTATGAGCTTGTTTTGGAAATGAGTCCCGTTGTCTGACTCAATCCTTTCTGGGGTGCCATGTCACTGTAAGACTTGCTTTTCAAGGCCCAGGATAGTGTTCCGGGCGGTGGCATGGGGCATGGGATATGTTTCCAGCCACCTGGTGGTTGCTTCCACCATTGTGAGGACATGGCGCTTGCCTTGGCGGGTCTGTGGGAGTGGGATAGAATCAATCTGCCAGGCCTCCCCATATTTCTATTTCAGCCATCGTCCTCCTTACCAGAGAGGCTTGGACCGCTTGGCTTGCTTGATTGCAGCACGTTTCACACTCATGGATAACCTGTGCGATAGTGTCTATGGTCAAGTCCACCCCTCGGTCACAAGCCCATCTATATATTGTATCTCTCCCCTGATGGCCTGAGGTGTTGTGGGCCCACTGAGCTAGGAATAATTCACCTTTATGTTGCCAGTCCAGATCCACCTGTGCCACTTCAATCCTAGCAGCCTGATCCACCTGCTGGTTGTTTTGATGTTCCTCAGTGGCCCCACTCTTAGGTACGTGGGCATCTACGTGGCATACTTTTAGAGCCAGCTTCTCTAGCCGGGCAGCACTATCTTGCCACAATTGGGCAGCCCAGATGGGTTTGCCTCTGTGCTGCCAGTTGCTCTGCTTCCATTGCTGTAACCACCCCCACAGGGCATTCGCCACCATCCAGGTGACGTGCGGAAAGCAGACTCCACAACTTGTAAAGTTGTAAAGTAGGTATGTTTATTCAGCACTGAGCGGCACGTGGGGTCGCCCCACCACAATCGTGCCCGCCACCACCGTGACCGTTTGCCTGGAATTTATGCAGCAAAGTGTTACATATTCATCATATGTCTATACATATTCATAACCTTTCCCTGAAAAGGTGGTCTTTATTAAAATGAGTTCGCTGCCTTTAACTCCTCCCAGTTGCGCATGCGCAGTGCCTCCTGGTGGTCGTGGGCCGGGGTCTCGGGGATGAAGGCCATGTGTCTTCCTCGCTGTGCACTTTTCACCTTTGCTGTGAAACTTGATGAAACTGGTTCTTTTTGACAAGGTGCCCAGAATTCATTCTCCCCTCTCTGATAAGCTCCTGGTTTTTACTTCAGCAAGGTCGGTGGTCAGTCATATGAGTGTCCTGCTTTCTCCTGTTTTCAGGTTCCTTCTTTGAACACAGATTGTTCCCTTATCTCCCAGCAAGGTTGGCGCGACCATTCTACCGCTTGAACACATTCTTTCTTTTTAAACATCTTACATGATGAGCTTAGACTAAGTGATGTCTCTACTATTAACCCTTGAGTGTTAGTTCCCCCTATATCACAGGAGTCAGTATAGAGGTAGAGCACTGGCCACTTCTCTCACTCACCAATCTCTAAAGGCAGATGGATGGCTTTCACCTTGGCAAACTGACTCGGTTCACCTTGTCCTTCAGTGGCTTCTACAACTTGTCGTGTAGGACTCTGCACAGCAGCTTTCCACCTTCGATGCTTTCCCACAATACGACAGGGCCCATCAGTGACCAGGGCATATTCCTTCTCATTTTCTGGTAGTTCATTATATGGTGGGGCCTCTTCAGCCTGTGTCACCTCTTCCTCTGTCGACATTCCAAAATCTTTGCCTTCTGGCCAGTCTGTGATCAATTCCAAGATCCCTGGGCGACTGGGGTTTCCTATTCGAGCTCGTTGTGTGATCAGTGCGACCCACTTACTCCATGTGGCATCAGTGGCATGATGTGTAGAGGGACTCTCCCTCTGAACATCCAGCACCGGCAGTCGGGGTGCCAGGAGGAGCTGTGCTTCAGTGCCAACCACCTCCGAAGCAGCTCAAACCCCTTCATATGCTGCCAAGATCTCTTTTTCAGTTGGAGTGTAGCGGGCCTCAGATTCTCTGTATCCCCGGCTCCAAAACCCCAGGGGTCGACCTCGAGTCTCCCCTGGTGCTTTCTGCCAGAGGCTCCAGGTAGGGCCGTTCTCCCCGGCTGCGGCGTAGAGCACATTTTTAACATCTTGCCCTGCCCAGACTGGCCCAAGGGCTACTGCATGAACTATCTCCTGTTTAATTTGTTCCAAGGCTTGTCATTGCTCAGGGCCCCATGTGAAATCATTCTTCTTTCGGGTCACGTGATAGAGAGGACTTACAATAGAACTGTAATTTGGAATATGCATTCTCCAGAAACTCACAATGCCTAAGAAAGCTTGGGTCTCCTTTTTGTTAGCTGGTGGAGACAGAGCTGCTATTTTGTTGATCACATCTGTTGGGATCTGATGACGTCCATCTTGCCATTTTATTCCTAGGAACTGGATCTCTTGTGCAGGTCCTTTGACCTTACCTCATTTTATGGCAAAGCCAGCTCTCAGAAGAGAGAGCTGTCTTGAGACGGAGCAGTCTCCAGAGACTGCAAATTGCTGCCTCTTTTCCAATTCCTCTCTCAATTCTGGGGTTCCTAGCAAGGGATCCCAGCTGTTGGGCTTCCTTGCCCTCCAATTGCTGACTGTTGGCCCCGCTATCCCAGCATCAGAGCAGCCAGGCAGCAACCCGCTCACCTGGCTGGCGGCTGTAATCTTTCCACATGTCTGGAAGTTCTGCTGAGGTCAGGGACCAGGTAGTTTCTGCTTCCTGTCGGAATTCTCTCACTCCTTCCTCCAATGGCTTTGTCGAAGAACCAGCTTTGTGATCTGACCCTTCCTCTTCTTCCTCCTCCCTTACTAATCGAGGATATGGACCCATTGTTCTCCTTGTCCATTGTTTCTTTTTAACTACTGGGGCAATTACTGTAGTTGTTGTTGTTGTTTGGGTCCCTATCTCAACCATGGTGTCCTCAGGCGCAGTTTGGGTCCCTGCCTCAACCGGAGTCCTCTGGGAATGCTGAACTGCAGCTCGATAGGCACAAGCCAGGCCCCAGTACAGCGCTAGAAGCTGCTGGTTTTCATTGGGATAGGCAAGGCACCCTTCTATCAGGTGGCGTGTCAGTTTGCCAGGGTTGCTCACTTGTTCAGGTGTAAAGTCCCAGGCTATGGGAGGTGTTAACCACCCTAGGAACCTGCCCAAGTCCTTCCACACACCCTGCCACCCTGGGACTGGCTGCCTCAGGTCACGCTTCAATATCGCCTCACCCAAAAGTTGTCTTTTCTTCCAGTAGGACGAGACCAGATTCCACAAACCCCATAATATGCCAACAATACTAAGTTGTACTAAGCAGTTCAGACAAGGGTGAGTAAGGACCTCAGGAGCCTGTGTAATAAACCTGTCCACATTAATCCTGGGTAGGGAGAGGGAGATGATGTATTCCCTCATCCTCTCCACCAGCTAGCTCCCCCAGGACATTGAGACTGTCAGTGCCAGGACAAAGCATATTCGCATTAACCTGTTGCCAAAAAGTGAAGAGATAACAGTGCAGCCAGCAAACTTTTTTGACCCGTGCAGGAGCTTGTCACTTAGTAACTACTACAGTTAGAGCACACTTAATACAAAAGTGCTGTTGTCGTGCCCCACGTTGGGCGCCAAAAAAGACTGTCGTGGTTTAGCCAAAGCCAGAGGCTGAGCCACATGGTCGCTCGCTCACACCCCACACCCCCCCCCGGTGGGACAGGGAGAGAATTGGGACAAAGAAAGGCAAAAACTCGTGGGTTAACAACAACATTTTAACCGAACAACAAAGGGAAAGAGAACAGAGAAACAAACAAACAAGAAACCCCAACAATAACAACAACAGCGTGTACTTAGCCGTGCTTTCCGGACAGGTCGCTCCCTGCCAGGAGCCCAATGCCCAGCCCGCTCCCAAGCAGCGATCCCCACCCCTCCAGTCGACCCCCCTCTAAACAGTGAGCGTGATGGTCACATGCTATAGAATAGACCCCGTCCAGCTTCTGGTGAAAATTAACCCTATCCCAGCTGCAATCAGGACATGGAGTCACTCCATCATAGAAGGCCACTAGGTTGGTCAGGCAGGACTTGCCCTTGGTGAAGCCATGCTGGCTGTCTCCAATCACCTCCCTGTCCTCCACGTGCCTCAGCAGAGCTTCTAGGAGGATCTGTTCCATGATCTTCCCAGGCACAGAGGTGAGACTGACAGGTCAGTAGTTCCCAGGGTCCTCCTTCCTACCCTTTTCAAGAATGGGTGCAATATTTCCCTTTTTCCAGTCCCCAGGGACTTCACCTGACCGCCGTGACTTTTCAAATACCACGGAGAGTGGCTTGGCAACTCCATCAGCCAATGGTAATTTAGAGGAAAATTAATCAAGGCATCCAAAACCATTCTAGGTTTAATGGTGTCAAAATAAACCCAAAATCAGTTGGGAAGACTGACATTTCAAACTCTTTTTTTTTTTTTTTTACTGTAAGACATTCCAGAACAGCCACAAAATGACAAGCTCAGAGTTGAAACCAAGTGTTGTGTGTGGCTGACCTGAATTTTTTTCTCCTTTTTTTTCATCCACTGGTAGTTACAGGAGGGAAAAGGGGCATTTCTTTCAAAACAGAACATTTCTTTTCCTCTGTCCTCCTTCTTCTTTACCAGTGATCTGAATGTTGGTGGCTTTCTTGCGGGGGTATTTTGGTGCTGTGCCACTGTAGTGATAGCTGTGAGAGAGACACTCAAGACTGTAGGACAGGAAGAAGATGAGAGCAGAGATCATCAGGCTGGAGAAGCCGCAGGGAAAAGGAGGGGACTGGAGTTGCCTGGAGAGAGAGGGTCCAGTTTCCAAACTAGGTCAGCTCGTGTCCTCGTCTCCCAGGCGGGAGATGAATCACACACCTGGACTGCAGAGCAATGTGACCCAAAGAAGAAAGATGGTTCAGCTGCGGATTGCCCAGGGGCATTTAATGGGAATTCAGCCCTTGCCAGCGGGAAGAAAACATGCCCTGCAAGCACACGCTGAGGCATGAGACCTTGCCTGCGGCTAAGGGATTGTCGTGGTTTAGCCCCAGCCTGCAGCTAAGCGCCACGCAGCCGCTCGCTCGCCTCCCCACCTCTAGGTGGGATGGGGGAGAGAATTGGAAGAAAAAGCTTCATGGGTTGAGATAAAAACAGTCTAAGAAGACAGCAAAGGAATGATACCGGAAAAATCGGTTGAATAAAGAACCCTCTAACACTTCCCTTTAAGTTTTAGAAGGCGGGCATTCTTTATTACAGCGCCGGATGCACGGGGGATCACTCCACCTATCGTGCATACTGTAAGTCGTGAGGGTAGAGATTTATAGCATTCTAGTATATACCTATTCCTTAAAATCCTTGGGATAATCATACATGTTCATGCCATTTCCGGGAACTAGTTGTACTCCAGCTGGTTTGTGTCTTTTGTTACAATTAGCTCATCTTGGCTGGTTCTGACTACAAGGCTCAAGGTTTCTTAGGTCTCTTATCTATCTCTACATACCAAACCTTTCTAAATTGTTCAAGCAAGCACAAAGCAAGGACACAGAACTACCAACAAAGGCATAGTGTAATCCTTCAGCCTTCGTACAAGGCATCTTGGCGTCACTGAGCCTTTGTACAAGGTATCAGGAAGAGGAAATAATACTGATAATACCGATGAAGGAATATACAAAAATAAGGGATGCACAAAACAACAATTGCTCACCCCCTGGTGATCGATAGCCCGTCCCTGAGCAACCATTCCCGCCTCCTGGCCAACTCCAGTTTTATGTACCGAGCATGATGTTATATGGCAGGGAATATCCTTTTGGCCAGTCTGCGTCAGCTGTCCTGGCTGTGCCCCCTCCCAGCTTCTTGTGCACCCCCAGCCTCCTCGCTGGCAGGGCAGTATGAGAAGCTGAAAAGTCCTTGACTTAGTGTAAGCACTGCTCAGCGACAACTAAAATAGCAGCGGGTTATCAACATTAGTGCCATCCTAAATCCACAACACAGCACTATACCAGCCTCTAGGAAGAAAATTAACTCTCTCCCAGCCAAAAGCGGGACACTCCTTTTCCAAAGTCATCCCTTAAGCATCTCCCCCTTCTGCTGGGGCTTCTGAGAACTAAAGAGTGTCTTACCAATAACAAACTGGTAACAAGTGCCCGTGGTCACCTTTTTCTCCTTTCCCCTCCCAGGTGACGCTGATCAAGCCCCAGGCACCTGCAGCCAGGTTTGGAGTCCGCCATTCGCTGTCCACAACTCCCCTGATCCTGGATGTCTGATATGCATTTAATAAAAGAATGTACGCCCAGAGATTTTTTTTTTTCTTCACCTTGAGATGCGGGGAGGGGGTTTATGTGGGTGAGGAAGATCTGCTTTCTCTGTTTAATTTTGATGCCTCAGCAAAAACACTGCAAGATTCGGACTGGAGGAGAGCACTGAAATCAAAAGGGGAAGCCATGCAGACAGCTCTAACCACACCTTTTCACCTGATTGCCTTAAACAAAACCAGCTTGGGATCCTGATGGCTCACTTGGCCCTGGAATAGGCCCGTTCCTCGTCTGAAACCTACTGCACCCCTGGCTGAGGACAGTTGCAATTCACACAGAGAGCTAAACACTGCACCACAACAGCAGCTGCATCCTTCCCTGCACGCTCTCAGCAGAGAGTAGAGCATCCTGGGGACAGTTCGGGAAAAATAATCATTAATTCCTATTTGAAAATGCAATAAATAGCAATGCAGAAAGGATTTTTCCTGGTTGGTAAGGGAGATTCTGACAGGCAAGTTTGCAATGACACGGCTTTAACACACATAGTTACGATGTTGGACAGTAACACTTCCATTTTGGTCACTTATCCTACGTACTTGTAGGATGTTCTTGGACCGGAGACAGGTTTCAAGTGTTAGATTGGGGTCCATCAGCACGCTACCCAAAGCACTCTTGCACTGAACCAGCTCGTAAAAGGCAGTGTGTTTGCATTCGTTAGACCTTTCTCTTAGGATACGTGCTGGGAGACACAGACGAGTGTCTGTAGGGGAACTTGTGCATCAAAGCCTTTGTTCCAGCCCCGTGCTATCGCCTACTGTCGGCAAACCCCGCGCCAACCGTGCCCAGGATTCCCAAAAGTTTCCTTTTCAAAGAAAGGGTAAAGGCCAATCAAGCCTGGATGAACGGGGGGACTGTTCAGAGCCCAGAGCAACACGTACAGACGCTGAAGGCTGTTTCCCCTCCCAGTAGCTGAGCTGCAGGGAAAAGCCTGCTGCAAATCAGCCAAGGAAAGAAGGGCACAAGGAGTGACTGTCCTGACCAAAGCACATTCTGCTCCACTCCTCCTCCGCTGTCCTAGCGCTCAGCCCAGGCTACTCTGCTCAGCTGCGCGTTTGCTTGGGATGTGAAAGGGAAATTCCAATTGTAACCACTCAGCAGCGGGAATTGG
This sequence comes from Phoenicopterus ruber ruber, assembly GCA_009819775.1. Taxonomy (NCBI): domain Eukaryota; kingdom Metazoa; phylum Chordata; class Aves; order Phoenicopteriformes; family Phoenicopteridae; genus Phoenicopterus; species Phoenicopterus ruber. Next base: position 290,389 of record WNMK01000051.1, on the reverse strand, counting down.
TGACCAGGGGATGATCTGGCATGGAGGGGGAGAAGGGGTTAAGCAGGCTGGGAGCAGGAATGCCAGAGGCAGAAGGACTCCATGTCAGGAAGGGAAGTTTCCCTGGCTGATGAGGTGAGAAGCTCCGCAGTTCTTGCCCTGTAGCCATGGTGCAATGGGGGTGCTCGGGGGGCACCTTTGACCAGCAGAGCTGGTGCTGGGCACAGACCCAACGCCAGGCTGAGGCGCCCCGTGCCGATGCCCACCGGATCGGCGCTGGTGCCAGTGTATCTAAGGAATCGGCTGGTGGTGCATCTTTGCAGACTCCTTGCAGAACCGCTTACGGCAGCAGGACTCAATGACACAGACAGCAGCCATGCTGCAGTGATGCCGGCATCAGTGGTGGTGAAACGGTAACAAGGAGCTTTCTTTGGAGCTGTGAAGATATTGGCCCTTTTTTCTCCCTTTTTTGTATGGTTTTTTTCTTTGCTCTTTTTTTTTTTTTTTTGCCTCACTTCCTTGTGAACCCGTGAGCCCTAAATGAAGTTGGGGAGCAGCAGAAATTGTGCTGCCAAAAGAGGTCTGTGTTCGTGTCCCCCACTCCCAGGTCTGTCCTTGTCGCAGGCATCAGTGCTGCTTTCTGCATGGGGCTGTGTCTGTGAGTCCTGCAGGGACCCGTCCGTCCTGGTTCCCCCAACCAAAGGGCTGTTTCCCCCAGGGAAGGGGACAGGAGAGTCACCCCTTGCCATTGCCTGCCCTGCTGGTGGTGACTCAGCCCTGGGGACAGCTCGGCGCCCTGCGGGGATCACCGGTTCTGATTTGGGGCTCAGCAGTGCTTTTGAATCTCTTTGGTGCCCTTTCCCAGTGCCTGCTGTACTCCCTCCCGCTCCCATGCAGGCACAGAGCGGTTCTGGAGAAATGGCTTTAATGGAGAAAATGAGAGCAAAGCTCTCCTGAAACTACTGCACTGAAGCCCTCCCCCTCCCTCCCCAGCCCCCACCCCCAGTCCCTCTCATCCCTGCAGCCCGGCCTAATCCCACTCTCCTACCCCAGCGCTGGCTGCGGGAGCCTCGCGCTCGCTGCCTGCTTTTGAACATGAGCTCCACTGCCGCTTCTTCCCCTGCTTTTCCCACCTGCCACTGCCTGCCAGCATCCCAGCAGGGTCCCCAAGGGCCCGGCCATGGCGGATGGCAGAGTGGCTGGGGGCGATGTCATTACCCCCGGTGATTTCACCCCCTGGGGGGATGATTCTGCCCAATGTGGATCCACTATCCATGGGGTCATCGATGCCCGGAGGGATGTCACTGCCTGTGGGGCTGTCAATGTCCATGGGGACTTCTGTGCCTTGGGGGATGGCACTGCCCGGAGGTGCGCCCATGGGGGTGGCCGTGCTGGAGAGGCTGAGCTTGCGATCTGCCCCACGACGTGGTGGTAGCCGGGGAAGGAGGGCGGCAGCATCCTGGGGGCTGGGACCACCACTTTCCCCTGATGGTTGAAATTCTGGCCCAGCTGCTGTTGGCCCTGGGGAGTGCAGGGGGCTGCCAAGGCCAGGGGGAGCCCGCAGCCCCATGGGCCCCACAGGGCAGCACCGGGTAGAAAAGTGGAGCTGCAGCTGAGCGTGAAGGTGGCTGGCGGAGGCAGGCTGACGTTCCTTCCCCTCGATGCGGGTGGTGTGGGGGTCAAAGCAGCCGCCACATGGAGCCGTCTGTAGACCTGCACGGGTGAGTGGGAGTCGTGCTGGGCCAGGGGACCATTCTGGGGAGCCCACTGAGCTGGCCTCAATCACCGACATCCCAGCTCTGCACCAGGCAAGTGGGGAGGTGGTGGCAAGGGTGCTGCCTGTGAGGTGAGCTGATGTGTCAGCGGAACAGGGTTGTAAATTGGGGAGGAGACTCACTCACAGGACGTGAAAGTGGAGAGATGGCCCCAAGTGATCAGGGAATTCACCCGGGCTTGCTAACCCCCTGTGCCAAAACTGCCAGGGGGACGGGGCAGGGGGACAGGGGGGTCTGGTGTGCCGAGGGTGCCCAAGTTGCCTGAATGCTGGGGTTGCTGGGGGTGCTGAGGGTGGCAGGGGAATGGGGGACGGGGGTGCTGGCTCACCAGGTCGGGCAGCGCTGCCATACCTGCTGGGTGTGCCCAGGGTGCCAGCGGTGCTGCTGTGGGAGCCCAGGGTGCTGGTGGTGGTGGTGGTGCTGCTGCTGCTGGGGGTGCCCAGGCTGCAGGGAAGGGCTGCTCCTGCCTGGGCAGTTGGCAGAGGTTGGCTGAGCCTGAAAGAGAGACACGAGCCATCACCAGAAGTCACTTCCACTCTTTCCCCAAGGAGCGTCCCCAAGCTGCAGGGCTCAGGGTCAGTCCTTGCCTCTGGGGTAGAAGAGTTTGGGCAGGACAAATGGCTGAAGCAGCTGGGGTGCCGGGGGGGGACCGAGGGCCCTGCAGTGGGAGCCACAGTGCTGGCAGTGCCACGGTCCCTTCTGTCCATTGGACGCTAAGGACTCTCTGGGGTTGCCGGCTCTGGCCGCTTCTGTTTGGGGGTCTCCCAGGACGGAATGTGGGGGTTCCCTGTGTTCCACCCTGCCCCCAACAGCCTCCTCAGCTCCTCACGGTGAGGGAAAGGGTTAACAAAAGAGGAACAGCCAGTGGCCCAATGCCCAACGGGAAACCAGCGAGGAGCGGTGTCCCTCCAGGGTCCCTACTGGGACCGACAGAGTTTAGTAGCTTCATCGATGGCGTGGATAGTGGCATCAAGTGCAGCCTCAGCAAGGCTGCCGATGACACCAGGCTGAGTGGTGCCGTTGATACGCTTGAGGGAAGGCATGCCATCCAGAGGGACCTGCTTGCTTTTCTCCAAAACAGAGGCATTTCACATCCTAGAGAGGGCAAAAAACACCCAAACCAAGAAACAATGTTTTTTGTAAGAAAGATCCAAAATGGAGCAGGAGGTACAGTGTGTAACCGACTTCTCAGGAGGAGGCGTTTCAGAGAGTGTTTCTGCCCACAAAGCACCTGAGCCCCTGGGAAGAAAACTGATCCCGAGTACAGCTTCTGAAGACCCTTTTTGCCAGCCTCTATTCTTACTCAGGGTTTACACCTTAAGGCTTGAACGTCCAGGTTCTGCAGCAGCTGCACACCCTTGCACACATCCAACACAGCCCTGAACCCCTCCCCAGGGCATTAAATGCCTGCAAGCAATTCAGCGAGTGTGAAGTGAAACTCTCAGCCTCAGGCAGCCACCTGGCTACATATGATCATTTCACCAGACCTGAAAAACTGGAGCATGCCTGTAGTTTCACACCAGATACCAAACCTGTGAAATGCCTCTAACATGACAACAACAAACAAGCAGAAATCTCCATTGGTTGGGAGAGAGACAGCATGATCCTCATGCCAAGCTGCCCTTCTACATTGGCATTACAGCTTCGAGTCTCTCCAGCATGCATACAAATGTGTGCAGCATCCACCTATAGAGATGACCGCCTCAAGGTAAGAGACAACCCCATCTGCCTGCTCCTGCCTCTCCTCCCGTCCGGCCAGCACACACAGTTCTGCAGCGGTGCCGCAAGCTGAAGGAGGTGACACACAGGTTAGGGTAATGCTGGCTACCAAAACTACACCGCTGCTCGTGCCAGGTGAGTTTTAACCCCAGTTAAAAGTTCCAGCTCCCCAGCCCCATCCAGCAGCACAGCACGTGCTGGAGCAAGCCAGCAGCACACGGAGAAGCTCCATGAAACAGCAGTGTTCAGTGCACAGTGGCCAGGGAAAGGCTCCCATGAAATCCCAGAGTCAGCTGTGAGAATCATCCCCTAGGCACAGCAGGAACAAGGGCAAAGCTTGTCTATTTAAGATGCAATTGAGTTACATGACCGTTACGCATTCACCACTACCAGACATTTCACTAGACTGAAGGCTGACAGCAGTGTCCAAGGACAGTCCTTTCTGGACACTCCTGGGGAGAAATCCTAGAGACTTCCTTTAAGGACAGAAATCCAAAGAGCTACCATAAGATTTTTCAATTAAGCACAGCAAATCAAAAGCAAGCAAGCAAACACAGAATGACACCTGAGGCACTAATAAGGAACAAAAGGTCTCCTGTTGGCTCCACTACCCCTCACAAAACAGACAAGTGGCTTAAAGAGACCCCTGCAAAGAAACCGTGGATGGAAGATAACCCTGGTAACTCCAGTACAAGCAACCAAGATGGAAATGGTAGTGCTGACCACAAGATAAGGCAAAAATAACATAACTCCAAGAAGCCTGGGCCAATAAACCCAGATCCTGTCCATAACAGTACCATGCTTTAATCCTAACTCGCGTAAACTCGGGCATCCCATAACCAAACTCTAGCATCCTGGAATCCTGCCACCCCATAGCCCTAGCACACTGTAACCCTAGCATACCATAACACCAGCATATTGTAGCCCTAAGATACCAAAACATGGACCACAATTTCCCTGCAGATCTCCACCAGAGCCGTCAGGTGGCCCCGGATCTCAGACATCACAACTTTGAAGCGGGAGTGGGACAGAGCCACCGGGACATCACCGGCATCCATCTTCACACCCTGACAAAGGGCCCAGGTTAAACACTCCCGGGGAGAAAGGCTGCGGCACTCAGAGACTTTGAACTAGCCAGCCATGACCACGGGGCTTCAGCTCATCTTTTCTGCATCAGAGCCACCAGGCCGATAACCCGTCCTCCCTGCAAGACCCCTCAGGGCAGCTGGACCCAGCTCCGGGGGGCTGGATACGGCCTCGGCTCTATGGGAAGGTGCTTCCCGGGAGCAAGGTCTCTCATGGGGCCACTGGGAAACCCTCGACAGGCCTGGATGCCTGAGAAACATCTCTGCGCTGCTCCGTATCTCACCAAAACCAGGGCTGGAAGAAGGCTGCTTTGGTGGCCTCCAAGAGAACCAGCTCACTTGGCTGCTCTTCAGCCACCGGGCGCCTTTGCTGTCAGGTGGGTCTCAGGGCCACTCTGCAATCGGCTGTGTCGTGGTTTAGCCCCAGCCAGAGGCTGAGCCACGCGGTCGCTCGCTCACCCCCCCCTCCCGGTGGGACGGGGAGAGAATTGGGACGAAGAAAAGCAAAAACTCGTGAGTTAACAACAACAACAGTTTAACCAAACAACAAAGGGAAAGAGAACAAAACAAGCGAGAAACCCCAACAATGACAACAACAGCGAGTACTTAGCGGTGTTTCCCGGACAGGTCGATCCCGCCCGCAGCCCGACGCCCAGCCCGCTCCGAGCAGCGATCCCCGCCCCGCCAGTCACCCCCCTCTAAATAGTGAGCGTGACGGTCACATGGTATAGAATAGACCCCGGCCAGCTTCTGGTGAAAATTAACCCTACCCCAGCCGCAACCAGGACATTATCCACCCCTTATTCTATACCATATACGTCACGCTCAGATCCTACACTTTCCAATTAATCACCACCACTTTTCCTGATATATATATATATAGATATACACACAGACATCATTCCCTTAGTCTATGGACCATCCCTTTGAAGTGTCCATTGAGTTCATTTAGTCCATGACTTTAGGCTCCATCTGTCAGAATAGTCTCTTGGGGCAGGAGAGATGATGCAGAGTTTGCTCAGTCAGTGAAACAGGGCTGGGTCTCGGCGTGGTGTGGCAGGTGACACTGGACGCAGTGGGAGGATGGTCTGTAGTGTTGGATTGTTGCATCTGGAACTTGCAGTCATGGTATCTGGCTCGGCTGCTGCATCATGTCCATGGTCTGTGGGTTGAAGATGCCGATCTCTTGAGGAAGTTGATGGGCGCCAGTTGCTAAAGCCAGTTCTGCTTCCATTACTGCTGCACTTTGCTCAGTTTTATCAATAGTTCATTCATTGACTATTCTCACCCAAAATCAAATCCCCTCGAGGTACACATCGGACTTCCCCATCCTTTCGCATCACCCACCAAGTGCACCCAGGTCCTTGAGCAAAAACAATCCCACGGATGGGTTTGCCTTTGCCCGAGGCAGGAGTAACCCAGACTGTCTTCCCTAACATATTCTTCATGTGCACTACAGGAACTTTATCCCCTTCTACAGTATGTAAAGGCTTTGATCGGGCAGGGCCAGCTCGATTGGTAGACCCTCTAGTGTTAACTAACCAGGTGGCTTTTGCTAAATGTGTATCCCAATGTTTGAAGGTCCCACCACCCATTGCCCTCAGTGTAGTTTTCAGTAGTCCATTGTATCGTTCAATTTTCCCAGAGGCTGGTGCATGATAGGGGATGTGATACACCCACTCAATGCCATGCTCTTTGGCCCAGGTGTCTATGAGGTTGTTTCGGAAATGAGTCCCATTGTCTGACTCAATCCTTTCTGGGGTGCCATGTCGCCATAAGACTTGCTTCTCAAGGCCCAGGATAGTGTTCCGGGCGGTGGCGTGGGACACAGGATATGTTTCCAGCCACCCGGTGGTTGCTTCCACCATTGTGAGGACATGGCGCTTGCCTTGGAGGGTCTGTGGGAGTGTGATATAATCAATCTGCCAGGCCTCCCCATATTTATATTTCAGCCATCGTCCTCCAAACCAAAGAGGCTTTGACCGCTTGGCTTGCTTGATTGCAGCACATGTTTCACACTCATGGATAACCTGTGCGATAGTGTCTATGGTCAAGTCCACCCCTCGGTCACGAGCCCATCTGTATGTTGCATCTCTTCCCTGATGGCCTGAGGTGTCATGGGCCCACCGAGCTAGGAATAATTCACCTTTATGTTGCCAGTCCAGATCCACCTGCGCCACTTCAATCCTAGCAGCCTGATCCACCTGCTGGTTGTTTTGATGTTCCTCAGTGGCCCGACTCTTAGGTACATGGGCATCTACATGACGTACTTTTAGAACCAGCTTCTCTAGCCGGGCAGCAATATCTTGCCACAATGTGGCAGCCCAGATGGGTTTGCCTCTGCGCTGCCAGTTGCTCTGCTTCCATTGCTGTAACCACCCCCACAGGGCATTCGCCACCATCCAGGAGTCGGTATAGAGATAGAGCACTGGCCACTTCTCTCGCTCAGCAATATCTAAAGCCAGCTGGATGGCTTTCACCTCTGCAAACTGACTCGATTCACCTTGTCCTTCAGTGGCTTCTGCAACTCGTCATGTAGGACTCCACACAGCAGCTTTCCACCTTCGATGCTTTCCCACAATACGACAGGACCCATCAGTGAACAGGGCATATTCCTTCTCATTTTCTGGTAGTTCATTATATGGTGGGGCCTCTTCAGCACGTGTCACCTCTTCCTCTGTCGACATTCCAAAATCTTTCCCTTCTGGTCAGTCCGTGATCACTTCCAGAATTCCTGGGCGACTGGGGTTTCCTATTCGAGCTCGTTGTGTGATCAGTGCGACCCACTTGCTCCATGTAGCATCAGTTGCATGATGTGTAGAGGGGACTCTCCCTTTGAACATCCAGCCCAGCACCGGCAGTCGGGGTGCCAGGAGGAGCTGTGCTTCAGTACCAACCACCTCCAAAGCAGCTCGAACCCCTTCATATGCTGCCAAAATCTCTTTTTCAGTTGGAGTGTAGCGGGCCTCAGATCCTCTGTATCCCCGGCTCCAAAACCCCAGGGGTCGACCTCGAGTCTCCCCTGGTGCTTTCTGCCAGAGGCTCCAGGTAGGGCCGTTCTCCCCGGCTGCGGTGTAGAGCACATTTTTAACATCTTGCCCTGCCCGGACTGGCCCAAGGGCTACTGCATGAACTATCTCCTGTTTAATTTGTTCGAAGGCTTGTCGTTGCTCAGGGCCCCATGTGAAATCATTCTTCTTTCGGGTCACGTGATAGAGAGGGCTTACAATAGAACTGTAATTTGGAATATGCATTCTCCAGAAACCCACAATGCCTAAGAAAGCTTGGGTCTCCTTTTTGTTAGCTGGTGGAGACATAGCTGCTATTTTGTTGATCACATCTGTCGGGATCTGACGACGTCCATCTTGCCATTTTATTCCTAGGAAGTGGATCTCCTGTGCAGGTCCTTTGACCTTCCCTCGTTTTATGGCAAAGCCAGCTCTCAGAAGAATTTGAATTATTTTCTCCCCTTTCTCAAAAACCTCTTCTGCTGTGTTGCCCCACACAATGATGTCATCAATGTATTGTAGGTGTTCTGGAGCTCCACCCTTCTCCAGTGCAGTCTGGATCAGTCCATGGCAAATGGTAGGGCTGTGTTTCCACCCCTGGGGCAGTCGATTCCAGGTGTACTGGACACCCCTCCAAGTAAAAGCAAACTGTGGCCTGCACTCTGCTGCCAAAGGGATGGAGAAGAACGCATTAGCAATATCAATGGTGGCGTACCACTTGGATGCATTGGACTCCAGTTCATACTGAAGTTCTAGCATGTCCGGCACGGCAGCACTCAGTGGTGGCGTGACTTCATTCAGGCCACGGTAGTCCACTGTTAGTCTCCATTCCCCATTAGATTTCCGTACTGGCCATATAGGACTATTAAATGGTGAATGCGTCTTACTAATGACTCCTTGGCTCTCCAGTTGATGAATCAGCTCACGGATGGGAGCCAGGGAGTCTCTGTTAGTGCGATATTGCCGCCGGTGCACTGTCCTGGTAGCAATTGGCACCTGCTGTTCTTCAGCTCGCAGCAATCCCACAACGCAGGGATCTTCTGAGAGGCCAGGCAGGGTAGATAGCTGTTTGGTCTTCTCTGCATTCACCGTGGCTACACCAAAAGCCCATCGGTATCCCTTTGGGTCCTTGAAGTACCCTCTCCTGAGGTAGTCTATGCCAAGGATAGAAGGGGCCTCTGGGCCAGTCACAATGGGGTGCTTTTCCCACTTGTCCCCTGTTAAGCTCACCTCAGCCTCCAATACCGACAATTCTTGGCATCCCGCTGTCACTCCTGAGATCCAGATGGGTTTCGTGCCCCTATGCTCTGATGGCATCAGACTACATTGTGCACCTGTGTCTACTAAAGCCCTATACTTCTGTGGGTTTGATGTGCCAGGCCATCGAACCCACACAGTCCAGTATACCCGGTCATCCCTTTCCTCCTCCTGGCCGAAGGCAGGGACCCTCTATTCCTGTTCCTCGTCAGAGTATTCCCTGTCTGAGCCTTGCAGCGCCAGACCAGAAGGCCCCTCCTCAGGATCAAGGGAGGTGATTTCAGTTCTTCTCTGTTTGGGAAATCGCTGATTGCCTTCGTGCATCTCTACAGCAACTCTGCTGACAGACTTCTTGGGTGGCCCCTTCTTAACAGCTGTCTTCCCTCTCAGTTCACGTACACGGGCTTCCAGCTTAAAGGTGGGTTCACCGTCCCACTTCCTCATGTCCTCCCCCTGGTCACGCAGGAAGAACCAGAGTGCTCCACGCCGCGTGCGTCTGGGGCTCCCTTTCCCTCCGACTGAGGCAGGAGAGGACTGATTTCTTGGGGCACCCCTGATAGCCAAGGCACTGGCCCGTAGGGATGAGGTGGTACAGAGGTTTTCTTCCAAGTTTTGGAGCCAAGACGACACTCTCTCCACAGTTGGCGTATCAATATCTGGGAAATACATCGCTGCCAGACTGTTAGAATATGATGCTGGGGCGCTCTGAATCACCTTCCTCCACATAGCCCGTGTGCACAGGACATCGTCTGGATCTTTGGAGACCTCATCATTGTCTAGATCCCTGTAGATGACTTCCAGTACCGCTAATTCTCTCAGGTACTGGATGCCTTCATCTGCAGTGGTCCACTTTCCTGGGGAGTTCACAAGATCTTCCTTGAATGGATACCTTGCCCTTACACTTGAGAGGAGCCGTCTCCAGAGACTGCAAATTGCTGCCTCTCTTCCAATTCCTCTCTCAATTCCCCGGTTCCTAGCAAGGGATCCCAGCTGTTGGGCTTCCTTGCCTTCCAAGTGCTGACTGTCGGCCCCGCTATCCCAGCATCGGAGCAGCCAGGCAGCAATCCGCTCACCTGGCTGGCGGCTGTAATCTTTCCGCATGTCTCGAAGTTCTGCTGAGGTCAGGGACCGGGTAGTTTCTGCTTCCTGTCGAAATTCTCTCACTCCTTCCTCTGATGTCCTTGTCGAAGGACCGGCTTCGTGATCTGACCCTTCCTCTTCTTCCTTTTCCCTTACTAATCGAGGGTATGGACCCGTTGTCCTCCTTGTCCATTGCTTCTTTTTGACTACTGGGGCAATTACTGTAGTTGGTGGTGTTGTTTGGGTCCCTATCTCAACCATGGTGTCCTCAGGTGCAGTTTGGGTCCCTGCCTCAACCGGAGTCCTCTGGGAATGCTGAACTGCAGCTCGATAGGCACAAGCCAGGCCCCAGTACAGCGCTAGAAGCTGCTGGTTCTCATTGGGATAGGCAAGGCACCCTTCTATCAGGTGGCGTGTCAGTTTGCTAGGGTTGCTCACTTGTTCAGGTGTAAAGTCCCAGGCTATGGGAGGTGTTAATCGCCCTAGGAACCTGCCCAAGTCCTTCCACACACCCTGCCACCCTGGGACCGGCTGCCTCAGGTCACGCTTCAATATAGCCTCACCCAAAAGTTGTCTTCTCTTCCACCAGGACGAGACCAGATTCCACAAACCCCATAATATGCCAACAATATTAGTAAGTAATACCAAGCAGTTCACACAAGGGTGAGTAAAGACCTCAGGAGCCTGTGTAATAAGCCTGTCTACATTAACCCTGGGTAGGGAGAGGGAGATGATGTATTCCCTCATCCTCTCCACCAGCTAGCTCCCCCAGGACATTGAGACCGTCAGTGCCAGAACAAACCACATTCGCATTAACATGTTGCCAAAAGTCAAGAGATAAACAACGCAACCAGCAAACTTTTTTTTTTTGACCCGTGCAGGAGCTTGTTACTTAGTAATTACTACAGTTAGAGCACACTTAATACAAAAGTGCTGTTGTCGTGCCCCACGTTGGGCGCCAAAAAAGACTGTCGTGGTTTAGCCCCAGCTGGAGGCTGAGCCACGCGGTCGCTCGCTCACCCCCCCCTCCCGGTGGGACGGGGAGAGAATTGGGACGAAGAAAAGCAAAAACTCGTGAGTTAACAACAACAACAGTTTAACCAAACAACAAAGGGAAAGAGAACAAAACAAGCGAGAAACCCCAACAATGACAACAACAGCGAGTACTTAGCGGTGTTTCCCGGACAGGTCGATCCCGCCCGCAGCCCGACGCCCAGCCCGCTCCGAGCAGCGATCCCCGCCCCGCCAGTCACCCCCCTCTAAATAGTGAGCGTGACGGTCACATGGTATAGAATAGACCCCGGCCAGCTTCTGGTGAAAATTAACCCTACCCCAGCCGCAACCAGGACAGGCTGTCACCTCCCTGCAGGACGCTCTCCAGCGCACAGTACATTTCCACTCAGTCACCCTGGGGACAAAGATGGAAAAGGAGAAATTTGGGGTTTTCTTCCCCATTCCCACAGTGCCACAAGAGATACCTGCCACCCCCAAATCAGCTGCAGGACGTGGACATAATGTACGAGCTGCAGACATGGGTCAGGATGGCTGTGGGGAGTGGGCAAGACATTCTGCGATGCCCCTGGCGCTGGCAGAAAGCAGAGCTGGAGGCAATGGGGGGAAGCCCAGGGCAGCCGGCAGCCGGTGGTGGGGCCCGGCAGGGTGCAGCGCCCGCAGAAATGCTCGGCTCCTTGTGCCTCGGCCCCGGGGCTGCAGTGCGGGGCTGGCACTGTTTGGGGCTTTGCTGGGAAAAGCCAGGCAGGGCTGACCCTGACGTCCCACACATGTACCCGGTCCCGGGATTTGACAACCTGTTCCTCTGCCCATTGCCACCATGGGATCCAGAAAGCAGTGCCACCAGCCCTGGCGTGGTCCTGAGCCATCTCTCGATGGACGAGTCTTTCACCAGCAGGCCTTAAAAGAGGAAAACTTGCCCAGAATTCAGCTGTTCTCGAGGTTTTGCAGGCAGTATGGTTTTCTGAGCTGCCTCGTGGTGCCACTCCAGGGGAGTGCTCCAGAAACAGGGTGACTGCCTGTACCTGCCGGCTGGCGGTGAGTGTGCGCAGCAGGAGCGAACGGTGGCTTGTGCGGCTGTTGAACGGGTTTGGGCTTTAAATGAGTCCAACCTAGGACGCCTCGTTCCTTTTGCCTTGCAGGTTGTATTCAGAGCTTAAATAGTCTTTTTTTAAAGCAAACCAACAAAGAAACAGCTGGGTGATTTTCTTCCTCCTAGCTGGGCTTTTTTTCCCCAGTCCTGGCCACTCTGCAAGGTGATGCTCGTCACCAACATTAGGGTGCAGGATTGGGCCCAGGGCAGGGCTTTTGCAAGCAGCACACTTCTTGAGGCTCTTGGTAATGCAGCTCCTGGGGAGTGCTCAAGAAATGGGGCCGTTTGCCTGGAATTGCTATTTTGGGTCTCTCCACATTGCTCTCTGTCCAGCTCCCTGCCCCCATTTTTCAAGTCCTCCCTCTCTGTCTTTAGCCCATCACGATTTTTTCTTTCTCTTGCTTTCTCTGTCTCACTCCCTGTCTGTATTTTCTAATTCCTCCCTGTCTGTCCTAGAGCCTGTTGCTATTTCGTTCTTACTCCACATTTCTCTCTCCTGCTCCCTCTCCTTCTCTTTTTTCTCTCTCCGTGTCCTCCTTCCTGGCCTTATTTTTTCTCTCCCGCCTGCAGCCTGTCCCCTCTTTCCTGCCTGGCTCCCCTGCTCAGCTGGCCGGGCCTCCTCTCTTCTCTCTGGGCCTCCATCCTGCTGCCCATCCCCTCTTGCTCTTCCTCCGTCTCCGTCCTGGAGGCTATCGCTCCTACTGTATTAAATCCTCTGACAAGCAGCGCACTCTCTTGCCCCGTGGATAGTATAACGGCATGACTGGCATGACTGGTAATTTTCCTTTTCTTTTCTAGTACAAGGATGCATTTATGAAGGCAAATCCAGGGTACAAGTGGTGCCCCCCAACAAACCAACCTGTGAAAACCCAGACATCCACTGTTACAAAGAGGAAAAACCTATGGGCTTTGCTTCAGGCTCTGCAAAAGATTCACCAGGCCCGAGGAAAGTGACAGAAAGTGAAGAAATGCCACAGCGTAACTCTGGGATGGCAGGTGAGATTTCCATCCATGTTCCTATAACCTGTTAGGGTGGCTGGGATCCACCTGTCTAAGAGGGGCAAGGGAATCTTTGGCAGCAGGCTACCCAACTTGGTGAGGCGGGCTTTAAACGGAAGGAGGCAGCGGGAAAGGTTCAAAATGGCCATACTCCTGCCATTGCATCCAACTGGGGAATAAGCCAGGCCAACCTGAGCAGCGACAGATGTTCCTTCGCTGCCTCCCAAGATGAGAACCAGAAGGCCAACCACCCAAAGGGTGTGTATGGCTGTGCTGGATCCTCTTGCCCCCCTCCAGGGAATCCTGCACGCTCGACTACCTCTCTGAAATGCCTGTACCCCAACGCACGCAGCATGGGGAATAAACGGGAAGAAGTAGAGATCTGTGTGCAGTCACAGGGCCATGATCTCATTGCAACGGTGGAGTTCAGGATCCCGTGTGGAGGAAGCAGTGCACTAAGTAGGATTACAACCCTGGACTTCAGGAGAGCTAACTTTGGCCTCTTCAAGGACCTACTTGGAGGAATCCCATGGGTTAGGGTTCTAGAAGGTAGGGGGGGTCCAGGAAAGCTGGTCAATATTCAAGCATCACTTCCTCCAAGCTCAAGAGTGGTGCATCCCCAGGAGCAAGAAATCAAGTAAAGGAGGCAGGAAACCTGCATGGATGAGCAAGGAACTTCTGCCAAAACTCAAAGGGAAGAAGGAAGTCTCTGGAATGTGGAAAAAAGGGACAGACCACTTGGGAGGAATATAGGAACGCTGTCAAGGTATGCAGGGATGCAACGAGGAAGGCTAAGGTCCACCTGGAATTTCATCTGGCAAGGGACGTCAAGGACAATAAGAAGGGCTTCTTCAACTACATCAGTAGCAAATGGAAGTCTAGGGAAAATGTGGGCCCTCTGCTGAATGAGGTGGGTGCCCTGGTGATGAAGGCTACAGAGGAGGCAGAGTTACTGAATGCTGCCTTTGCTTCAGTCTTTACTCCTAAGGCTGGCCCTTCAGGAATCCCTGAGCCTGGAGGTGAGAGAGAAGGTCTGGAGAAAGGATGACTTTCCTTTGGTCGAGGAGGATCAGGTTAGAGATCACTTAGGCAAACTGGACACCCACAAATCCATGGGCCCTGATGGGATGCACCCACGAGCGCTGAGGGAGCTGGCAGAGGTCATTGCCAAGCCACTCTCCATCATCTTTGAAAGGTCATGGAGAACGGGAGAGATGCCTGAGGACTGGAGCAAAGCCAATGACGCTCCAGTCTTCAAGAAGGGCAAGAAGGAGGACCCGGGAAACTACAGGCCAGTCAGCCTCACCTCCATCCCTGGAAAGGTGATGGAGCAGCTCATTCTGGAAGTCACCTCCAAGCATGTGGAAAAAAAGGTGGTGATCAAGAGTAGTCAACACGGATTCACCAAGGGGAAATCATGCTTGACCAATCTGATAGCCTTCTACGATGGCATGACTGGCTGGGTAGATGAGGGGAGAGCGGTGGACGTTGTCTGCCTTGACTTCAGCAAGGCGTTTGACACTGTCTCCCGTAACATCCTCCTAGGTAAGCTCAGGAAGTGTGGGTGAGACGAGTGGACGGTGAGGTGGATTGAGAAGTGGCTGAATGGCAGAGCTCAGAGGGTTGTGATGAGCGGCGCAGAGTCTAGTTGGAGGCCTGTAGCAAGTGGTGTTCCCCAGGGGTCAGTACTGGGCCCAGTCTTGTTCAATTTACTCACCAGTTACCTGGATGAAGGGACAGAGCGTACCCTCAGCAAGTTTGCCAATAATAGGGAACTGAGAGGTGTGGCTGATGCACCAGAAGGCTGTGCTGCCATTCCACGAGACCTGAACAGGCTGGAGCGCTGGGCACAGCTCCTGGCTCTACCTGTTTGGCTGCACACCCTCCTCCCCCTCAGCAGGGTGACCCTGGGGAAGGATAGTACCCGAGGGGGGGCGGGACTGATCAAGGCTGCCACCAAGCCCGCCAAGCGTGGGCAGGAGTGAGATAGGGGGGCACAGAGCCCCTGGCTGCCCAGGCCCTGCACGGGGCAGTCGGGGCTCTGGCAGCCACAGGGCTGCCCCTCGCTGCCAGTGCAGCGGCTGGGACTGGGGCCAGGCTGCCAAAAGAGGGACTCCAGGGGCTGTGGCTCACCAATGAACCTCACGGCCGCCTCTCGCAAGGTGACCTGAGCATCCTTCAAGTATGGCAGGCTCTGACTCAGATATTCTTCAACTCTGCTCCTGTCCTTCACCAGCTGGAGAGAGCACAAGGGCATGGGGCTGGCGCAGACCCTCCCCAGACGGCCAAACCGGTCCGTCCCCCCAGCCCCCGTCCCCCGTCCCCCGTCCCCCTTCCACCTCAGGCCATTCCCATCTCCCAGCCAGGAGCCCTGTGGGGCTGAGGTTCAGAGACAGCTGCAGGCAGAGGGGGGTCTGGAGGTCCTGAGACCCCTCTATCCCACTGCCAGGGCCCAGATGGGCTAGGGTCTCCTTCAACATCCTCAGGGCGGGGAGGGGAGAGGGGCCTGGAGGAGAGCCCTGAGGCTGCGGGCTCTGGGCTGGAGCAGGGCAGGTGAGGCACAGCTGCACAGGGGGCACCCCTTGTCCAGCCTGGGCCCTGGAGCCTGGGGGGTGTCCTCACCAAGCACTCCCCAATTCTGCGTGTCTGCTGCGTCTGGGTCAGGTGCTTGAGCTGTTTCCACTTTAGCAGTTTTGCAGCGACAAGGAGGGCTTCCTGAGAGGCCTGCAGAGGGGGACAGGGATTGGGGGGATTGTGGGCAGGGATTGGAGGACAGGGATTGGGGCTCAAAGCCCTGGCCTCCAACACCTGCAGGGACAGCTGGGAAGCCTCTCGGGACTCTTGTGTTCAGGCCTTGCTGGCCATGGGCTGCTGCTGAGCCCTGCTGGACCAGGTAGGGCAGGGGTGGGAAATGTCTGTGCCAGCTTCTCTGCCCCTCCTCCCACTGGGTGTGCCGAGAGATCCTTCCTCTGGGGTGCGCTGGAGGAGGGCTGAATGGGGGGAGCAGGGATGGGAGGGGACTCCACCTCCCCGCCTTCCTCTGCAGCAAGAGGCACAGAGGGAGGAGGAAGGCGGTGGTGAGACTGGTGCAGGGAAGGAGGGGAGCTCTGCCCTGTCCTCAGTCACTCGGGTAGTTGGACCCGAGGCAACACAGACTCCAAGAGTCCAACTGCCAGCAGCCCTTGCCCCTCCCTCATGCCCAGGCCACCCCTGTGGTGTCAGCACACCCTTCCCCGCATCACTGGTCAGGTTTGAAATCTGTACCTTGGCCACACTCTCGGTCTGGTCACTCATGTGGAAGAACAGTGGGAGCAGGCTTCTCCGCACCTTCTTCTTCATCTGCCGCTTGTCCTTCCCCACCACCATCTGCATCATGTCTTTGAAGAGGCAGATGGAGAGCTCTCGCAGCTGGCTGCACTCCTGGTAGGGAGAAGGACAGGAGGACTTCAGCAACAGCCGCTCCCTGAGCAAGGGCATTAGCACGGCTGATATGAAGGGAGATGCTTTGGAGTCAGGTTCTGCACACAGCAGCTATGGGCCAGATCTGCAGCCACGGCTGAACGGCCCTGGGCCCATGAAAGGCCACGCAAGGGGTTTCCATCAGGCAGTGCCTGTGCCAGCCCCGCACCATTCACCACCAGCCACACCAGCCACACCAGCGCAGAGCCACCCAGGGACAAGCTGAGGAGGAGAGCGGGCTGGCCCTCGGCAATGCCTCTGGGACACATCACCGGCTCAGCCTCAGCACCCTACCACGGCACCTGGGGAGAACGTCTGGTCCTGCCTGGCAGTACAGCTGGGGGAGGCCTTGCGGATCTGAGAGCAGCTCTTGGCCTGCAGGTGCTTTGCACAAGGGCCGTGCTAGGCCCCAGCGAAGGGGGGTCAGGTTGCCCGGAGGCATCAGCCTGCCAGGGAGAAGCCATGCTGGGCTGCAGAGCCCAGAAGCCACCCTCCCGAGAGCCCAGGGAGGCCGGGAGGAAGGGAACAGCCCTGCCAAAGTGCTACCACAGGGCTGGGCTGACAGGCAGTTGTCCTTGCAGAGGGCCCATCAGTGGGGCTCAGGCTCCCATAGCAGCCTTTTACATCATCCAAGAGTGGCAGGAGCTTCTCCACCAGCTGCAGAGTGGTGAGGCTGGCCTCCTCCCTCTTCATATGACCCATCACATTTCTGAAGATAAGCAGGGCCTTCATCTTGTTGGCAGTGTTGGCATTCTGCTGGGTCTCCATGATGTCCGGCAGCAGGACCAGCATTTTTCTTGCCTGTATGAAGCACAGAATTTCCTTTTTGTGAAGCGGTGAAAGACCACTCTGGCAAAAATGCTCTGGCCACTAAGCACCAGCCTCCCGTCTGGCTTCCTGGCAGGTGTCACAGGAAACCCTGCAGCAGCCTCCTGGCAGGCAGTGGCCATGGGCACGCTGATGGGGACACGGGGATAGCAGGGGGTAGGGAAGTTAGGGCAGGAGAGCAAAGGTTCCATGTCCCCTGCTCAGCCATCCCTTTTTCCAACTGGCCCAAACAGGCAGATGGGTTGGTAATCCTCCGGGCCTGGAAAGCTCCCTAGGCAGCCACCAGGCCCCTCCATGGAAGCACTCTGCAGACCCCACGGCTCGTGCACCACAGGGTGCGGGGAAGGGCAGAGATCTCCAAGCTGGCAATGAGTGGGCTGTGACCCCTTCATGACAGAGGCCCATCGCCCCAGGCCCCAGAGTCAGCCCCTAGCATCAGCTGTACCCTGGGCTCTGGCTCATCCTCCCCCTCTCAGCAGGACACTTCCTTCTGGGGACAGCACTCCCTCAACTGAGGCAGTTTGGCGCTGGCTGCCTTGGTGCAGAGCAGAAACTCCTGCCCAGCACCACAGGAATGTGCCAGGAGCGAGAGCTCCTGCAGGTGGGTGAGGGAGCCTTTCTCTCTCCTTGTGCTGCAGCGACAAGGTCCGAGCCCGAAGGACCCTGGGGCCCGTGAAGGGGACAGTGAAGGCATTTGGAGCCATCACCCCACCTCCTGACTCCCAGCTCAGGCCAAGTCACCGCGTTACCCACGGCCCTAGCCCCAGGCTGCCAACATGGCTTCACTTGACTATGCCCTGCTCACTGTCTTAGGTCTCTGCGACAGTGTGATGAGGCTTCTGAGCGCCACCGAGAGCAGCACCAGGCTTGGACGCCTCAGGTACCTCTGGACTTTGTACAGCCCAGCAAACTCCTCTGATTGAATGTCGCCGGAGGCCAGCAGCTGAAACAAAGACGGCCCGTGAGAGACTGGCAGAGCCTGCGGGGCTCCCTGCACCGTGCAGCTCCTGGTTCCCACTGGCAGCTCAGGGCAAGGGCACGGGGCCAGACAGCCCATCCTGAGGGCAGCTCTGCCTTTGGAGGGCCGCTTGGCACCCCTGTGCCCTGCGCCTCGCTGCACCCTACATGGTTGTCTATGCCAGCTCCTCCTGTCCTCTGCGCATCAGCAGCCTCTTGCTCTCACACCTCTGAAGAGCCATCGAACAGTGAGAGCTGGCACAAAGGAGGCACAACACATGAGTGGTGACGAGGGCCTCCTGGCCCCAACCTCACAGCCTGCTCAGCCTGTGCAGAGGCCATGTCTCTGCCCCTGCCCCAGCCTTTGCCCTGCCCCAGGTTTCCAGTCCGCAGAGCAGGGCAGGGGGATGCAGGCAGAGGGGAAGTAGAGCGCTGCCTGGGCAGGCAGGGGCTACCTGGGCTTCATGTTTGTGCACCAGGGCCCAAGCAGCATGGGGTGGCCCTGCATGGCTGGCACAGGGGAACCTGGTGCTGGGCAGGTCCTTGCTGGCCCTAAGGGGCTGTGTCCGTATGTCCTGGAGGAGGTGACTGTTTGGGGGCAGATGGGAGGGGAGAGGGCTGTGCCTGTTTGCCTGGAGAGGCAGGCCCAGCCTGAGGGTGAGCAAGGGCTGGGCTGATCACTCACAGCCAAGGGATGGATGCAGGCATCCTCTATGTTGGAGCTGAACATCTTGCGCAGTCGCTGGTCCTGGAGCTTGCTGAGCAGCTCCCTCAAGATCTTCTCCAACGTGTGGGGTGGGAAAGCATCACATCCCACATGGCCAGAGCAGCACTGCAGGCCCAGAGTGCTCTGTCAGCAGGGCTGCCTCGGCCACCACACTGTGCTGGGCCAGCTCCGCAGGACCCAGGCTGTCCTGCAGCCCT
Organism: Phoenicopterus ruber ruber; assembly: GCA_009819775.1. NCBI lineage: Eukaryota > Metazoa > Chordata > Aves > Phoenicopteriformes > Phoenicopteridae > Phoenicopterus > Phoenicopterus ruber. The sequence goes on along the minus strand of WNMK01000051.1, from coordinate 271,215 downwards.
GGCCCTTCCCAACCGCTCACTTGGAGTGCCCAGGTCCCTCAGCAGGAGGGGGCTGAGACAGTGTTCCCCGTGGGGCAGGGAGGAACCTGGTGGCAGGGCTCTGGGCTGGCTTGGTCAGCTTTGACTACTGCGGGCCTGGCTGATCCAGCAGGGCTGGACAGCATGGTGGGGTGGAGTGTCCTGCTCCTCAGGGATGTCCTGTGGTTTTCCCTGGGGTCTGGCAGCCAGAAAGTCTCCAGGTCCCTCTCCCCTCATGGAACAAGCCCACAGGGTTTTTGGGGTCGGTACCTGTCACATGAGGGAGAGAGCTTCAACAGGCTTGTGACCACTTCCCTGGGGCACTGGTCGGTCATCAGGAGAAGCAGCAAGCCCAGGCTGTGCCGGGCTGACGCCGTGCAGATGCACTCCATGTTTTCATAGATGCACCTCACGATGTTTGGCACCTGGAAGGCACACAGGTGAGGATGGTGCTGCCACTGGAGTGCAGCCATTTCCTCAGCTGCCTCTGAAACTGCTGCCCTTCCCATCCCACTCTGCTGGCTTAAAATGGCTTCAGGGTGCCTGAGGCACCTGGGTGAGGGAGGGAGGAGCAATGCCTGCAAGGGCTCAAGGGCAGGGCAGCACAGCACAGCGCATCACAGCGCAGCGCAGCCCAGCGCAGCCCAGCCACAGGCCACTTACCTCCATCAGCCAGGAAGCAGGTTCTCTCACAGCCACATCTAGGATGCTGCTCATCTCCTCCTTGTCATAGATACTTGAGGCTCTCGTGGCCATGAGGATGATGTCTGTCTTCTCAGAAGGCTGGAGGTATTTTCCAAATGCCTATGGGATGAAGGAAGGCAGGGAAGACATGTCACACCGAGTGCCCTGACGGTGCTGCTTAGCTGAGCAGTGAGAGCAGCTCTGGCGAGAGATGGATGGCCCGGCAATGCTGGCAGCAGTGCCTGTAGGAAAGCTGGAAGCAGGGGCTGCAGTCACCGCATGGTGGAGGATGAGAAGGGAGGGCCCTCAGGGTGAGGGAGGAGGGTTGAGGTCGTGGGCACAGTGTGCTGGCCCTACAGAGAACCAGGGCTTGCTGGCGGCCAGGAGTGCTGGAGCTGCTGCTGGGACACTGGAGTGCAGCCCTTTTAGTCCCTGCTCGGGGACAGCAGCAACCCTCTCACCAGGGACGGTGAGGCCATGCCAGCCCTGTTGATTCTGGATCCCTGTGCTCACCCAAGTCTCCTGCTGATACCACGGACAAGAGGCCCAGCACGGGAGGAGCTCATTACCATTGCAATGTTGCTGGTGCTGGGCAAAGAAAGCCAGGAGGTGTCCTCAGCTTCCCATTCCCTTTGACGCTGTGCACGCTCTGGATTAGCCTCTGGCAGCATCATGCCTAGACAGGTGAAGGGAACAAGAGGGACCTCAGGGATGATAGAGAAGGATGAGAGACACCTGCCTCAAGTGTACGTGTGCAAATGCTCACAGCCTGGGAAATTCAAAGGAACTAGAGCTCTGCGTGCAGTCACACAACTAAAACATTGTTGGAATAACTGAGATGCGGGGGATGGCTCGCATGGCTGGAGTGCTGCGGTGCACGGATGCAAGCTCTTCAGGAGAGATGGAGGAGGAGGGGGAGTGCCTCGTATTTGAAGGAGCAGCTCGGATATATGGGTCAATCAAGAGTCTGAGAGAGCATGTGGGTCAGAAGCAGAGGAGAGGCAGTGCTGGTGACATCGTGGTGGCAGTGTGTTGCAGACCCCCCCCCCCCAACTCGGAGAGAGGATGCGGATGAAGTCTTCCTGAAAGCACGTCTCCTTGTCACACGCCCCGATTCTCATGAGGAACTTTAACATCCCTGAAACCTGCTTGCAAGATGGCAGGACACAAGCAGTCAGGGAGATTTCTGGAGGCAGTCAGGGACAGCTTCTTGCTGCAGGCACTGGAGGGACCAGGCGGGGTGACGCACAGCTGGATCTGCTGTTCTCCAATAGGGAAGAATTATTTTCGGGATGTGGTAATCAATGGAAGCTTTGGCTGTGGGGACCATGAAACAGACGGGTTCTGAGAAGTCCTGAGATGAGTGGGGAAGGAGAGCAGCAAAGAAGAGGTCCTGGACTTCTGGCGAGCATTCAGCTTCTGTAGCAAATGATAGCTGGGATGCTATGGGAAGCAGCTGTGAGGGGCAAAGGAGGTCAGGGAAGCTGGCAGACTTTCACGGACAGCCTCCAGAAAGCACAAGAATGGTCCGTTGCAATCCTCAGGGAAACAAGCAGGCATATGAGGAGATGTCTGTGTGTGGAGGGACACAGCCCACCACAGCTTCTCTTACGTCTTTGCTGCATGAATCTGAAGAGGTGATGAAGAGCATCCAAAGCCCCGCATCTGATCTCCCAGTTCTTGCAAGTGCAGCAAAGGATGAGATGTCCCAGCAGCTGTCCCAGGATGGGGAGATGGATCTCTGTGTGGCAGGTAGGGCTGCCATCGTCTCCTACAAAGGTGCTCCAGACCTGGGCGAGGGAGGCAGGACAGGTAGAAGGGCTGAGGGTCAGCAGCTGCAACCAAAGCCCTGAACCCAAGAGTCTGCCCGGGGAAGGATCCTGCCCCGGTGAGTCAGGGCTTTGGAGGGTCCTCCCAAAGCAGCTAGCTGGGCAGCAGGGCAGAGAGAGCTGCCAGGCCTGGGCTCCCGCCATGCTCCTTGGGCAGTCCAGTCCTGCACAGGCCTGGGGGCCGAAATGGCCCCTGGCAGAGAGGCAACTCGGGAGAGAAGACCATGGGAAAAAGAAAGAAACCGAGACCCTCGCTCCAGGGCAGAGCCTTGCTGAATGTCTCAACCAGTGCCTGGGCTTGCCTCACAGGCACCTCTGAGCTGCAGGCTGCTCCGGTGTGCAGGGAAGGGGAGACAGCCTGGCTGGAGGCTGCCTGGCTCCTTACCTCCACTGAGGAACAGCTGGCCAGCAAATCGCTCAGCCTCCCAATCCTCCCCACGGCCCTCTCACACACAGCTGTGCTCTGGCAGTTGGCAAAGGTCAGCAGCATCTGGGAGGAGAGAAACTACTGATGTGCCCTGGGAGCTGGTGCCCGCACCAGCAGAAGCAGCACTGCTGAAGTCCTGGCTGCACTCGTGCAGTCCTCGTGGCCAGGCAGGTAGGCAGATGCCACCTCCAGGGCAGCGTCTGCTCCTTTCCATGCCCTCCCCCAGAACACAGCCCTGTATCCCATGAAGGCTAGGCTTTTGGGCAGGAGCCTGCCCGGGGGGTCTGCAATGGGGGAACGGGGATATGGCCCCCTGGGAAGGCAGGAGTACGGAGCTTCAGGGCTGGGCTCCCTGTGCACGGCAGGCAGGTCCCAGTGGGTCTCTGCCCTGGTCAGATCTGGGGAGAAAAGCATGAGGGACCACGAGGCAGGGGAAGAGCAGCACCAGCTGTCACCGCTGCGGTGCCTAAGGAGAGGGGTCAAATGCCTCCCACTGCTTTGGTGCAAGAAAAGCTCTGGGGACGGAGCTGGCCCAGAAGTGCCATGGGCAAGGCTTTGCCGTGACACAGGAGGAGGCTGCAGAGGGGAAGTCACATTGACTGCAGCCAGGGGACTCTGGGCTCCTGGAAGAGCATGATGGGCCACCCCTGGCTCCCCCAAGGGAGCTGGGCACCCTGCCTGCGGTGTGCTCTGTGCGTGGCACTGGGGTGGGGACCGTCCACTCAAGAGTGGACACTCCCTTCCGTCCAGGGTGAGGAACAGCCCCTGCAAACCCCACTCTTTGCCAAGGCCAGACCTGTAAGATTGTCTGCAGCTCCGCAAAGCCAGAGGCAGGAGAGCTGAGCACCAATGTCCGCAGCATGGTGTCCATGGCATCCAGGGTCTGCAAGGAGGATGAAAGGTTGTGGCAGTCTTTCTGAAGTCCCTCTCACCCCCAGAGACGGATCTGCACTCCCCCACACCAACGGAGGACACCCGCGCTCCCTCGCGGTGCCCAGGGGAGGCCTCGGGGCAGACAAGCTGCTGTGGGCAGAGCAGCCTGTGGCACTGGACATGGCCAGGCCCACGGGAAAGGGACAAAGGGATGAGGGTGGGAAAGCAAAGCCAAGAGCCTACCCTGCCTTGGATCTCCGATTGTCTCTCAGCATGTGGTGGCCAAGGAGCAGCCCAGAGGGACTGGGAGCCCCTGTAGCTCAGCCAGCACTTACCTCAAAGTAGAGAGTAGTGTCCAGGCCCTGCATGTCTGATTTTGGAGGAAGCAAGAAGACCCTCTTGAAGCGGGCCTGTAAGAGGCTTTTCTTTTTGCCCTCCAGTGCCATGTCCACTTTGCTGCGAAGAGAGAGAGGGGCTGGTCAGACACTGGTGCTGGGAGTGGTGCCTCGATGCCTCGGGCAGGTGGACATGGACCTCTGGAGCAGGGGTCCCTGAGAGGGATGGAGGGTGTGCGGGGACCCTCGCCAGGAGGCACTTCCTCCCTCCCCGACATGGCCTGGGCCAAAGGACAGTCCTGGCAGGCAAGCCTCCCGCCTCCCACTTTAGGGAAGAGCCGAGACATGGCGAGGAGCTGCAGGATCCCTCAGCCCTCCCCTGCGACTACCCAACAAGCTGCAAGCAGGGCAGAGCAGAGGCCCTCTGGCAATACCACTGGACTCTGCCTGGATGGGGGATGCCCCCAGCCAGGCCCAGGGCCACGGGCTGTGGAGGGGTGCCAGCCAAACCAGGGGCTGGGCAGGTACCTCAAGGCAGCGATGGCAAGCATGCCTTGCTGCTGCACCCCTGTGTGCACCTGGCCCCTGGGCTCTTCTTCCAGCAGCACCTGCAGAGCACAACCGGGATGGGACCTGGCAGCTGCCAGCACCCAGTGCCAGCAGACCCAGCACCAGGTGGCGGGGTTGGCGGAGACCCTCTGCCCCTGCCCCAGCACCAGTCCCCAGAGTGCCCCTGCCACCCTCGGTGCTGGGGTCCCTGCTGGCAGGGCTTCTCAGCGGCACCTGAGTCCCCTCGGGGCAGCTCAGTGTCCACGCACGCTTGTTCCTGCCCTACCCCTGCCCATGTGCTGTCCTCACAGTGTGCCGGTGCCCAGGGACCTTGCCCCCCTCCCCAGACCCGCCGGGTGTTCCCTCACCTCGATATTCTCTGCCAGCTCCAAACTGTGGCAGAACGCGTTCAGGCCCTCTGACAAGCCCTTGCGCCTGGCAGCTTTGCACAGGGTGCAGATGGTCTCTAGGAACTGCACCCTCTGGGCCTCCTCCTGGCAGCCGGGGCACAGAGAGACAAACGGGGAGCATGAGAAGCTAAAACACATGGCCAGCAGGACAGGAGCACTGGGCCTGCAGTGCTGGGTAGGAGACCTGGAGGGGGCAGCTCTGCCCAGGCAGCAGCCCCCCAGCAGCCCTGGCAGCAGGCAGCAGAGCCAGCAGCCCTGTCAGGAGACGCAGGCACAGCTACCACGGAAATGGCTGCAGTTACCTTTTCTGAGCTCTTTAGGAAAGCCTGGATGAACTGCATGGATTCTTTTTCCTTTTTGTTCAGAGCCAGCCAGCTGGATGCAGCAGAGGAGGCACCTAGTAAAGGAGGAGAGAGGGAGGGCTGTACAGAGGGGCCAAAGGCAAATGTGAGGAGAGGAAGGAGCTCTGCCCTCCATTCAGCCCCACGCCTGCTCCCCTGGCGCAGTCTCCCTGTGAGTGTCCCTCCTCTCTGCAGGCTGGAGAGGTCCCCCGTCCCCCACCACCACTGCCTCCTGCCAGGCCAGCTGCCTCTTGCTGCCCATATCCCAAAGCAGGATCTGGGTCCCCTCTGCTCTCTCCCACCCTGGGGGAGGCTGTGCTGGGGCCAGCTCCCAGCCCTGAGCAGCGTTCCGACAGTGCTGTGCTCCCCACCCGTGAGACCCCCCGCTGCTGCTCTGTGTGCCAGAAACAGGACCCTGGCACTGATCAGGGTGCAGTTGCTGGCCCCAGCCCTGCCCAGCCCAGTGGGGCCCCTCACTTACTGGTCTGCAGCGGCTTGGGCATGCACACCTCGTGGGGCTCCAGTGGAGAACTGCTCTCCTGGGAAGGCCTGTTCTCCTCCCAGGCAATCCTGGGGTGGCTGGGGGGGGTCTCTCCACCATCCTGTGGGATGGAGGAAAGGAGTAGGAGTGGGGAAGGGGGAAGCTTCAGCAAAATGCCTCGGCACTGCAGGGCTGCTGGGAGTGGTGGGGAAAGGCATGGCCTGTGCGTGGCCCACTCTACTCCCACTGAAAAAGAGATCTTGGCAGCATATGAAGGGGTTCGAGCTGCTTCGGAGGTGGTTGGCACTGAAGCACAGCTCCTCCTGGCACCCCGACTGCCGGTGCTGGGCTGGATGTTCAGAGGGAGAGTCCCCTCTACACATCATGCCACCGATGCCACATGGAGTAAGTGGGTCACACTGATCACACAATGAGCTCGAATAGGAAACCCCAGTCGCCCAGGGATCTTGGAAGCGATCACGGACTGGCCAGAAGGCAAAGATTTTGGAATGTCGACAGAGGAAGAGGTGACATGTGCTGAGGAGGCCCCACCATATAAGGAACTACCAGAAAATGAGAAGGAATATGCCCTGGTCACTGATGGGTCCTGTCATATTGTGGGAAAGCATCGAAGGTGGAAAGCTGCTGTGCAGAGTCCTACACGATGAGTTGCAGAAGCCACTGAGGGACAAGGTGAATCGAGTCAGTTTGCAGAGGTGAAAGCCATCCAGCTGGCTTTAGATATTGCTGAGCGAGAGAAGCGGCCAGTGCTCTACCTCTGTACCGACTCCTGGATGGTGGCAAATGCCCTGTGGGGGTGGTTACAGCAATGGAAGCAGAGCAACTGGCAGCGCAGAGGCAAACTGTATGCAGTACAACTACAAGACTGTTTGCAGTGACCCAGGTGTTTGAGAGGGGATGTAAGTATCTGGGAAAGGACTCAGGCATCCAGGGCAGTGGAGCCAGGCATCCGGGAAAGGGACTTAGGCATCTGGTAGAATGCCCTGGCATCCAGGAAATGTTCCCATATGTCCAGGACAGGGGATCCAGGCATCCAGGATAGGGGAGCCAAGCATCCCAGAGCAGAAGTCCAGGATAGGGGACACAGGTGTCTGGGAAAGAGGACCCAGGCATCCAGGAGGGGACCTAGGCATCTGGCTAAAGAACCCTGACGACACCTCGGTTCACTTTCCAGGATGCCTGGGTCCCTTCCCAGACACCTAGGTCCATCATGGACACCTGGGTCCTGTCCCAGAAAACTCAATCCTCTCCTGGATGCCTGGATTCCCTATCACAGAAACACAGAATCACGGAATGGTAAGGGTTGGAAGGGACCTCTGGAGATCATCTAGTCCAACCCCCCTGCTAGAGCAGGGTCACCTAGAGCAGGTTGCACAGGACTGCGTCCAGGCAGGTTTTGAATATCTTCAGAGGAGACTCCACAGCCTCTCTAGGCAGCCTGTTGCAGTGTTCTGTCACCCTCACAGTAAAGGAGTTTTTCCTCATGTTCTGGCGGAACTTTCTGTGTTCCAGTTTGTGCCCGTTGCCCCTTGTCCTGTCGCTGGGGACCACTGAAAAGAGTCTGGCCCATCCTCTTGACACCCGCCCTTGAGATATTTATAAGCATTGATGAGGTTTCCTCTGAGTCTTCTCTTCCTCAGGCTGAACAGCCCCAGCTCCCTCAGCCTTTCCCCACAGGAGAGATGCTCCAGTCCCCTCATCATCTTTGTAGCCCTCTGCTGGACTCTCTCCAGTAGTTGCTCATCTTTCTTAACCTGGGGAGCCCAGAACTGGACACAGGACTCCAGAGGTGGCCTCACTAGGGCAGAGTAGAGAGGGAGGAGAACCTCCCTCGACCTGCTGGCCACACTTCTTAATGCACCACAGGATGCCATTGGCCTTCCTAGCCGCAAGGGCTCATTGCTGGCTCACGGTTAATCTGTCATCTACCAGGACTCCCAGGTCCTTCTCCGCAGAGCTGCTTTCTAGGAGGTCACCCCTAACCTGTACGGGTGCATGGGGGTCTTCCTCCCCAGGTGCAGGACCCTGCACTTGCCCATGCTGAACCTCATGAGGTTCCTCTCTGCCCAACACTCTATCCTGTCCAGGTCTCGCTAAATGGCAGCACAGCCTTCTGGTGCATCAGCCACACCTCTCAGTTCCCTATTATTGGCAAACTTGCTGAGAGTACGCTCTGTCCCTTCATCCAGGTAACTGGTGAGTAAATTGAACAAGACTGGGCCCAGTACTGACCCCTGGGGAACACCACTTGCTACAGGCCTCCAACTAGACTCTGTACTGCTGTTCACAACCCTCAGTGCTCTGCCATTCAGCCGGTTCTCAATCCACCTCACTGTCCACGCGTCTCACCCACACTTCCTGAGCTTACCTAGGAGGATGTTATGGGAGACAGTGTCAAACGCCTTGCTGAAGTCAAGGCAGACAACGTCCACCGCTCTCCCCTCATCTACCCAGCCAGTCATGCCATCGTAGAAGGCTATCAGATTGGTCAAGCATGATTTCCCCTTGGTGAATCCGTGTTGACTACTCTTGATCACCACCTTTTTTTCCACATGCTTGGAGGTGACTTCCAGAATGAGCTGCTCCATCACCTTATCATGGGATGGAGGTGAGGCTGACCGGCCTGTAGTTTCCCGGGTCCTCCTTCTTGCCCTTCTTGAAGACTGGAGTGTCATTGGCTTTGCTCCAGTCCTCAGGCACCTCTCCCGTTCTCCATGACCTTTCAAAGATGATGGAGAGTGGCTTGGCAATGACATCTGCCAGCTCCCTCAGCGCTCGCGGGTGCATCCCATTTGGGCCCATGGATTTGTGGGTGTCCGGTTTGCCTAAGTGATCTCTAACCTGATCCTCCTCGACCAAAGGAAGGTCTTCCTTTCACCAGACTTTCTCTCTTACCTCCATGGCCTGTGATTCCTGAAGGCCAGCCTTAGCATTAAAGACTGAAGCAAAGGCGCCATTCAGTATCTGAATATACTTCTCTGTAGCCTTCATCACCAGGGCACCCACCTCATTCAGCAGAGGGCCCACGTTTTCCCTTGTCTTCCATTTGTGTCCTAGTTTTGGCCAGGACGGAGCTAGTTTTGTCTTCAGCAGCCTCTGCCTTTTGGATTTAGTGTCTGAAGCATGGTGATAGTACACTGATGTTGTTGGTTGCTGCTAAACAATCATCAAGGCTATTTTGCAGTTTCCCAGGTTTTGCTAATGTGCAGGTGCAAAAACTTGGGAGGGGAATAGCCAGAATAGTTGATCCAAACTGGCCAAAGAGAGTATTCCGTACCATAGATGGCATGCTTGGTATGACGTCTATGAAATGAGGGTGGGCCGGTGGACCACTTCCCCTAACTCGCCTTAATCCTTAAGCTTCCCTTTTGGTGGCTTTTTGTTTCCCTGTTTTTCTTCCCCCTGCCCCACCCACCCCCCCCATTTGTTTGGGCCTGTTCATTCGTCTGTTCGTTCCCTCGCCTGCTCTCTCTGGAACTTGCTGTTCTGAGATAGCTGGGGGGGGGGATACCCCTGCTCCCTGACTGCTGCTCAGGACAGGCTGTATCAGTCATTGGGTGGTGAGAAATTGTGCATTGTTTGTTTCATATATTCTATTATCCTTATATATATTATTATCATTATTAATATATTTTTATATTTTTCCCTTGTTATCCTGGTGAACTGCTTTTATCTCAACTCGCGAGTTTTCCTTTCTCTCCGATTCTTCTCCCCACCCCACCATGGAGGGGGGGAGTGAGCAAGCAGCTGCATGGTATTGGGTTACCATTTGGGGTTAAACCACAACAGTTTGCTACTGAGGTATTTGAAGAAGCCCTTCTTATTGCCCTTGACGTCCCTTGCCAGATTAAATTCCAGGTGGACCTTAGCTTTTGACCTTAGATGTATGGGTCCCTTTCCCAGATGCCTGGGTCGCTTTCCCAGATGCCTAGGTCCCCCATCCCAGATACCTGGGTCCATTTCCTGGATGCTTGAATCTCCTATCGCGGACACCTGGGTCCCATATCCTGGATGCCTGGGTCCCCTGTCCCCAACACCTAGTTCCCATCTCCCGGATGCCTGGATCCTTCGCCCAGACACCTGAGTCCTCTCCCAGATGCCTGGGTCTCCTCTTCTGGATAACTAAGTCCTCTCCCAAATGCCTGAGTCCCTTGGCCCAGATCCCTGCGCCCTTTTCCCAGAAGCCTGGATCCCTCTCCTGGATGTCTGGGTCCCCTAGGTGGCGGGTTTCTGTTTTGGGGCGGGGCTCATGCTAGGGTGAGGTGGTAGAGCAAGCACTAAGGACAATGGCGCCCGTTTGGGCTGCAGCACCTCAGCTGTGGCACCAGGGCCAGGGGCAGACTTGTCACAGGGACACCTGGCACCAAGCACCCAAGACCCCATCTATGTAAAAGCTATGCTTCAGAGCTGAGACATGCTGGAGTGGGTGGCAGAGGGCAATGGCACGATGAGATGAGCTGTACATGTAGGTGATCTTGTCATCACAAGAAGTGCCCACAGAGTCAGCTAACTGTGCTTTTGAAAACACCACAGAGAAGCAGGGCTGGACTGTGACGGCCTGGCAGGAGAGGGCTTTGCTGTCTGGGGTTCCTCTGCAGTCCAGGAAGGCCTGTGGTGGAGATGAAGCTGATCTCCAGGAAAGATAAGGTGCTGCTGAAAATGTCCTTGGCTATGGACATCCTGTGATTCAGAAACACCGTGAAAATCATTGCGCTGTTCCTTGATTGTATCTTCAAGGAGATGAGTAAAGGATGAGGGTGAGAAGAACTAATACCGTTTGAGAACACTGGCGCACAAGTGGTGTGCCAGCAGTGGTGATGTGTTCCTTGTATCCTGGTGTGGTATATTCCTTGTATTCACGCCCTGTCTGAATCTACGGGACAGAGATGGGACAGACATGGCCTAACCACCCTGGTGGGAATCAGTTGCTGGAGCACAAGCACTGTCTCAGATGCCATCTGGGGTAGCTGCACGTCCTGCGCTGCCCCTCCCAGCTACATGCTGCTGTGCTGAAGAGCCCTGGCATCTCACGTAGCACTAGAGGCCTGTCATTGGCCAGGGAATTGAGTTGGTGCCTTGAATGAAGATAGGCAAGGAAAGGATGTCCATGAGACAACTGAAGTTACAATCACTGGAGTTCTAGGAAATATAACTGATGGAGAAGAGAAAGAGAAGCTGTGGCTCTCCTTATGGCACAAGATTCCCTTTGGTCAGACAAACACCTCTATAGGCTGTCCTGACCATACAGAGGAGGGACACGTTTCCTTGTCCTAAATGTGGGTGTCAATGGAGGCCTAGGAAGAACAGCTGATGGAGAAGCGGAGAGAGACTTAGCAATCCTGATGGCTCGTGACCACCTCTGGCAACTCAGATGTCACCGGGTGTTTGCATCTGAACGCCTCACTGCTGCCCTCCATCTCCGTTACTTACCGTGGGAGCTTAGACAAGGACCTGACATGCAGAAACCCATTTGGTGCACACCTGAACTGAGGCAAGAGGAATCTCACCACCTGTGAGTTTGGGGAGTCCTCTTCCAACCCCAGGACTACAAATCCAGGATGAGACCTCAATTGACTCAGCTGAATCCCTTCCCCCAGCAAGGGTAAAAGAGATGCCTGCCTGTCCCCGCCTGGGTGTCCTGTCTAATGATGGGACAAGGAAAGGTTAGTCTAGGACCTAACTCTGTCACCGATAGGACAAAAGACGTTGCTGGAAAGAGGTTCTTGTGGGAGGGAACGTCAACGATGTTTCACAGCAGGTTCGCCTGGAGCCCCAGGGACACCTGGAGGGAGCCCAGAGGGGGCGAGAAAGTGATGTCTTGGGCTGGTCCTCTACTGCTGAGCTGGGCTGGGCTCCTGGGATGGAGGGAGCTGATGGCAAGCGGGCAGTGCTGCAGAGAGACAGCTCTGCCCAGGAGCAGCTCCTCTGCAAAGCACAGCAGGGTTGAGGGCACTGCCTGCAGGCCCCGAGGGGAGAGGAGTGAGGCAGAGAGAGGTTAAAGGCAGTCTGGGGTGGGAGGATGCTGAGAGCTCACTGGGCGGACAAATCTTCACAGACAGTAAGCCTGTGGCTGCAGGGCATTGCATCTGCAGATTCTGGTGGGATCTCCTAAAGCTGGCCCATCGCACAGCCTACGAGGTCCGTAAGTACAACTCTCAGAGATACTCTGGTGTAGAGGAGGAGGACATGTTGGCGGCCGGTCACAAGTGGTGTTCCCCAGGGCTCAGTACTGGGGCCAGTTCTGTTCAATATCTTTATCAATGATCTGGACGAGGGGATCGAGTGCTCCCTCAGTAAGTTTGCAGATGACACCAAATTGGGAGGGAGTGTTGATCTGCTGGAGGGCAGGCAGGCGCTACAGCGGGACCTGGACAGGCTGGATCGATGGGCCGAGGCCAATTGTATGAGGTTCAACAAGGCCAAGTGCCGGGTCCTGCACTTGGGTCACAACAACCCCAGGCAACGCTACAGGCTTGGGGGGGAGTGGCTGGAAAGCTGCCTGGTGGAAAAGGACCTGGGGGTGTTGGTTGACGGCCGGCTGAAGATGAGCCAGCAGTGTGCCCAGGTGGCCAAGAAGGCCAATGGCATGCTGGCCTGTATCAGAAATAGTGTGGCCAGCAGGAGTAGGGAGGTGATTGTCCCCCTGTACTCGGCCCTGGTGAGGCCGCACCTCGAGTACTGTGTTCAGTTTTGGGCCCCTCACTACAAGAAAGACATTGAGGTGCTGGAGCGTGTCCAGAGACGGGCAACGAGGCTGGTGAAGGGTCTGGAACACAAGTCCTATGAGGAGCGGCTGAGGGAACTGGGGATGTTTAGCCTGGAGAAAAGGAGGCTGAGGGGAGACCTTATTGCTCTCTACAACTACCTGAAAGGAGGTTGTAGAGAGATGGGGGTTGGTCTCTTCTCCCTAGTAACAGACAACAAAACAAGAGGAAATGGCCTCAAGTTGCGCCAGGGGAGGTTTAGATTGGACATTCGTAAAAACTTCTTTACCGAAAGGGTTGTCAGGCATTGGAACAGGCTGCCCAGGGAGGTGGTGGAGTCCCCATCTCTGGGGGTATTCAAAAGGCGTTTAGATGAGGCCCTAAGGGATCTGATTTAGTGGGGGACTTGGTAGTGATAGGTTAATGGTTGGACCCGATGATCTTGGAGGTCTCTTCCAACCAGAACAATTCTATGATTCTATGATTCTATGACATGCTCCAGAGCCGGGATTGCCTGCTGCACTGTCAGAGGGACAGGGCATGATGACTGCCGCCTTCTGGGCATGGCTGCAGGGTGTGAAGTCAGGTGTGCAGGCAGGGGTGCCCAGGGCTGTCCTTCAGAGCAGGGTCCCTGCACTCCAGGGTGCTGTGTGCCAGGGCGCAAACTCTGCCACCTGCCAGGGTCAACACTGCCCGGGGAGCTCCCCACAGCACTGCAGGGAGAAGCTGTGGGTGAAGGAGACACCTCCAATATGGGAGGGCAGGGCAGGGTCCTTCTGCTGAGAGCATGCTGAGAGGGTCAGAGCTGCTCACAGGTCCAGATCAGCCCAGGACATTTGCAGAGGGTCCCACACAGTGGGTGGGATGGGGTCTGTGAGTACTGGCAGGGAGGAGACAGAGAAAGCTCCTGGCAGGGACAGATCCAGGCAGCAGAGATGTGGGCAGGGAGCGCGATGGAACTATTACCAGAAGTGCTGTGGGAGGGGGGATTCGGGCACCTCCCTGCCATCCTCTGCAGTGCAGATGCCTTCCCCGGGCAATCCCCTGTCTCCTCTCCCACCTGGCACAGCCTCTGCCCTCCAGGGCACAGGGACCAGCTCTCCTCACTCTGCACTAAGGGACGGTCCCTTTGCCTCTCTGGACATACAAGGGATCACTGTCAGGGCAGCAGAAATGCCAAGGATTTCTGCCTCAAAATCACACCTCGGGTGTGGAGGGGGACACCAGAACAAAACCGACAAAATCCCCAAAGCTCTGCTCTGCCATTGGGGGATTTGGGAGCAACAATGCTGGAAAGCTCTTTGAGATCATGAGCGGATTTGAGCTCAGACCACCCCATGTTCCTGTTTACCTCTTGCTGTAGGGCAGGACTGACTCCTCCAAAACCCACAGCAGAACCCCCTGCTCCCCGGGGCACCTGCAGCCAGCACAACCCAGGGCTGAAGCCAGGGAGCTGCACTAAGATTCTTCTGAAAGGGAATAGGCAGTTTCGGGGGAGGGGGGGGGTTCTATGGGAAATGGCTTTGATTTTAGTCAGAGAAGTCTCCCCTAGCTTCTCACTGTCCTTTCCTCCATGCATAGTCCCCATGCCCAGAGGCAGCACGTATCCAACAGCAGCTCCATCACCGAGTTCCTCCTCCTGAAGTTTGCAGACATGCGGGAGCTGCAGCTCTTGCCCTTCTGGCTCTTCCTGGACATCTACCTGGCTGCTCTTCTGGGCAATGGCCTCGTCATCACTGCCGTAGCCTGTGACCACTGCCTCCACACCCCCATGTACTTCTTCCTCCTCAACCTCTCCCTCCTCGACCTGGGCTCCATCTCCACCACTGTTCCCAAATCCACGGCCAATTCCCTCTGGGACATCAGGGTCATCTCCTACGCAGGATGTGCTGCCCAGGTCTTTCTATTCGTCTTCCTCATCGTAGCAGAGTTTTCTCTCCTCACCATCATGGCCTACGACCACTACGTTGCCATCTGCAAACCGCTGCACTACGGCACCCTCCTGGGCAGCAGAGCTTGTGTCATCACGGCAGCAGCTGCCTGGGGCAGTGGGTTTCTCACTGCTGTGCTGCACACGGCCAATACATTTTCAATACCCCTCTGCAAGGGAAATGCTGTGGACCAGTTCTTCTGGGAAATCCCCCAGCTCTTCAAGCTCTCCTGCTCACACTCCTACCTCAGGGAAGCTGGACTTCTTGTGTTTTGTGTCAGTTTAGCATTCGGCTGTTTTGTTTTCATTGTGTTCGCCTACGTGCAGATCTTCAGGGCCGTGCTGAGGATCCCCTCTGAGCAGGGACGGCCCAAAGCCTTTTCCATGTGCCTGCCTCACCTGGCCGTGGTCTCCCTGTTTATCAGCACTGCAGTGTTTGCCTACCTGAAGCCCCCCCCCATCTCTTCCCCATCCCTGGATATGGTGGTGGCAGTCCTGGACTCAGCAGTGCCTCCAGCAGTGAACCCCCTCATCTACAGCATGAGGATCCAGGAGCTCAAGGAGTCCGTTAGGAAAGTGATTTCATGGATGTTTCCCAATAGTGAGAAATTTCCCATCACTCTCCACAAATGAATCCCAGGGTATCCCATTCCAGGCCTGTACTTTGTGGCTTTTTTTTTTTCTTAATTATCATGATCATGATTAGCATTATCATCGTCAGAGTTGTCTCTCTCGTATCATCTCTGTAATAAAACAGGATCTCCCCGGTGCACTGCCTGAAGGCTGAGCTCTTCTTCCAAAGCTGGTGAATGGTACCTGAGGTACATACCCAAGGTTGTTCCACACGTGAACTTGTAGATGGTGTCCTTAAAGAGGGGCGTCTGGACCTGCCTGGAATAACAGTAACATTGGCTCAAGGTGCAGAGCCAGAAGTCCTTGCTGTCCTGGTGCTGCACCATTCCTGGACGACGGCTGAAGAATAACCGGTTCCCCACACTCTCTTAGTGCTGTTGTTTGTCCTGAAGGGTGGCAGGGAGAGGGAGGCTGGGACCCTGTGTCAGGGCTTGCACTGAAGGAAGCATGCCCCAGCAGCCATGTCAGGTGACTGCTGTCCCTGTGGCCGGCACATGTCCTTCAGACAGTTTCCCCCACCCCATATGCTGGCACACACCTCCAAAGTCACTCCCAGTTCCAGACTTTTGGACCTTTCCTTTCCAGATCTGGTCATCCACCATGGTCCAGGTTTGGGCTGATCGTTGAAACCTATCTACACTAGGGGACCACCAAGCCCTTCCCTGGGTTCACGCATGCTCAGAGCCTGGCGGACCCCAGAGCAGAGCTGTCTGTGAACCCCTGCATGGGACACAGTTGAGCCTGGGCATGGGCTGGGTGTCCTTGCATAGCCAGTACTCTGTCTCTTACTCTGTGTATTTGATCTCACTCATGTTCCAGTTATTTCCCCCTGGCCTGATGAAATCCACCGTGTCTTTTAAGTGTGTTATTATTTACAATTTCCTATCTATCTGCCAAAACTATTTCTTGCAGAGTTCTCCCTTCTGGAAGGTGAACCTCCTTGGAGCCAGCTTGGACGTGGCATAGAGCTGAGGAGTGTGTTTTATCTTTTTGGAGTCTTACCACGTTTTACTTTTGCATGTTCAAAAATAAGAAGAACCCTTCTGTGTCTGTTGGCAGCCAGTTCTCTAAGGAGAGCAGGTGGGAATTAGTGGAAAGGGGCTTTAACATTCAGTTGCAGACTTCAGTGGAGAAGTCTGATGTAAGGCAAAGTGATGTAAGTCCCAGGAGGCCAATGACAGAAATGGTGAGGTTGGGAGGTGAGGATTAAGGTTGTCCATAGTCCAGTGTTAGACCTGAAGGGACTGCTCTTCCGGCCTGTCCAGACCTCCTTAGGAGAGACCCTGGATCAATAGCCATTAGAAAATGCTGCTATCACATCTTCCATAAACTGAAAAAATAATGAAAAAATCCTTAAAAAGGAAAAAAAAAAAAATCCTTTTTTATTAAATGCTCATAGAAATCTTCCTCTTTAACTAGACTCCTAAAACCTCTCTAATTAACTGTCCAAGTCTTGAAGACTTGAAGAAAATTCTAGGAGAGACATGGCTCGTTAGGGCTTTCTGCACTTTCATGAGCCCCATGGTGTATTTGGGGCTGAGTCCATGAACCTCAGATACTGAGAGGAGGCTGAAAAAAAACCCATCAAGGACTTAAAGTCAGAAGCAAATGCCACAGTGTCTTGGAGTGTTAATTGGCCCCACTGAGGGCCATTACTGACAAAGCCTCCCTAGGGACTCGTTAGAGCAGATAACTGGAGGCCATGATTGCAGGTAGGCAAAGGGAATGTGCAGGCAACTCTGATGCTGAGAAAACCCTGGGTTTGTTTGATGAAGTAGAAAGGACAAGCCCTCACCTCAGTCCCTGGGAAGGCAGATCCTGCCCCTCACGCGTGGCTCGGGGCTCTTCCTGGGGCAGCGTGATGTGAGGATGAGCAATGCTGCGTGAGAGACAATAGCGTGAGACCTCCCAGCTTCCCTGCAGGGTTGCAATGAGGCCCCAGTGCCATGAGGACAACATGTCTCCTCATAGGTCTCAGTGGCAGAGAAAGCTGCCATAGCCAAGGGGACAAAGATCTCTGTTCTGTGGGTGCCTTCCAGCCCTGCCAGAGCTCCTGTCCATCTCCACCACAGGCTGTCTTACACTGTCCCACACCTGCCCGTGTCTCCCCTGCAGGCTGTAGACACGCATCTCGCTTCACCACCTTGCTCTCACCCCAGCATTTCTGTACCTTCACTGATGCCTCTCCACCCTCACAAGCTGTTCTTTGAAACACAAAGCCATGGGCTGATCACAGACTCCCTCTGGGTGACCTCTGACACCACAGCACAACCCTTCAAGTGACATTTTTATCTCCTCATGCCCTGTCTCCACATTCCAAGCAGCACTTTGCAGCAGTTTTTTCTCTCTCCTGACATTTCCCACTACCAAGGAAAGCTCCATCATCTCAGAAACCACCTTGAAAGTATGTCACCTAGCCCATCAGCCTGCTTCTGGCCTGTCAGCTGGCCAGAAAGAAGTAACCTCACCATGATCTTCCAAACCACGTTGGAAGACTGAGCACTGCTCAGTTTGAGATCATCAGCAAACTTGCTAATGGTGCATTCAACTCCTGCATCCAGATTGTTCATAAATACATTGAACAGAACTGCCCTAGAACCAAGCCCTGAGGAACACTGCTGGTGACCGGTCGCCAGCCAGATATAGCCACATTCACTACAACCCTTTGAGCTCTTCCCTTCAGCCAGCTCTTCACCCAGCGCGCTCATCCCACAGTTGGCCAACTTGTCCAGAAAAATGCTGTGAGGGACAGTGATGAAAGCCTTACTAAAAATCCAGAAAAATCTACATCCACCGCCTTCCCTTCATCCGCTAGGAGGCTGACCTATCATAGGTGGTTATCACAGAAGGATATCAAATTGCCTAGGCAGGACTTTCCCTTTGTGAACCCATGTTGACTCTGCCTGATGATTGCATTACTCTTTAAATGCCTTTCGATAGTACCCTGTGTAATCTTCTCCATAATTTTTCCAGGAACTGAGGTTAGACTAACAGGTCTGTAGTTCCCTGGGTCTTCCCTCACACACTTTTTCTAAATTGGAATAACACTGGCCAGCTTCCAGACAGTGAGGACCTCCCCGAACTGCCAAGACCTTTGGTAGATGATCATGAGGGGTCCTGCCATAACATCTGCCAGCTCCTTCAGCACTCCGGGATGAATCCCATCAGGCCCCATGGGCTTGTGAACATTCAGCTGATATAACTGGTCCCTTACAATTGTAGTGTCCACAAATGGAAAGTCACTGTTCACACACTCATGGGCCTCTGCCTCAAGAGACCGGGCAGCCCAAGGTCCGTCTGTATTATTAAAGACTGAGGCAGAAAAAACGCATTGAATGCCTCTGCTTTTTCTTCATCCCTTCAGTCTTCAACAAATACCAGTCTAATATTTTCTTCAGACCTCCTCTTGCTGTTAACATACTTAAAAGCACCCTTCTTGTTATCTGACACAACACTGGCCAGTTTCAACTCTAATTGAGCTTTGGCCTGTCGTGTCTTCTCCCTGCAGCTACAAACCACAGCTCTGTAATCTTCCTGCAAAGCCTGACCTTCCTTCCAGAGATCATACCATTTCTTTTTCCTCTTGAGCTCCACGAGGAGTTCCCTGTTGAGCCAAGCTGGTCTTCTGCCCCGCTTGCTTGATGTACGACACGATGGAATTGTGTGCTCCTGTGCTTCTAAAAGGTGGTTCTTAAAGACTGACCAGCACTGCAGGGGAAGAGGGAAGGGGTTGTGCACCACATGGGAGTGCAGAGAGCCAGAGGTGTATGTGTGGGTTTGTTGTGGTTTATCCGAATACCAGGCAGCCACTCACTCACTCCTCGCCTCCCTGGTGGGGTGGGGAGAAGAATCGGAGAGAAAGGAAAACTCGCGAGTTGAGATAAAAGCAGTTCACCAGGACAGCAAAGGAAAAATATAAAAATATATTAATAATGATAATAATAATATATATAAGGATAATAGAATATATGAAACAAACAATGCACAATTTCTCACTGCCCAACGACTGATACAGCCCGTCCCAAGCAGCAGTCAGGGAGCAGGGGTATTCCCTGCCCCCAGCTATCCCAGAACAGCAAGTTCCAGAGAGAGCAGGGCTGAACGAATGAACAGGCCCGAACGAATGAAAAAAAAAGGAAAAACAGGGAAACAAAAAGCCACCAAAAGGGAAGCTTAAGGATTAAGGGAAGTGGCCCACCGGCCGACCCTCACTTATACCGGGCATGACATCTATGGTACGGAATACTCTCTTTGGCCAGTTTGGATCAACTATTCTGGCTCTGCCCCTCCCAAGTTTTTGCACCTGCACATTAGCAAAGCCTGGGAAACTGCAAAATGTCCTTGATCATTTAGCAGCAACCAACAACATCAGTGTACTAGCACCATTCTTCACATACTAAATCCAAAACGCAGGAGCTGCTGAAGACAAAACTAGCTCCGTCCCGGCCGAAACGAGGACAGTGTTAAAGGTAGGAAGATGACCTGAAATGGCATGGGTAACGTGGGGTCATGTGGAATTGAAATAGGTTGATTTTTAAATTTGAGGCAGCAGAAGAAGGTGCATGTGCAGTTCCGCTCTGGGATATGGAGTGAAGATTCAAGCAAGTCTGGAGGCTAGGACATCCTGGGTGCAAGGGGAGCATTAGCAGGGCTTTGGAAGAAGCTGGGCGAGTTGTGGGAACCTCACAGGCACTGGCAAATACTCAGAAAACTTTGTGTTTTGAGACACAACCAGTGAGGACAGAAAGACATCAGTAAAGCTTGGGAGATCCGGGGTCAGAGTGAGGCAAGGAACCAGGAGGGTAGTTGAAGTCTGCAAGGACACAGGCACAGTCATAGGACAGTGTGGGACAGCCTGTGGTGGCGACAACCAAGGGCCTTGGTGGGTCTGGGACACCACCCCAACAGAAGTAAGGTCCTTGTCCTCTTGGCTATGGCTGCCGTCTCTTCCACTGAGGCCCACAAGAGGACAGCAGCTCCTTATGTCCCCAGTGCTTCCTGGCCTATTTGCCTCCATAGAGGCTGGGAGGTGTCCCACTGCTGTCCTGCACTCAGCATTGCACACCGCCACCTCTCCCTTCCCCCCAGGAAAAGCCCTGAGACTCCCATGAGGGAAGAATCCCCTTTCCCAGGGGACCAGGGGCAGGGCTTTGCTCTCTTGATTGACAAAATGCATCAAAGGTTTTCAGAGCCACCTCCACATTTGGCTTTCTACCTGTAACCGGTGCTTCTGACTTTCTGCTTCACCAGTCCCCAGGGATGGGAATCTTCCCTGGTCAGTCCCTCCATGGTCTCTCCAGTGATGGCCCTCAGAAACTTGGAGGTTTGCTGCTGATTTTTACTGATTTATATCCAAAGTGAGCCTTGAGCTCCCCAGCTCATCCTCTGGACCTTCTGGAAAGATGCAGGTGACATTTGCTTTTTACCAGTTCTCAGGGACTGAGACCCAGTCTCCATGACCTTTCAAAGATGACAGAGAGTGGCCTCACTGTGACATGATCTTACTTTCTCAGCACCCTTGGATGGAACCTGTTTTCCCATGTTCAACAAGGCCAAGTGCCGGGTCCTGCACTTGGGACACACCAACCCCAGGCAACGCTACAGGCTTGGGGGGAGGGGCTGGAAAGCTGCCCGGCAGAAAAGGACCTGGGGGTGTTCATAGAATCATAGAATCATAGAATTGTTGTGGTTGGAAGAGACCTCCGAGATCATCAGGTCCAACCATTAACCTATCACTACCAAGTCCCCCACTAAATCATATACCTTAGGGCCTCATCTAAACGCCTTTTGAATACCCCCAGAGATGGGGACTCCACCACCTCCCTGGGCAGCCTCTTCCAATGCCTGACAACCCTTTCGGTGAAGAAATTTTTACGAATGTCCAATCTAAACCTCCCCTGGCGCAACTTGAGGCCATTTCCTCTTGTTCTGTTGTCTGTTACTAGGGACAAGAGTCCGACCCCCATCTCTCTACAGCCTCCTTTCAGGTAGTTGTAGAGAGCAAGAAGGTCTCCCCTCAGCCTCCTTTTCTCCAGACTAAACAGCCCCAGTTCCCTCAGCCGCTCCTCAGAGGACTTGTGTTCCAGAGCCTTCACCAGCCTCGGTGCCCTTCTTTGGACACGCTCCAGCACCTCAATGTCTTTCTTATAGTGAGGGGCCCAAAACTGAACACAGTACTCGAGGTGCGGCCTCACCAGGGCCGAATACAGGGGGAGTCAACCAACACCCCCAGGTCCTTTTCCGCCGGGCAGCTTTCCAGCCACTCCCCCCCAAGCCTGTAGCGTTGCCTGGGGTTGTTGTGACCCAGGTGCAGGACCTGGCACTTGGCCTTGTTGAACCTCATACAATTGGCCTCGGCCCATCGATCCAGCCTGTCCAGGTCCCGTTGTAGCACCTGCCTGCCCTCCAGCAGATCAACACTCCCTCCCAATTTGGTGTCATCTGCAAACTTACTGAGGGTGCACTCGATCCCCTCGTCCAGATCATTGATAAAGATATTGAACAGAACTGGCCCCAGTACTGAGCCCTGGGGAACACCACTTGTGAGCGGCCGCCAACCGGATTGAACTCCATTCACCACCACTCTTTGGGCCCGGCCATCCAGCCACTTTCCTACCCAGCGCAGAGTACGCCCATCCAAGCCATGGGTAGCCAGCTTCTCCAGGAGAATGCTGTGGGAGACGGTGTCAAAGGCTTTCCTAAAGTCCAGGTACACAACGTCCACAGCCTTTCCCTCATCCACTAAGCGGGTCACCATGTCATAGAAGGAGATCAGGTTGGTCAGGCAGGACCTGCCTTTCATAAACCCGTGCTGACTGGGCCCGATCACCCGGTTGTCCCGTATGTGCCGCGTGATGGCACTCAAGATGATCTGCTCCATAACCTTCCCGGGCACCGAGGTCAGGCTGACAGGCCTGTAGTTCCCCGGATCCTCCTTCCGGCCCTTCTTGTAGATGGGCGTCACATTTGCCAGCCTTCAGTCAACTGGGACCTCCTCAGTTAGCCAGGACTGCTGGTAAATGATGGAGAGTGGCTTGGTGAGCACTTCTGCCAGCTCTTTCAGCACCCTTGGGTGGATCCCATCCGGCCCCATAGACTTGTGCGTGTCTAGGAGGCGTAGCAGGTCACTGACCATTTCCCCTTGGACTTCGGGGTCTACATTCTGCTCCCCATCCCTGTCTTCCTGCTCAGGGGGCTGGGTGCCCAGAGAGCAACTTCCCTTGCTGTTGAAGACTGAGGCAAAGAAGGCATTTAGCACCTCAGCCTTTTCCTCGTCCCTTGACGCTAAGTTTCCCTCCGCATCCAGTAGAGGAGGGAGATTCTCCTTAGCCCCCTTTTTATTGTTAATGTATTTGTAGAAGGACTTTTTGCTGTCTTTTACGGCAGTAGCCAGACTAAGTTCAAGTTGGGCTTTGGCCCTTCTAATTTTCTCCCTACATAACCTCACAACATCCTTGTAGTCCTCCTGAGTTGCCTGCCCCTTCCTCCAAAGGTGGTAGACTCTCTTTTATTTCCTAAGTTCCAGCCGGAGCTCTCTGCTCAGCCAGGCCGGTCTTCTTCCCCGCCGGCTCATCTTTCGGCTCATGGGGACGGCCTGCTACTGCGCCTTTAAGATTTCCCTCTTGAAGAATGTCCAGCCTTCCTGGACTCCTTTGCCTTTCAGGACTGCCTCCCAAGGGACTCTGCCAACCTGACTGCTAAACAGGCCAAAGTCTGCCCTCCGGAAGTCCAAGGTGGCAGTTCTGGTGACCCTCCTCTTTACTTCTCTGAGAATTGAGAACTCTGTCATTTCGTGGTCACTGTGCCCAAGACGGCCTCCGACCGTCACATCACCCACAAGACCTTCTCTGTTCACAAACAACAGGTCCAGCGGGGCGCCTTCTCTCGTGGGCTCCCTCACCAGCTGCATGAGGAAGTTCTCTTCCACACGCTCCAGGAACCTCCCGGACTGTTTCCTCTCTGCTGCATTGTATTTCCAGCAGACATCTGGCAAGTTGAAGTCCCCCACGAGAACAATGGCCAGCGATCGTGAGGCTTCTCCCAGCTGCCTGTAGAATACTTCATCTGCCTCCTCATCCTGGTTGGGTGGTCTATAACAGACTCCCACCACAATGTCTGCCTTGGTGGCCTTCCCCCTGATTCTAACCCATAGGCACTCAACCCTTGCGTCCCCGTCCTCGAGCTCAAGGCAGTCCAGACTCTCCTTAACATAGAGGGCTACCCCACCGCCTCTCCTTCCTTGCCTATCCCTTCTAAGGAGTTTATAGCCGTGTTGGTCGACAGCCGCCTGAATATGAGCCAGCAGTGTGCCCAGGCGGCCAAGAAGGCCAACGGCATCCTGGCTTCTATCAGAAAGAGTGTGGCCAGCAGGAGCAGGGAGGTGATCGTCCCACTGTACTCGGCCCTGGTGAGGCCGCACCTCGAGTACTGTGTTCAGTTTTGGGCCCCTCACTGCAAGAAAGACATAGAAGTGCTGGAGTGTGTCCAGAGAAGGGCAACGAAGCTGTTGAAGGGTCTAGAGCACAAGTCCTATGAGGAGCGGCTGAGGGAACTGGGGCTGTTTAGTCTGGAGAAAAGGAGGCTGAGGGGAGACCTTACTGCTCTCTACAACTACCTGAAAGGAGGTTGTAGAGAGATGGGGGTCGGCCTCTTGTCCCTAGTAACAGACAACAGAACAAGAGGAAATGGCCTCAAGTTGCGCCAGGGGAGGTTTAGATTGGACATTCGTAAAAATTTCTTCACCGGAAGGGTTGTCGGGCATTGGAACAGGCTGTCCAGGGAGGTGGTGGAGTCCCCATCCCTGGAGGTATTCAAAAGACGTTTAGATGAGGCCCTAAGGGATATGATTTAGTGGGGGACTTGGTAGTGATAGGTTAATGGTTGGACCCGATGATCTTGGAGGTCTCTTCCAACCAAAACAATTCTATGATTCTATGATTCTATGATTCTATGTACTGGGAATGGTTGACTTTGCTCAAGTAGCCTTTGATTTGATTCCCATCCACCCCTGACTGTTCTCCTCCAGAGTCTTGCCCCCAGCCACCAAGTGTTCCTGAAGTAGGAAAAGCTCATTATGATTCCTGTGAATTTGCTTTCAGGTTTCAACTGAGTTTTGATACAGACAAATGTTCGACTTGGAAGATGCTGTCCTTGAAGAACAGCTGTACTGAGCTCTGCTGCCCTTCAATGCCACTGATGATTGGCTCCCCACTAAAACTCCCCAGAATAGGCCAAAGTCTGCTCCTCTAATGTCCAGTGTCTGCAGTCTTCTACTCTGCTTCCTCACTCCCCTCGGGAGCTGGAACTCCCCTAGTTCAGGGTGATGACGGCTGGTCTTCACATCCCTGACCAGCTCTTCTTTGCTTGCGAGTATCGGCTCCAGGTTTGCATTATCCTTGATGGCCCATCTGGCAGCTGTGCTAAGATGTTGTGCTAAGACATTCCAGAAACCGCCTGGACTGTGCATGCTGCCATATTCCCCTTCCAGAAAATGCCAGGGGCATTGCAGGCCTCAGTAAGAACCAGGCTTATACAACCAGAGACTTCCTTGGGATGCTCAGGAAAGACTATGCCCACTTCTCCCTGCCTGCGGGTTCCTTATCTCCCACTATGAGAGGCCACTTCTACTGGCCTCTCCTCTGTCCCGCATTCACAAGGGCTCACTAAACTTTTCACCTGCCTTCGCAGAGGAACTCCATACATCCAGCCAAAGCCTTCACTTTCAGGGAACCCCACCCCAGATCCTTCCAGCCTGTCTCTCCTGAAATGCCAGTACCCATCCATTGCAGCACCCCAAGCTATGTGACTTGTCCCACCACGCCTTGACTGTTACTCCATCAATGTCAAAAAGCACTGTGTCTCTCTCAACTCGTCTGTACCCCGGCTGAGAGCATCAGTGCACATCTGGGCTGTGGCACCTCAGCTGTGGCTCCAGGCCAAGCTCTCACTTGTCTTGGGGAAACCTGGTACCCAGTGGTGTCCAAACCCCTGTGTGTGCAAAGGCTTTGCTTTGCAGCAGAGACATGGCCGAGTGGATGGCATCTGGGAACGTAAAGCTGAAAAAGGATGCCAAGAGAGTGAACAAACCCTGCTGTGCCCAAGGACAGAGAGAAACAGGGCTGGGAAGGGCAGCCCTGACAAGAAAAGAGTTTGCTGTCAGTGGTGTCTCTGTTGCCCCTGAGGGCCTTTGGTGGAGACAAAGGTGATCTCCAGGAACAAAAAGGTGCTGCTGACAGGCCCACTCTGAAAATTGTTGGTCTGCTCCTTGACTGTATTATCAAGGGGGTGAGTAAAGATTGGCGGAGAGAAAAAACAGCAGTTTGAGATTGTAGGCACATGAGTGGAGACCCCGCTGTGCTGTGCCTTGTGTTCCTGGACTGCTCTCCATCTGCTGGATAGAGAAGGGACAGACCTTACCACACGGCAGCGGTGGCAGTCAGTCACTTGTGTTATGAAAATTTGCAACTGGCCTTTGCTGACCAAGGAGAGAGGCTAGGACACAAAGTACAGAATTACAAAGGGTCAATAGTTATTCATGAACATGAGGTGTCCGAGCTAGATTGGGCTACCGCAAAAGTGGTTTTACATAGGGTTCTTATACCCTGTGTTCAAGTGTTCAGGTACAACACGATTTGACTAATCACTAATTAACACGCTCACTACCGATTACTAATCATATTAAAGCTTCACAAAGCTACTCTATTCCTGCAGCATCAACATCCATCAGCATTCTCGCTGCTTGTCTCTTGATACAGATGTTCCTGGAGTTGGTCTTACAATACTTATTTATCTACGATGGCAGATGCTGGGAGGGTTTCAAAGCTGTGTTAGAGGGGCTAGGATGCTGGCATTATCTTGGTTCTCCCGGGTTATCCTTTATCCTTCATGGGCAGCCCTAAGATTCTGAGAAGCAAAGTCCTTATTTCCCGGGCAGGGCTGCTCTTCTGGTCCTTGTGATGAGCTGCTGTCCTTTAGTTTGCTTAGTCAAGCATGAGAAATCAGTATACAATGTGAGCTATACAAATATATTAAGGAAGTTAATACATTTTCATAGTCTAAAGACTGATTGGCATAAGAGTTGTTAGGGAGGGAAATGTTCATGACCTTGGAGCAGGGGCTGTCTGTGGCCAGGTGGAGTCTGCAGCGAGCTGTTTGATGGTCAAGGATCACCTCTTCACGACCCAGAATGGGCCACATCAAAATGCAGGAAGTCAGGCCGAGGTGGCAGGAGGCTGGCATGGATGCGAAAGGAGCTCCTGACTGACATGAAGCGTGAAGAGGAAGCACAGAGAAGGCGGAAGCTGGCTGCCTTCCAGCCTCAATAGTTCTGTGATTCTGTGCTGGGGAGAGCCATTTGCGTGTGTGTGTTCTTGTCTGTGCATGGGGGAGCTGGGGGATGAGGGAGTCCCGGGGCCAGCTCTTAGACAGACAGAGGGTCTAAGACCAGCTCCTGGAGGGATCCATACTGTCTGTGTGTTTATATAGGCATACATCTCACACTAATGTAGCCTGGCATGCAAACAGCCCAACCCTCATTTCCCTTTCTCCACTGACAGTGGTTTGCTTGGCCTAGAGACCTGAGGTCCTTTGAGGTCCTTTCCAGGATGAGTGATTGTGCATTTCCTTCCACACCGCATCTTCCCTTGACGCTGGTAGGGAGAGCACTCAGGTTCCCCCGGACCACAGAAGTAAGCAGACGTAAGTTTGGTCCACTCACAGAATCACAGAATCGTTTAGGTTGGAAGAGACCTTTAAGATCATCGAGTCCAACCGTTAACCTAACACTGCCAAGTCCACCACTAAACCACGTCCCTAAGCTCCGCATCTACACGCCTTTTAAATACCTCCAGGGATGGGGACTCCACCACTTCCCTGGGCAGCCTGTTGCAGTGCTTGATAACCCTTTTGGTGAAGAAATGTTTCCCAATATCCAATCTAAACCTCCCCTGGCGCAACTTGAGGCCATTTCCTCTTGTCCTATTGCCTGTTACTTGGGAGAAGAGATTGACACCCCCTCTCTCTACAACCTCCTTTCAGGGAGTTGTAGAGAGCGATAAGGTCTCCCTGGAGCCTCCTTTTCTCCAGGCTAAAAAAAAACCCCACTTCCCTCAGACGTGGCTTTTTTGTCCCACTCAACTCATTGACTCAAGGCTGCCAGGCAAGTAACCCCAAACAGGCCTCACCACATCCTGAGCTGAACCTTTGGTTTTCCTTTTCCCTCTTTCCCACTCCCAAGTTCTTCTCTTTAATCATCCTCATACATTCCTCTGCAAACAGCCCAACTATGCTCTTTCCCCACTGGCCCTGGCTTTGCTTGCCTTGTGCCCTCCAATAGGGTTTCGAAGGTGGCTGTTGTGCCGATTCTGACGTTGGTCAGTACAAAACTAGTAACTAATGCTATTGTCTGTAGGGCCCTGCAACTTCTCATGCTGTTCTCTGATGGATCACCACAACCAGGGTGAGCCATCTGCACACAAACATTAACAGCTGACCAAACGGAGCTTCAGTCCAGGGGGACCTTGAGAAACTCTGGGATTTGGCCAACAGAAACCTCTTAAGTTTTACAGGGAGAAGTGGCCAGTCCTGCATGGGGGGAAGAATAATCCCATATATCAGGGCCAGCTGGGTCCCAACTGACTGAGCAGTGACCCTGAGGAGAATGGCACGGGCACTACGATGAGCCAGTGGTGCATGCTCACCAGGAACAAGGCCAGCTGCAACAGGGGGATGTATTAGGAGGGGCGTGGCCACCCAGACGTCTTGAGTTTTCATCCCCCTCCCGTGAGCCATGGTGTGGCCACACCTGGACTAGCCTGTCCCTCTGGGGGAATTCCTGCTCGAGACAGGTGGGGAGGAACGGGAGAGGGCCAGAGGGGGGCTGCACATGCCCTGTACTTTAGGCCCCAAACCCCATCTTTGCAGACCTCTTCCATCTCCACACAACCCCAGGAACATGCTGTCCCTGGAGATCCACCGTGCTCTCCAGACAGCTCCAGATTCCCCTCCTAGAGGATGGGTATCTTTAATGTCACCGGAGGGCAAGTCCTGCATGCATCCCTCAATTACACTCACCAACTTCACTGTCACCAGACGCCGACTGGTGACTCATAAATCCAGTCCCGTGTCTCTAAAAGGTCACAAAAAGACACCGACATTTTGATTCCCAAAAACACGGAGGAAGAGCACAGTCCTCCACAACATCCTTCTCTCTAAATTGGAGAGATACGGATTTGATGGGTGGACTGTTCAGTGGATGAGAAATTGGTTGGATGGTCACATCCAAAGGGTAGTGGTTAATGGCTTAACATCCAGATGAAGATCAGTGACAAGTGGTGTCCCTCAGGGGTCCGTATTGGGACCAGTACTCTTTAATATCTTCCTCAATGACATAGACAGTGGGATCGAGTGCACCCTCAGCAAGTTTGTGGACGACACCAAGCTGAGCGGTGTGGTGGACACACCTGAGGGACGGGATGCCATCCAGAGGGACCCGGACAAGCTCGAGAAGTGGGCCCGGGTGAACCTCATGAGGTCACAAAAAGACACTGAGCTTTTTACTGCCCAAAACGTGGAGGAAGAGCAACCTCAGGGGTGCAGTTCCTCAGGCCTCTTAGGTGAAAGAGCCCAGCCTGAAAGCACTGCTCTAGGAGGGCCATGTTTTATGACAGAGATGCAATGAAGAGGCTACCTCTGAGGCAGCAGTAACACACTTTCATAAGGGCACCAGGTGACACAAAATAGGTACATGCCTCAGATGAAGTGACACAAATGTAAACATTTGTCTAGGAACATAATAACCATGAATGACAAAAACAACAGCAATAATGATAACAACAATGATATTCCTAAAAAAAAGAAAACACCCACCCCACCCCACCCCACCCCACCCCCCAAAAAAACAAAAGGCAAAAACTGTCTGGAATCAGAGACTTTGGGAATCAATTGTGGAAAGACATAGTACTTTTTTCACTATTGAACAATATCCGTGGAATCACTTTCTTGATGGCCTCTTTGAGCTCCTGGTTCCTCATGCTGTAGATGAGGGGGGTCACTGCTGGAGGTACCACCGAGTACAGAACTGCCATAGGACAGCATGATGAAAACAAAACACCACCAAAATACAAAAGCACTAACCACAACAAACCCAACTTTCCTGAAGTAAGAGTGTGAGCAGGAGAGCTTGAGGATTTGGGGGACTTCACAGAAGAACTGGTCCAAAGCATTGCTTTGGCAGAGGGGTAGTGAAAATGTATTGGCTGTGTGTAGCACAGCATCGAGAAACACACTGTCCCAGGCAGCTGCTGCCATGTGGACACAAGCTCTGCTGCCCAGGAGCATCCCGTAGTGCAGGAGTTTGCAGATGGCAACATAGCGGTCATAGGACATGATAGTGAGAAGAAAAAATTCTGCTGACATCAAAAATGCAAAGAAAACAACCTGGGCAGAGCATCCCAAGTAGGAAATGGCCCTGGTGTTCCGCAGGGAATTGGCCATGGATTTGGGGACAGTGGTGGAGATGGAGCCAAGGTCAAGAATGGAGAGATTAAGGAGGAAGAAGTACATAGGGGTTTGGAGGTGATGGTGGTTGCAGGCTATGGCGGTGATGATGAGGCTGTTGCCCAGGAGGGCAGCCGGGTGGATGCCCAGGAAGAGCCAGAAGTGCAAGAGCTGCAGCTCCCGCGTGTCTGCAAATGCCAGGAGGAGGAACTGGGTGATGGAGCTGCCGTTGGAGCTTTGCTGCCTTGGGGCATGGGGGCCTGTCTGAGGAGACAAAGACAATGACAGTTTAGGGGAGACTTCTCACAGGCAAAACCCACGCCATTTCTCATAGAAAGCCACCTCCCTGAGCTGAATGAGGAATGACTCAGCTCATTCTCCATTACTACCAACTGAATGACATCGTTCGTCATAGCTTAAAATGCAGCTTGCACACCTAGTTTCCATGAAGATGCCTCTGGGGGAGGACCCCTAGAGTCAGTGTCAGAACAAAAACTGACCCACATCCCCACCCCAACCCCAGAAAGCAAGAGCACCATGGACAGGTGGAGAAACATGGAAGAACACTGCAACGCTCCAGAAAAAAATGAAGCTAGGACAGAAAGGCATACGGGCATCCTGTGATGCTTTCTCTTTATCCAGTTTGCTCAGATGATGACAGGTAGGGCAAGTGCTTTCACACTTTTGTGTACCACGTTCCAGGAAGCCTTCATCTGGAGGTCCAGCTGCTGGGATGGTGACTCATGCCCGGGACCCCATGGCTTTGGGGGCAAAGGCTCTGCTGGGCAGGAGGGGAGACCAGGGACTTGCATTGGGAAATGTGTCTGCACTGCAGAGGATGGCAGGGAGGTGCCCGAATGCCCACTCCCACGGCGTTTCTGGGAGCAGCTCCCTCTCACTCCCTGTCCATGTCTCTGCTGCCTGGAGCTGTCCCTGCTGGGAGCTGTTCCTCTGTCACTGAGTCTCCTCTTGGTCAATGCTCACAGTGTCCATCCCACACGCTGTGTGCTCAGCTCTGACCTGCAGACCTGTCCTGGTTGCGGCTGGGATAGGGTTAATTTTCGCCAGAAGCTGGCTGGGGTCTATTCTATACCATGTGACCGTCACGCTCACTATATAGAGGGGGTCGACCGGAGCGGGGGATCGCTGCTTGGGAGCGGGCTGGGCATCGGGCTCCAGGCGGGGACCAACCTGTATGGGGAAGCACCGCTAAGTACACGCTGTTGTTGTTATTGCTGCGGTTTCTTGTTTGTTTGTTTCCTTTCCCTTTGTTGTCCAGTTAAACTGTTGTTGTTGTTAACCCACGAGTTTTGCCTTTCTTTGTCGCGATTCTCTCCCCGTCCCGCCAGGAACGGGGCATGAGCGAGTGACCGCGTGGCTCAGCCTCCGGCTGGGGCTAAACCACGACAGTCCTTTTTGGCGCCCAACGTGGGGCACGACAACAGCACTTTTGTATTAAGTGTGCTCTAGCTGTAGTAGTTATTAAGTGACAAGCTCCTGCACAGGTCAAAAAGTTTGCTGGCTGCACTGTTTTTCATCTCTTCACTTTTGGCAACATGTTAATGCGAACAATGGGTATGTGCTTTGCCCTGGAATTGACGGTCTCACTGTCCTGGGGGAGCTATCTGGTGGAGAGGATGAGGGAATACATCATCTCCCTCTCCCTACCCAGGATTAATGTGGACAGGTTTATTACGCAGGCTCCTGAGGTCCTTACTCACCCTTATGTGAACTGCTTAGGACTACTTATTAATATTGTTGGCATATTATGGGGTTTGTGGAATCTGGTCTTGTCCTGGTGCAAGAGAAGACAACTTTTGGGTGAGGCTATATTGAAGCGTGACCTGAGGCAGCCGGTCCCAGGGTGGCAGGGTGTGTGGAAGGACTTGGGCAGGTTAACACCTCCCATAGCCTGGGACTTTACTCCTGAACAGGTGAGCAACCCTAGCAAACTGACACGCCACCTGATGGAAGGGTGCCTTGCCTATCCCAATGAGAACCACCAGCTTCTAGCGCTGTACTGGGGCCTGGCTTGTGCCTATCGAGCCGCAGTTCAGCATTCCCAGAGGACTCTGGTTGAGGCAGGGACCCAAACTGCACCTGAGGACACCATGGTTGAGATAGGGACCCAAACAACACCACCAACTACAGTAATTGCCCCAGTAGTCAAAAAGAAACAATGGACAAGGAGGACAACGGGTCCATATCCTCGATTAGTAAGGGAAAAGGAAGAAGAGGAAGGGTTGGATCACGAAGCCGGTCCTTCGACAAGGACATCGGAGGAAGGAGTGAGAGAATTCCGACAGGAAGCACAAACTACCCGGTCCCTGACCTCAGCAGAACTTCCAGACATGCGGAAAGATTACAGCCGCCAGCCAGGTGAGCGGATTGCTGCCTGGCGGCTCCGATGCTGGGATAGCGGAGCCGACAGTCAGCACTTGGAAGGCAAGGAAGCCCAACAGCTGGGATCCCTTGCTAGGAACCGGGGAATTGTGAGAGGAATTGGAAGAGAGGCAGCAATTTGCAGTCTCTGGAGACGGCTCCTTTCAAGTATGAGGGCAAAATATCCATTCAAGGAAGATCTGGTGAACTCCCCAGGAAAGTGGACCACTGCAGATGAAGGCATCCAGTACCTGAGAGAATTAGCGGGACTGGAAGTCATCTACAGGGATCTAGACAATGATGAGGTCTCTAAAGATCCAGAGGATGCCCTGTGCACACGGGCTATGTGGAGGAAGGTGATTCAGAGCGCCCCACCGTCATATTCTAACAGCCTGGCAGCGATGTATTGCCCGGATATCGATACGCCAACTGTGGAGAGAGTGTCGTCTTGGCTCAAAAACTTTGAAGAAAATCTCTGTACCGCCTCATCCCTACGGGCCAGTGCCTTGGCTATCAAGGGTGCCCCAAGAAATCAGTCCTCTCCTGCCTCAGTCGGAGGGAAAGGGAGCCCCAGACGCACGCTGCGTGGAGCACTCTGGTTCTTCTTGCGTGACCAGGGGGAGGACATGAGGAAGTGGGACGGTGAACCCACCTTGAAGCTGGAAGCCCGTGTACGTGAACTGAGAGGGAAGACAGCTCTTCAGAAGGGGCCACCCAGGAAGTCTGTCAGCAGAGTTGCTGTAGAGACGCACGAAGGCAATCAGCGATTTCCCAAACAGAGAAGAACTGAAATCACCTCCCTGGATCCTGAGGAGGGGCCTTCTGGTCTGGCGCTGCAAGGGTCAGACAGAGAATATTCTGACGAGGAACAGGAATAGAGGGTCCCTGCCTTCGGCCAGGAGGAGGAAAGCGATGACCGTGTATACTGGACTGTGTGGGTTCGATGGCCTGGCACATCAGACCCACAGAACTATAGGGCTTTGGTAGACACCGGTGCACAGTGTAGTCTGATGCCATCGGAACATAGGGGCATGAAACCCGTTTGGATCTTGGGAGTGACAGGGGGATGCCAAGAATTGTCGGTATTGGAGGCTGAGGTGAGCTTAACAGGGGACAAGTGGGAAAAGCACCCCCTTGTGACTGGCCCAGAGGCCCCTTGTATCCTTGGCATAGACTACCTCAGGAGAGGGTACTTCAAGGACCCAAAGGGATACCGATGGGCTTTTGGTGTAGCCACGGTGAATGCAGAGAAGACCAAACAGCTGTCTACCCTGCCTGGCCTCTCGGAAGATCCCTGCGTTGTGGGATTGCTGCGAGCTGAAGAACAGAAGGTACCAATTGCTACCAGGATGGTGCACCGGCGGCAATATCGCACCAACAGAGGCTCCCTGGCTCCCATCCGTGGGCTGATTCATCAACTGGAGAGCCAAGGAGTCATCAGTAAGACTCATTCACCTTTTAATAGTCCTATATGGCCAGGTCGGAAATCTAACGGGGAATGGAGATTAACAGTGGACTATCGTGGCCTGAATGAGGCTGCTGTCGTTAAGTTTAGTGACGTTTGTGAAGTCCTGAACTGAGTATCACGTGACTGGAAACATCACTGCAAAAATGGCAGAGGTTTGTCTGCATGTTCTGGATGCTTCGGTTTTGAACATCTGCTCATGGTGGTGACAGTCCTTAGCTCCCATCTGAAGGCACAATGTGTGCTTAGGGTGAGGTTCCTCATCCGCAACAGACTTCTTGATCATTTTGAAGTTCTGGGGGCCAGCTTCTTGACAGATCTGATTCAATCCTCCTTGGTTTTGCCTCTTCATGTGACTGGCAAAGAGCTTGTAGAAGGAGCAGGAGAAGGGTCAGCGCTGCTGTTTCCACGCTGGTCAATTGTGCTTGACAATTCCTCTTGTTCTGTCGTCTGGTACTAGGGAGAAGAGGCCGACCCCCATCTCTCTACAACCTCCTTTCAGGGAGTTGTAGAGAGCAAGAAGGACTCCCCTCAGCCTCCTTTTCTCCAGACTAAACAGCCCCAGTTCCCTCAGCCGCTCCTCAGAGGACTTGTGTTCCAGAGCCTTCACCAGCCTCGTTGCCCTTCTTTGGCCACGCTCCAGCACCTCAATGTCTGTCTTGTAGTGAGGGGCCCAAAACTG
Organism: Phoenicopterus ruber ruber; assembly: GCA_009819775.1. Lineage (NCBI taxonomy): Eukaryota > Metazoa > Chordata > Aves > Phoenicopteriformes > Phoenicopteridae > Phoenicopterus > Phoenicopterus ruber. Next base: position 236,955 of record WNMK01000051.1, on the reverse strand, counting down.
AACACAGTACTCGAGGTGTGGCCTCACCAGGGCCGAGTACGGGGGACAATCACCTCCCTACTCCTGCTGGCCACACTATTTCTGATAGAAGCCAGGATGCCATTGGCCTTCTTGGCCACCTGGGCACACTGCTGGCTCATCTTCAGCCGGCCGTCAACCAACACCCCCAGGTCCTTTTCCGCCAGGCAGCTTTCCAGCCACTCCCCCCCAAGCCTGTAGCGTTGCCTGGGGTTGCTGTGACCCAGGTGCAGGACCTGGCACTTGGCCTTGTTGAACCTCATGCCATTGGCCTCAGCCCATCGATCCAGCCTGTCCAGGTCCCGCTGTAGTGCCTGCCTGCCCTCCAGCAGATCAACACTCCCTCCCAACTTGGTGTCATCTGCAAACTTACTGAGGGAGCACTTGATCCCCTCGTCCAGATCATTGATAAAGATATTAAACAGGACTGGCCCCAATACTGAGCCCTGGGGAACACCACTTGTGAGCGGCCGCCAACCGGATTGAACTCCATTCACCACCACTCTTTGGGCCCGGCCATCCAGCCAGTTTCCTACCCAGTGCAGAGTACGCCTGTCCAAGCCATGGGTAGCCAGTTTCTCCAGGAGGATGCTGTGGGAGACGGTGTCAAAGGCTTTCCTAAAGTCTAGGTACACAACGTCCGCAGCCTTTCCGTCATTCACTGGGGGGGTCACCATGTCGTAGAAGGAGATCAGGTTGGTCAGGCAGGACCTGCCTTTCATAAACCCACGCTGACTGGGCCCGATTGCCCGGTTGTCCCGTACGTGCTGCATGATGGCACTCAGGATGATCTGCTCCATAACCTTCCCAGGCACCAAGGTCAGGCTGACAGGCCTGTAGTTCCCTGGATCCTCCTTCCGGCCCTTCTTGTAGATGGGCATCACATTTGCCAGCCTTCAGTCAACTGCACCTCCCCGCTTAGCCATGACTGCTGGTAAACATGGAGAGTGGCTTGGTGAGCACTTCTGCCAGCTCTTTCAGCACCCTTGGGTGGATCCCATCTGGCCCCATAGACTTGTGCGTGTCTAGGTGGCGTAGCAGGTCACTGACCATTTCCCCTTGGACTACGGGGTCTTCATTCTGCTCCCCGTCCCCATCTTCCTGCTCAGGGGGCTGGGTGCCCAGAGAGCAACTTCCCTTGCTGTTAAAGACAGAGGCAAAGAAGGCATTGAGTACCTCAGCCTTTTCCTCGTCCCTTGACGCTAAGTTTCCCCCTGTATCCAATAGAGGAGGGAGATTTTCCTTAGCCCCCTTTTTATTGTTAATGTATTTGTAGAAGGACTTTTTGTTGTCTTTTACGGCAGTAGCCAGACTAAGTTCAAGTTGGGCCTTGGCCCTTCTAATTTTCTCCCTGCATGACCTCACAACATCCTTGTAGTCCTCCTGAGTTGCCTGCCCCTTCCTCCAAAGGTTGTAGACTCTCCTTTTATTCCTAAGTTCCAGCCGGAGCTCTCTGCTCAGCCAGGCCGGTCTTCTTCCCCACCGGCTCGTCTTTCGGCTCATGGGGACGGTCTGCTCTTGTGCCTTTAAGATTTCCCTTTTGAAGAATGTCCAGTCCTCCTGGACTCCTTTGCCCTTCAGGACTGCCTCCCAAGGGACTCTGCCAACCAGACTCCTAAACAGGCCAAAGTCTGCCCTCCAGAAGTCCAAGGTGGCAGTTCTGATGACCGTCCTCTTTACTTCTCTGAGAATTGAAAACTCAGTCATTTCATGGTCACTATGCCCAAGACGGCCTCCAACCATCACATCACCCACAAGACCTTCACAAACAACAGGTCCAACGGGGCGCCTTCTCTCGTTGGCTCCCTCACCAGCTGCGTGAGGAAGTTCTCTTCCACGCACTCCAGGAACCTCCTGGACTGTTTCCTCTCTGCTGCATTGTATTTCCAGCAGACATCTGGCAAGTTGAAGTCCCCCATGAGAACAAGGGCTAGCGATCGTGAGGCTTCTCCCAGCTGCCTGTAGAATACTTCATCTGCCTCCTCATCCTGGTTGGGTGGTCTATAACAGACTCCCACCCTGATATCTGCCTTGGTGGCCTTCCCCCTGCTTCTTACCCATAGGCACTCAACCCTCGGGTCACCGTCCTCGAGCTCAAGGCAGTCCAGACTCTCCCTAACACAGAGGGCTACCCCACCGCCTCTCCTTCCTTGCCTATCCCTTCTAAAGAGTTTATAGCCGTCCATCGCGGCACTCCAGTTGTGCGTGTCATCCCACCATGTTTCTGTGATGGCAGTTATATCATAGTTTTCCCCTTTCACAACAGCCTCAAGCTCCTCCTGTTTGTTGCCCATGCTCCGTGCATTCGTGTAGATGCACTTCAGCTGGGCTAATGATCCTGTCGCCTCTGTGGTGGGAGAAGCCCTACTTCCTACATGTCCCATCTCAGGCATTTCCGTGGTTCCTAGCTGATCAATGACCCCTGTGTCCCTGCTGCCGCATGGGTCTCTCTGTCCTACCTCATCTGAGACGGCTGACCAAAGGGCCTCGCTGGCACGCCATCCCTCATTCATTGGCGTGCCACCCCTGGGCTTCTCTCTAGCAAGCCTGGTTTTATCCCCTTCCCCCTTCAAGTCTAGTTTAAAGCCCTTTCAATGAGCCCTGCTAACTCCTGCGCTAGGATCCTTTTCCCCCTTTGGGACAGGTGCACCCCGTCTGCCACCAGCAGGCCTGGTGCCATGTAAACCGACCCGTGGTCGAAGAACCCAAAGTCCTGCCGGTGACACCAGGCTCGGAGCCAGGTGTTGATCTGCTGGCTCCTCCAGTTTCTTCCCTCATCCTTCCCCAGAACGGGAGGGATAGAGGAGAACACTACCTGTGCTCCTGATCCCTTAACCAGTCGCCCCAAGGCCCTGAAGTCTCTCTTGAGAATCAGTGCAGACGTAGGCGCAGGGCCACCCTAGTTCCCTGCTACAGCCCCCACAGTCATGCCATCCCCCACCACGGGCACTGCGGCCGCCCCACCCTCCGCTGCGGGCACCGCAGCTGCTTTGCCCCTCGCCACATGGGCACCACATTTCCATGTTGGTCCTTGTGCTGCCGTTATCAGGGTTATCTTCCATCTGCAGTTTCTTTGCAGGAATCTCTTTAAGCCACTTGTCTGTTTTGTCAGGGGTAATGGACTCAAGGGGAGACTTTTTGTTCCTCACTAGTGCCTCAGGGATTTACCTGTCGTTTTTTGTTTGTTTGTTTGCTTTTTATTTGCTGTGCTTAACTTAAAAAGCTTTTTGAGGCTCTTTGGATTTCCGTCCTTAAGGGAAGCCTCTAGGATTTCTACCCAGGAGTGAAATGTCTAGAAAGGACTCGCCTTGTACACTGCTGTCAGCCTTCAGTCTAGAGAATTATCTGGTAGTGGTGTACTTGAATGGAAATGTAACTGAAATGCATCTTAAATATACAAGCTTTGACCTTGTTCCTGAGAAGCCTGGGGGATGATTCTCAGCAGCTCATAAACAGTATGTTCTGCTGTGCTTTACCCATTTAAAATACTCTGTCACCAGAAATGTCTTCCTTAGTGCCTACACAGAGCACGAACCTCCAATAGCAAGGGCATAGAATCATAGAATCATTTAAGTTGAAAAAGACCTTTAAGACATCAAGTCTAACCATTAACCCAGCACTGCCAAGCCCACCACTAACCACGTCCCTAAGTGCCACATCTGCACGTCTTTTAAATACCTCCAGGGATGGTGACTCCACCACTGCCCTGGGCAGCCTCTTCCAATGCTCGGCAATCCTTTTGGTGAAGAAATTTTTCTGAATATCCAATCTAAACCTCCCCTGGCGCAACTTGAGGACATTTCCTCTCATCCTGTCATCTGTTACTTGGGAGAAGAGACTGACCCCCGCCTCGTTCCAACCTCCTTTCAGGTAGCCGCAGAGAGTGATAAGGTCTCCCCTCAGCCTCCTTTTCTCCAGGCTAAACACCCCCAGTTCCCTCAGCTGCTCCTCATAGGACTTGTGCTCCAGACCCTTCCCCAGCTCCGCTGCCCTTCTCTGGACACGCTCCGGCGCCTCAATGTCTTTCTTGTAGTGAGGGGCCCAAAACTGGACACAGTACTCAAGGTGCGGCCTCACCAGGGCTGAGTACAGGGGGACGATCACCTCCCTACTCCTGCTGGCCACACTATTGCTGATACAGGCCAGCATGCCGTTGGCCTTCTTGGCCACCTGGGCACACTGCTGGCTCATATTCAGCTGGCTGTCGACCAACACCCCCAGGTCCTTTTCCACCGGGCGCTTTCCAGCCACTCCTCCCCAAGCCTGTAGTGTTGTCTGGGGTTGTCGTGGCCCAAGTGCAGGACCTGGCACTTAGCCTGGTTGAACCTCATACAATTGGCCTCAGCCCATCGATCCAGCCTGTCCAGATCATGAAGACCACATGTCCTCTCTGGGCATTTCACCATCCTCATAGTACATGTTTTTTTTTCCTTAGATGCAGTCAGAATTTCCCCTGTCCCAACTTATCCCCACTAGGTATTGAAAAGGCCCTGGGGCACCTCGCGCTGAGCACTCAAATTCAGCCATCGACAGCTCATCCCGCTCTGAGCATCCAGGTGTGAGTGGACTGAGCCACTGGTGTTTGTGCCAACTGGGATTAAAATAAGTATTTTGCACAACGTGGGACGGCCGAGCGCATCCCGCCAGGCTGATCTACAAGAGCACGCATTTTCCTTATGTGCTGTCTGCTGGTTCCAGGAGAATGCACAGGATTATGGGGCTGAGACAGCACGGGCGTTCGTTAGCTGGACACCGGAGACGGAGGAAGGAGCCGTGGGCTGGGCCCCACATCACTACTGGGCACTGCCACAGGGGCGGTGGCAGTCCCATCACAGAGGGCAGCAGGTCAGTGGGTGCCATGTCGCCATGCTGAGCCAGTCAGTGGTGGCCATGTCAAAGCAGGTAGCAGGTTGCTGGCGGCCATGTCACAATGAGCATCATCGTTCGCAGTGGCCGTGTCACCACGATGTCACACTGGGTCTGTGACACGGCTGCACAGGGGTGTAAAAGGGGCCGCAGGGCAGTGGGTCCTGCATCCTGGAGGAGCGTCAATAGGATGAACAGGGATGAGCTCCCACATGGCTGTCGCCGCTAAGGAGCGACCTGCCAGCGTGAGGCGGACTAAGATGGACTTCTGGGATGGGATGGAGCACACCTTCATGATGCCCAGCATCACCGCCGAAGGTACGGGCATCCACAGCCACCGCGGAAGTGTTGTTGTGACCAACAGTTGCAGCGTTGCGTGGGCGAGACTCAGCACGGCAGCCATCTCAGGGGTGTCTCCATCTGGGGCTGGGGACAGCGATGACTCTTTGCATCTGCCACCGCACCGTGGCTCAGGGGTTCTTGGAGGGTTGAGAGCCAGTGGACACAGAGCGTGGCCTTATTTTCTTTTGCTTTCCAGAGCGAACAGCCATCTGGGACGCAGTGGCCGACTACGTCCAACGACAGCTCCTGCTGCGGCAGGTTGGTCAACATGTGTGTACTCCTTGTCAACCAGAGGGGTGGGGAATCCCCATGAGCCTGGGACGCAGCCTGTGCAGTTATTCTTCCCCTTCTCAGAAGGTTACTCCCAAAGTCCCCACTGATGGACAACAATGCTCCTGACAAGGGTGGTGTCACCTCTGGTAGGTAGGTGGTGGTGTACCGCAGGGCTGATCCCAGTTGCTGGAAGCCCCCCGGATGCCCTCAGACTGCTCCTGCCTTGACTCCAACACTGCTTTCTTTTGGAGGGGGAAAGGGAGGGAGAGCACTCGACAGCTCCTCCCTAAAGTTCTCCCCACTGCCCTGGCTTATGCCTCTGAACAGCAGGAGCGGGCAGTATCCAGCCTGAAGCACCATCCCTGGACAGGGACACCTCCAGATCTTCCAACTGGCCAGTCCTCACCCTTCTGCCCTTCCCTTCTCTTCCACTCGTAGGGAGTCCGAATTCCAGCCCTTGGCTCCTTCGATGTGGTCCCCACCCAGACCCAGGTTGGCAACGAGGTCGTGATTATCCAGAGGCCCGTGTTTCGCCTGGCCAGGAACCTTGCAGTTGTCCACAACCTCAGGGACAACAAGGACTACCTGCATGGTAAGACACTAAACCCTGGCTGGCTGCACGGTCAGGGTGAAGGAGGGTATCGCGTCCCTTCCCTGGGTCTGAGATGCTTTTCTAAAGCAAACGGCCCCATCTGTGGAGCAGGTCCAAAAATGGGGCCTTTCTGGGGAATGACTGGAAGAAGCAGCCTTTGCCTGTGAATGGCCACTGGGTGAGCGCCTCCATCCCTCTCGTGTGGTTTTTCAGGCAATAAGGAGCTGGAGCCCCTCAAATACGCCAAGGTGGCTGCAGCCGCCTCTGTGTCCCGACGGAAAGTGGAGGGCTGCATCCAAGGCACCACGTCCCTCCTCTCTTACTGCCTGGGGAAGGGGGAGAACGTTGCCATCATCCTGAGGGACGTGGGGGTGCTCCTCATCGAAGACATGAGGGTTCAAATGAAGTTTTCTTACAACTTCCTGGAGAGGATTTCTGGGAAGGAGAACTTGGAAAAAGCTGTTTTAAAGGTGAGCGTTTTTGCTTCTCCACAGCCTGGGCAGTCCCACAGAAATGCCCCAGCACTACTTCCATGTGGCCCACCAGGACATGACCAGCCACCCGGGCCAGGCAAGAGCTACGGTCCTACCAACTCTCGCTGTCTCGGGCACCTCTGATATTGAGTGCCTCAGCCATGCTGAGAATGTCCTGCCATCTTTGGACTCCTCTGATATTGAGTGCCTCAGCCGTGCTGAGGACATCATGCCATCTTCATGCTCCTCTGTTGCAGGTCCCCCAGCTGCTGGACATGGTGGTGTCCCAGGTGGTACCTGTGGCCTCACTGACATTTTCTGGCCATGTCATCATCTTTCCTGAGTGAGTATATCTACAGATGTAGCCTCTAGTTGCTCAGCTGTGGTTTGGTAGCATTTGCTTCATGTGACCACAGGTGTCCTGCCACGCGGGGACCAGGCAGCGACACGTCCCCAGCCCATACTCATTCCTGTGAGGCAGATCTGATGGGAAAGATGGAGGACTTCAGGCAACACTTTCTTCCCATCATGGCCTAGACTTCTTTGCAGAGTGACTCCATTTCCCAGGACGGTCCTTGGGGATGGGGCGTAGTCAAGCGGCACGGCAAGCGGCTAGGGCTGGTGGTGCTGTGGGTCATGCTGGTGTCATCTCTTTGTCTCCAGGTTTCAACTGGAATTTGTGCCCAAACCACCACCCAGGGACCCTCTCAAGGACTTGAGAAATGTCCCTGGTGAGGACAAGTGGAACAAAAAAGAGGGTTTGCCAGCTCTCAGGCAGGGCAAAAATGGTAAAGGTGCTCCCAGTTCCTTTCCATAGCATAGCCAACCAGCTTCCGTGATATATTGAGGAAAATCATTCAGTGATGATTGTCAAAAGACTCTGACTCGTGCCAAAGCTTCATGACAGCTCGGCACAGCCTTTCTGCTAACAACTCATTGGCTTCCACAAAAACGAACCCCAGGGTGGGATGTGCCCAAGGGAGCAGTGGGAGGGTGGCAACGCAAGGCCCCCGAGAAATGACCCCTCTGCAAGAGTCCCTGTCCTGGCACTGGCACCACCCCGGTCCTTTTTCCCAAATCTGGTGCCAATAACACGGTCACCACACCACGTTGCACTGTGGAAAGCAGGAGCTGGGCAACAGCCGGTGTCAGGGTGGCTGCGAGGGGAGCAGAATGGCCCTCTCAGATGTTTTCAGAAGAGCTCTGAGAACCACTGTGTGTCACCAGGGCCAGAAGCATCCCAGCGATGCTCTTCTGACAAGGTCTCTCCTTCCTGTTTCCAGTGAGATTTGCTGAACTGCCCTTGCCTGCCTGTTCAAACTTGGCTAATAATGAAGCCCTACAGCTCCAGGAAACGAAGGAGATGGAGAAGAGGAAAAAGTCTCAGGGCAGGTGAGTGTGGAAGCTCAGGGCTGGCGTCTGCACAGGGTTGTTTTCTGACCCAGCAAGAGCCCATTCCCCAGCCCCAAACACTCACTGTTCATCACCGCCCAACAGTGGTGAAGGCAGCACCCGGAGGGGCGGGATGGGGCTGGCGAGAGCCCCCCATTTCACCAGGCTGGCTCCTCTGCTTCCCTTCAGGAGAGCCCCAGCATGGCCTCCTGAGCTGGGCATGGGGACAGCCGTGTGCCAGCCGAGGGTCCTGGCTCAGGGGGTTTCCTCTCCTGAGCTGAGCGCGGCCATCGGCTGAGCTGCCGGCAGCTGCTCAAACAGGCGCGTGGCTCGTGGGGGCAGGATGCGGCCCCAAATCCACGGTGTCCTCAGGCAGAGCCCTCCCGTTGTGTCCTTCCAGGTGGCTGCCAGCCATCCCAGGGGCCTCCTCTGGAAAAAAGCATCCTGTGACCCGCCAAGCCAAGGGCAAATCCGCGCTCAAAGGCCAAGCATCGAAGCAGAGCCGAGCGCAGGCAGTGGAAACTCAGAGGTGCAGAGGAGGAGGACAAGGAAAAAAGAAAGTTCCTGTTGGAAGCAAATTGCCGTCAACGAGCTCTGAGGTCAGGCTGCCTGAGGAGGCCGCCTACAAGGTCTTCATTCCACAGCCACCAAGACCTGAGACAGCACTCTTACTGAAATCAAGGCCTGAGATGTTCTGGTCAGTGCTGAAGGAACCACAGAAGACCGTATTAGCGGGATACAGCTTTGAGCCCTCCCTTTTGGTGCCACCAATGTACGAGGGATCCAGGTCTGAGGTCTGTGCAATGCCACCCACTGAAGCCCGGATCAGTGGTCTCCAGGATGAATGGCCTTGGCTGGAGTGATCAGGGCTCGAGGTGCCTGGAGCAGAGGGAGCACCACCTGAGGTGGCCAAACAGGTACGTGATTCAGATCTGTGTCGTTCTTGGGTGCTATTTCCTTGTAGAAATGCAGAGGTAGAGGGACAGTGGGGACTCTTCAAAGAGCCCTTAGTTCTGATCATCACTTATTTCCCAGTGTTGCCCTCTCTTGTGTAGCCTCAGGAAACACACAAGGCCATGTTATTTGGCCATGTTTGGAAGGCCTAACTAACCGCAAGGCTGCTCTGGGCTGGAGAAGGGACTGTTTCTTCCCAGCTCGTTGGTCCTTTAGATCCCCAGTGGGAAGAGAAAGGCTTTTTGGGTGGGTGTGGCACAGCCTGGGAGCAAAGTGCTGCTGCTGGAGAGGCTGCAGAGAAAGGGTAAACAGAGGGAGAGAAACAGCTGCCCTCCCCTCAGTGTCCTGACTTGAAGCCATGCAAGGGGTCTGCGTGTGGGCAAAGAGCTCCCAAAACCTGCAGTACTGTTTTAGAAGAGTCTCTTCTTCTTTTGCAAGAAACCCAGCTGCCTTTGGGACACAAGGAGCTCGGGAAAGAGATGAATAAAAACACAACGGAGAAGTTGCAATAGAGTGTCAACTTCTTTAATTGTTTGCAACG
>WNMK01000051.1:161853-227404 GCA_009819775.1 Phoenicopterus ruber ruber | reverse complement strand
GATTAAGGACCTCAGACGGAGTCAGCAGAACATCATTGGACTCGGAGTGGTGGTAGCTGGTTTCCTCCCTTTCTCCAACTCTCTCCCTCTAACTTTTCCCCTCTATCCCTCTCCCCTTCCCCGCTTTTCTCCCCTGTTTGTTACAAATAAAATCAAAAGGTTGTACGATATCTGACCGGTTTTGGTGTCTTAATCTCGTCCCTGGGATCGCAACGAAACCTCCCCGATATTGGATCGGGACAAATGGGCAGGGCATACATCCAGATAATCTGCTGAAAAGATTTGCTTAGACACGGCCATTTAGTCAGGAGAGGTGGAAACACCCAATCAACAAGGGAGATGAAATATTAGACAGAGTAATGGTAATGCAAGTACAGGGGAAGGTCCATATTTCTTCTCTGCCATTAGTACCCTTCCTGGAAATGCCCATTCTGTCATGGTGGGAAAACATTGCCATTTCTTAAAAGTACCCCAGTGATTCAGCTGATGAAAATATGCGTGTATATTTTTTTTAAATGTAGAAAAATAAAAAATGTTGTTCACCTTTCCAGGCAGACATCAGTTGTCTGACCATTAGGTAGCTAAACAATTGCAGAGCCCGGTGTTGGTGGTGCTGTGGAAGTGATGAAAGGGAACGATTTACTGATGAAAAGTGAAGGACCGATTTCCGAGAGGACAGGATGCCCTGGAGCAGGGGGTATGGGAGACAAAACAACGGGATAAGGAAGCCTAATCAAGTGGCCGAGGATGGCACATCCTTGTTTGAGTCCTTGGATTTGTAACTGAATGAGCATTCCAGAAGAAGGGAAACAGAAGGGAAACAGAACTGTGAACTTTGTGTGAACTTAGCTCATTACCATAGTAAAAATCACACCCTTAGGCTGTAGTCGCCCCCTACTCACAGGAGCCCCTTCCTCATAGAGCGTGCGTAGTAAAATAAATGTGTGCTGTGCCTCTCTGCACTGGAGCATTGCAGACGACAGTACAGGTGCACACACAGCATTCCAGATGCAGATACCTTTGCAGATGGCGTTGCAGAGTCAAATTCCATTGCAGATGCAGAGGCCATTGCAGATACTGATCCCGTTGCAGGCATCGATAGCATTACACATACCCATGGAGATACCAGCACCATCACAGATACACACACAGCACACCGGGGCATTATCCCCCTGCTCAGCACTGCTCAGACCGCATATACAACACCGCGCCGCGTACGGGGCTTCTCCCTCCACACCCCGCACGTTCCCCTCACCCCGCTACAGGACAGACAGGGGGCCACGGCTGCGGGGGGAGGACGCGGGAGCACTCACACCCAGGCAGAGGCCGAGGGCATGGGGCGGCTCAGCCCGGGCAGGAGAAGGCTCTGGGGCTCGCCACAGCCCGCCAGGACCTTCCGCCAGGCTCTTCGTCCGGTGGGTGGCAGGAGGAGGAGACACCATGGCCACAGTGGATAGGGACAGACCCGGCAATGCCCCTCCAGCCTGCTGTGGGCCTAGCAGGCACCTGCAGGGACAGAAGTGACCTCACAAGCACCTCCAAGCCACCTGCCTGCTACTAACCCTATCAGCATCTCCGGCTGAAGTGACCTCACCAGCCCCCGCCCAGCCGTCACCTCCCTGCTGGCCCCTTCCTGCCCCCCCAAACTGCCTCTCCTCTGCCCCCCCAGCTCTCTCCTCTCTGGCGCTGTCACTGGCAGGCACTGAGCCAGGCCGTGACACCCGCTGCTCCTGACCAATCAACTTCCTCCCACACAAGTGACCTCACCACACCCCACCAATGTCACCTGCCTCCCCACGGGCCCAGGAGCTCCAAGCTTGGGGAATGTGGGCACGGCGCTGCTAAAGAAACCTTCTGCTGGGGATCTGCGGGTTGAGTCCTGCTCGTAAAGGAGGCACGGTCATCTCTGTGAGGAAGAAATACCTCCTGACCGCTGCAACACTCTCCCTCAGCCCACACTGCATTTGCTGGAGAGGGACAAAAGAAATCCAGTCCTTGCCTCTCACTACTCCACAGCTTCAACATAGACCCGACTAGAGTTTTCCCCGACCCTGCTGCAGAAGGGGATAAGGAGCCACCAACAACCACAGTGCCTGTATCTCCAGACCCCACGGGAGAACACGCTCTGCACTTGCTCTCTGCAGAGACGCCACTTCCTCAGCAGTGGGGGATGGGCGGGAGCCAGGCAACACAGAAAACAGTAAAAGCAGGGGCAAGCCGGTGGTATCGGTCAGCATGCTCCCGCTGCCCCAGCGTCTGCGAAATGGAGCAGCCAGAGCGTACAGGTGTATCGGACTGTAAAAATGGAATGTAAAAGAGGAACAGCTTGGGGAATCTGAAGCTGTGGTCAAAATGACACCTCCTGTCTTCATGCACAATGACCCTGGCCAAGTTTGCTTTCTTCCAACGGGGCAGGAAAAAAAAAAAGAAAAAAAGAAAGAAAGCAGCCAAGAATATTATGCAGTCCAGTTTATATTCCAAGATTTCGGAACTTGTAACTTGTAGCCAGACGCAGGTGCCCCTGCAGATGCACATACCATTGCAACTACCATTGGAGACGGAGATACCATTTCAGACACCATTTCAGCTGCACATACCAGTACAGATTAAGATTACACGGCAGAGGCAAAGGCCACTGCAGATGCAGACACCACTGCAGAGGCAGGTACCACTGCAGATGAAGAGACCATCGCAGTTATCGTTGCACATACCATTATGCCAAACTTGTTCTAGTCCAAGATTTTGGAAATTGCATCCAAGCTCGGTCCTCCCGAGAATCTTCTTCTCCATCTTCTCCGCCATCTCCTTCTGCCAGCAGCCACAGAAGGAGTCTCTCTCAATAGCTTGAGCAATTGGACCAGAAGAAAACAAGAAAACGTGTTCCTGTATTAAGGAGGAAGGGCAGGAACTTGGGAGTCATTTCCAGTTGGTTCCCATCAGAAGGGATGACCATCCTTGCTAAGAGAGACTCCCTTTGCAAGAACCAAACGACATCTCTCAGGAGAAGGTAGCTGGCTTAACTCTTCACTATTTTCTGACTTTCCCCACCTTTTTGGAGCCGGGCCAGAGCCCCCTCAACCTCAGGAATCGCTCTGGAGTTAAGCAACAGTAACAGCGAGTTTCTAACGTTGACTCATTTCTGCCTTGCTCTGGTAATCCTTAATAAAGATGCAGAAAGACTCTCCAAACTGGGACCTCTTTGTCTTGCCAGCCAAAACACTTTTCTTACCATACACATTCCTCCTCCATCGTCTGCTTATGCAAACCAGCCACTTCATTCACACGAATACAAAAGCAGCTCTTCTCAGGAAAAAGAAAACCACCACTCAGTAACACTCCCCAACCAACCCCCAAACCCCACAAGAAAACTCCAGATGACCAGAAATGTTCCTTTTCAAACTGGCATTGTTTGAAAACAAAACCACTCTGCCCAGCCACAAATGGAAAGCAAGAGGGAAATCAAATTTCCTTTTAGTACATCAAATGAAGAAAACAAGACTATCGATTGTGGTTTATGGTTATGCCTGCCAAGACACTGCTGCCTCTCAAATACCTGTCTAGTTGGTACGTCTTTGACCTGGATTTGGAAGAGTGACCACAATGTACAACTCATCAATCCACATAACATCAAGAATATCGGTATTTGCATTATCCAGTTCCTGCAGTCTCCGTTTATGCTCCAGGACCCTACCGGGCATGGACCTGCCTCCAACATGAAGAATATTCTTCAGGTAACTATCTAGGAGTCATATGCAACTTCTATCCAGGACTTCAGCTGGCTCCAGGGAAGGGCAAAACACTCCAAAGCTGCCTGGGAGGACTACCAGCAAGGGACAGAGCATGGACCTGCCTCCAACATACACAAAACTCCTCGGTGGCTTCCCTGACACAGTCTGGGGCTGCTGCCTGTGAAATTCCTCAGTCCCCAAGGGAGGCCAAAACATTCCAGAGCTGCCTGCGAGAGGTCGTGAAGAGCTACAACAAATGGACCTACCCCCAACATATGCAATGCTCTTCGGGTAGCTACACTAGAAAAGTCTGGGGCTACTACCCGGGCCTTCACCTGTCTGCAGAGGAAACCAAAATGCTCCTGGAGATGCCTGGGAGGAGTCACAGGGAGCTACCAGACGTGGACTTGCCTTCAATATGAACAAAACTCTTCAACAAAATTCGAGGATTATTGGGCTACTACCCAAGACTTCAGCCACCTCCAAAGGAAGTGAATACACTCTTGGTGACACTTCCGAGGAATCCTGAGGAGCTGCCAAGCATGGACCTGCGTCAAACATGGACAAAACCATGTGTACACCACCTCCTGCAAGGAACACATCACTCCCAGCCATCAGATCGATAGTGGCACTGGCTATAAAGCAGGAGGAAACCTGGGCGAATCAGGCTACAGGCTGAGCTCTGTGCAATCTGCATTTTCAAATCGGTGAAGATCAAGTACAAATGCACAGCTGCAAAGAGCAGCCTCACCTTACACAGAGGTTTAAACCTGACGGAGTCAAGTAGTAGAAAGGAGTATTGCAGAGGAAATTGGTGAATTATAGGGGAATGAACATCACATACCTCTGAAAATAATGGACCTAATGGAAATGGAAATCCCTTGTGGCTCCTGTCACTAGACAAACACATACCACCCTGCAAGAGGACAGGACAACCCAGGGTCAGCCAGAATGACTGTCAGTGGCACAAGAGGTCCTTTGTCCCTTGTCCCCTTCCAGGGGACGCTGATCAAGCCCCGGGCACCTGCAGCCATGCCTGGAGTCCACTATTCGCTGGACACAACTCCCCTGATACTGGATGTCTGATACGCATTTCAGAAAACAACAGACGCCCAGAGATTGTGTTTCTTCACCTTGAGCCGTGAGGAGGGGGTGCGTGTGGGTGAGGAAGATCTGCTTTCTCTATGTAATTTCGATGCCTCAGCAAAACGCCTGCAAGATCGGACTAGAGGAGAGCACTGAAATCCAAAGGTTAAGTGACACAGAAAACTCTACCCGCACATTTTCACCTGATTGCCTTAAACAAAGCAGGCTTTGGATCCCAAGTGCTCCCTTCGCTCTTGAATAGTCCCATTCCAAGTCTGAAAGCTACTGTGCCTCTGGCTGAGGACAGATTCCACCCACACAGACAGCAATCTGAGCTAGACACTGCACTTGCCTTGGAAAAGTTGCCTTGGAAAAGGTCTTTGCTGGGTTGATTGAAAGCCTGTAACTGCAAGAACCAGGAAGAAAAAATCCCTGACAGGTTGACAGGAACTCCCTGGCTGTGGTAAAACCACCCGCCCTCTGCACCCCCATTCCCAAGAGCCGGCAGCACAGCTTGGGTGGGGGGAAAGGCTCGTACCAGACCTCGGGGCCGAGAGACGAGCACAAGCATCCGCCAAGGGAGCTGCATCCAACCCAGGAGCACTCCCCACTGGCTTCTCTGACAACAGAGCCCCCGTGCGTGCTCCCACCAGGAGGGAGAAACAACCTCCATGCCTGGCAATCCCTGTTTCGGAAAGATTGTCAGCAGTGCTGGGGCTGTCCAGGAGCAGGAGAACCCCGTGAAAGCCTGGGGACAGCAAAGGCTCCTGGTCTGACCCCACCAGAGCATGCCTGCTCCAAAGCTGGGCACCCTCCTGCCACAGAGGAGGTACCTCTGCCCATTTCACTCTGCCTTCCAAGACCAAGCCAAGCTGT
This sequence comes from Phoenicopterus ruber ruber, assembly GCA_009819775.1. Classification (NCBI taxonomy): domain Eukaryota; kingdom Metazoa; phylum Chordata; class Aves; order Phoenicopteriformes; family Phoenicopteridae; genus Phoenicopterus; species Phoenicopterus ruber. Next base: position 221,714 of record WNMK01000051.1, on the reverse strand, counting down.
GACACAAGGGCTTTGGTCCCCCCGTCTCCCAAGCAAAGCTAGAAATGGCGTTATCACCGTCGAGCTCCCATGGGACATAAAGGAAGCCTGTCAGGAAACAGCTGCATCCTACTGTGTAGGCTGGGAGAGGAACGGTCCAGGAGCAGCAGAGTGAGACAGAGAGAGGAGAGATGAGCAGGAAGAAGGACAGGGAGAGCAGGATACAGAATGAAAAAACACAGTGATAGTGAGCAGGAGAGAGCGAGCGAGCGAGCGAGCGAGCGAAACAAGGAGAAGCAGAAGGAAGGCGGGAGAGGGGAAGACAAGGAGAGGGAGGGAGACATACAGGCAGAGAGAGACAAAGGACAGCAAACAGGCCAGAGAGGCTGTGAAAAACAGAGAGGGATGCAGATCAGGACAAAGAGACAGAGAAGAAACCAACAGCAATGGGCTGCAGGACAGAGACAGAGGAAGGAAAAAAGAAGGACAGGGAGGAAGAGAGAGGGACAGCAAGAAAAAGACAGGGACGGGTAGAGCGACAGAGAAAGAGGGACTTGGAGAAGGGAGCGACGGGGAGCAGAACACAGGAATAGAAGAGGAGAGGTATGGGGAAGCGAAAAAAATGACACAGAGGGAAATGGGGGTGGGGGTGGCAGGGAGGGACTGAGATGCAGAAGAGGGGTGACATGGCCCCAAGGGCCTGGGACTCACCACAGCTCCCGCTCTCTGCACTGCCAGGCAAATTTTACAGTTCAGGCACTTCTTTCTCTGTCTTTCCTTTCCTCCCTTGCTCTTCTGTAGCTCGACTCACTTGCCTGTCCTTGCCTCACAGGCAGCCCCGGCCCTCACCTCAGCTGGGCTGCAGCTGGAAGCAGAGGCTGCAGCTGGAGCAGAGGCTGCACCTCCCGAGACCGGCATGGCCGCCAGGCAGCCCCCTGCCCCAGGACTACAGCTCCGGCATGTCCCGGGAACCAACAGGGCTCTCTGGCAGCTGGCTCTCTGGCAGCTGCTGCCCAGGACTACAGCTCCCGGCATGCCACGGGGCGCTCCTTCCCTCCTGTCTGACCCTGCGGGGACCACCGTCCCCCGGCCCGGCCCCGCCCCCCCGCAGGCCCCATGGCCGCCTGCCAGGCCCAGGCTCCGGGGGCCCCGGTGGAGCAGGGAGGAGGGGGAGGATAGAGGGACAGAGCGGCAGAGGGAGGTGGGGCGGGGAGGTGGGGAGTCGTCCGGGGAGGGGACGGGAGACCGGACAAGGGACTGAGAGAGCAGCGGGGAGCTGGGCAGGGAGTGGAGACGGAAAAACCAGTGGTGAGGAGCGGGCAGAGGGACAGAGCGGGCAAGAGATGGAGGGGAAGGGGGGCAAGGGGGTGCAGGAAGAAAAATAGCGATGAGCAGCAGGAGAGAAGGAGAGAGAGGAGAGAAGAAGGAGGGCAGGAGGGAGGAGAGAGGGACGGCCAGCCAGAGGCAGGGCGAGGGGAGCATGGCCGAGAGACAGCAAAGGCACCGGGAGAGCAGAGTGACAGAGAGATGGGAGAGGGAGCAGGCAGAGGGCCAGAGGGGCAAGGGTGGGAGGGAAAAAGGAAAGGGAGAGAGGAAGGGAGAGGCGGGAAGAGAGAGCAAGAGAAGGGTGGGAAACACTCCCGAGAGCCTGAGGAACCAGAGGGATGTGGATGAGGACAAGGAGGCGGAGAAGGACAGAACAGCGATGGCTCCAGGATGGAGATGGAGGAAGAGCAAAAGGGGATGGGGAGCAGGACGGAGGCTCCGAGAGACGAGAGAAGGCCCAGCCGGCTGAGCAGGGGAGACAGGCGGGCAAGAGGGGAAAGGCTGCAGGAGAGAGAAGAAAAATAAGGCCAGGAAGCAGGGCCGGTGCTAGAAAAAAGAGAAGGGCAGGGAGCGGGAGAGAGAAATGTGGAGAAAGAAAAAAAAAATAGCACGGGCTCTATAGGAGAGACGGGGCGGAATTAGAAAATACAGACAGGGAGCCAGACAGAAGAAAGAGAAAGAAAAAATAGTGATGGGCTAAAGAGAGAGAGGGAGGAATTAAGAAATAGGCACAGGGAGCCAGACAGAAAGCTATGGGGAGAGACCAAAAATCACAATTTACTATCAATTGCCCGCATTTCCTGAGCACTCCCCAGGAACTGTGTTACCGGGAGCCTCAAGAAATGTGCTGCCTGCAAAAGCCCTGCCCTGGGCCCAATCCTGTGCCCTAATATTTGTGACAATCATCGCCTTGCAGAGTGGCCAGGACTTAGGGGGAAAAGCCTAGTTGGGGGGTAAATGACCCAGCTGTTTTTTTGTTTGTTTGCTTGATGGTTTTGCTTTAAAAAAATAGTACCTGAACTCTCAATACCACCTGCAAGGGAAGAAGAAGCAGGCGTAGCAGGCTGGGTACATTTAAAGCCCGAACCTGTTCAACAGCTGCACAAACCACCGCTCACTGCCGCTGCACACACGCCACCGCCTGCCTGCAGGTACAGGCAGCCGCCCTGTTTCCTGAGCGCTCCCCAGGAACAGCACCACTAGGCAGCTCAAAAAACTGTATGCCTGCAAAAACTTGAGAATAGCTTAATTCTGGGCAATTTTCTCTCTTTTTAGGCCTGCTGGTTAAAGACTCATCCATTGAGAGATGGCTCAGGACCACACCAGGGCCAGTGGCGCTGCTTTCTGGATCGCGTGGCAGCGATGGGCAAAGGGACAGGTTGTCAAATCCCAGGGCCGGGTACGTGTGCGGCATGTCAGGATCACCCCTTCTGGGTTTTTCCCAGCAAAGCCCCAGCCGGTGCCGGCCCCGTGCTGCAGCCCGAGGGCCAAGACTTGAGGAGCCAGGCATTTCTGCAGGCGCTGCACCCTGCCAGGCCCCACCACCGGCTGCCCTGGGCTTCCCCCCGTTGTCTCCAGCTCTACTTTCTGCCAGCACCAGGGGCACAGCAGAATGTCTTCCCGGTCCCCGCTGCCATCCCGATCCACATCTGCGGCTCGTACATGGTGTCCACGTCACGCAGCTGATTTGGGGGTGGCAGGTCTCTCTCACGGCACCCTGGGAATGGGGGCAAAGCAAACCCCATCCCTCCCTTCCGATCGTTGTCCCCAGGGAGACTGAGTGGAGATGTACCTTGTGCTGGAGAGCTTCCTGCAGGGAGGTGACAGCCGATTGCAGAGCAGCGGTGCAAAGGTGCCCGGTGGCAGCAGAGCAGCCCAGGTGAGCTGGTTCTCTTGGAGGCCAGCAAACCGGCCTTCCTCCAGCCCGGGTTTTGGTGAGATACGGAGCAGCGCAGAGATGTTTCTCAGGCATCCAGGCCTGACAAGATTTCCCAGTGCCCCCATGAGAGCTTCTGCTCCCAGGAAATGGCTCCCCGTATAGCAGAGGCCGTATCCAGCCCCGCTCTGGGCCATGGGCAGAGCCCGGTGAACTTCCCCTGTGCCAGGAGATGCGTGTGCCACGTGTCGGGGATGGAGCTGGGACACGCAGGCCCCCGGCCCTGTCCCTGGCAAGTCTTCCCTGGGGAGAGGCTTTGGGGACTCATCCTTGCGGGGTGTCTGGTGAGGGGACATGGAGAGTTGTTCAGAGAGGCAGAGTCTGGGCTGTTTGTCATGGAGTGAGGGTTGGGTTCAAGTTCTTGGTTATTTCTCCTGCCGGGAAGAAGAGCCGTGAGAACACACCAGCCCTATGGATGGGTCCCAAGGGATCTTGAGTCGGGGCCAGGTTGTTCCTGGCATCTCTGTGGGGAGGGAGAGGCGGCAGCAGCACGAGGCTGCACCGGGGAAAGCGTCCTAGCCCAGGGTGCAAAGGACGGCAGCCTCCCGGCTCTGGGTACAGCTGCCCCGAGGGGTCTCACAGGGAGGACGGGGTCATCTGCCTGGTGGCTCTGACACAGAAATGATGAGCTGAAGCCCCTTGGTCATGGCTGGCTGGTTCAAAGTCTCCAAGTGCCTCAGCCTTTTTTAGCTTTTTTGCCTTTGTAGGGTTTGGGAGGTAGGTCTGGAGGACTTGGGTTCCATAGAAAACAACTGCTGGACGACTAACGGGCACTTCTGGGGTGTGGGAGGACTTCTGGCCCATAGATAATGTCTGCCGGAGGACTAAGTGTACTTCTCAATTTGTGTGGACTCCCACATTCACGGTCATTCCTTTTGCCTTGAGGAAGAGTCATGGGAAGACACCAGCTGCATGAAAGGACAAGGGTTTCCCCAACGATACGTGGCTTTTTGTTTTTTGCTTTTGAGTAAGAAACCTGCAAAGAGGCTGCTGTCGTTAAGTTTAGTGACGTTTGTGAAGTCCTGGACTGAGTATCACGTGACTGGAAACATCACTGCAAAAATGGCAGAGGTTGGTCTGCGTGTTCTGGATGCTTCGGTTTTGAACGTCTGCTCATGGTGGTGACAGTCCTTAGCTCCCATCTGAAGGCACAATGTGTGCTTAGGGTGAGGTTCCTCATCCGCAACAGACTTCTTGATCATTTTGAAGTTGTGGGGGCCAGCTTCTTGACAGATCTGATTCAATCCTCCTTGGTTTTGCCTCTTCATGTGACTGGCAAAGAGCTTGTAGAAGGAGCAGGAGAAGGGTCAGCGCTGCTGTTTCCACGCTGGTCACTTGTGCTGCCGTTACCAGGGTTATCTTCCACCTGTAGTTTCTTTGCAGGAATCTTCAAGCCACTTGTCTGTTTTGTCAGGGGTAGTGGACTCAAGGGGAGACCTTTTGTTCCTCATTAGTGCCTCAGGGATTTACCTGTTGGGTTTTGTTCGTTTGTGTCCTGGTTTAGGCTGGGACGGAGCCAGTTTTGTGTTTTGGATTTCGTGTGTGAAGAATGGTGGTGGTACACTGATGTTGTTGGTTGCTGCTAAACAATCAAAGACATTTTGCAGTTTCCCAGGTTTTGCTAATGGGCAGCTGCAAAAACTTGGGAGGAGCAGAGCCAGAATAGTTGATCCAACCTGGCCAAAGAGAGTATTCCATACCATAGACGTCATGCCCAGTATAAGTGAGGGTCGGCCGGTGGGCCACTTCCCTTCTAGTTCCCTTTTGTTCCCTTCTTTTCCCTTTTTTCGTTCATTTGGGCTTTTTCATTCGTTCGTTCGGCTGTTTGTTCCCTCGCTCGCTGTCTCTGGAACTTGCTGTTCTGGCATGGCTGCTGGGGAATATTCCCGTTCCCTGGCTGCTGCTCGGGACGGGCTGTATCAGTTGTCGGGTGGTGAGAAATTGTGCGTTGTTTGTTTTATATATTCTATTATCCTTATATATTATTATTGTTGTTGCTGTTATTATCATTATTAATACATTTTTATCTTTTTCTTTGCTGCATGATGTTCGGTTACCATCTGGGGTTAAACCACAACAGTCCTTTTTGGCGCCCAACGTGGGGCTCGAGAGGGGCCCGGCCAGCTCAGCTGAGAGAGCATCAGACAGAAGGTCCAGGGTTCAAGCCCCTGGTCAGGCTCAAAGGGTTGAGGTAACAACAGATTTGACGAGAGTGTGTGAAAACAATTTGTTAGAAGCATCCATTGTATTACTTTAATTGTCTCTGGTCACAATGTTGTTTCATTTGTTTACAGAGTTCTTCTCAGAGTTGTATCATGTGTCACCTTCCTATATGCTGTTTGTCAGTGTTTATGTGTGGTTTGTCACCTCTGGGCGTTGGATTAAGGCTATTGCTTTGCTGTGTGGTTTAGCACTGGCTTATGGCGTGATAAAATCATTGGTGTTTAGACCAGTTTACTACCTGTATATGAATATGGGGAAGGGTGATGTGCAGAACGGAGCGACACCAGCGGTTAGAGCTTCGTACTTTGGGAGCAATCTGGTGGGGACTATCAGTAATTCTTCTTTTATTTTTTCCTTCCCAGAGGGTCACCAGGGGGAAACGTCCTCCTTTGCTTTGCCTTTCCCCTCCTGGGTAAAAATGCCTTTCTTTGTTTTCTCGTTCCCCTCCTGGTTAGTTACGGGAGCTGATGAGAATTTCGAATACCTTTGGGATGCTCGAGCTGGCTTGCTATTCCTATCAGTGGGAATACATTTGTGTCAAATCTTGCTTAAGGTCAGGAATCACAGAATCATAGAATTGTTCTGGTTGGAAGAGACCTCCAAGATCATCGGGTCCAACCGTTAACCTAACACTGCCAAGTCCCCCACTAAATCATATCCCTTAGGGCCTCATCTAAACATCTTTTGAATACCTCCAGGGATGGGGAATCCACCACCTCCCTGGGCAGCCTGTTCCAATGCCCGACAACCCTTTTGGTGAAGAAATGTTTACGAATATCCAAGCTAAACCTCCCCTGGCGCAACTTGAGGCCATTTCCTCTTGTTCTGTCTTCTGTTACTAGGGAGAAGAGACCGACACCCATCTCTCTACAACCTCCTTTCAGGCAGTTGTAGAGAGCAATAAGCCTGTAGCGTTGCCTGGGGTTGCTGTGTCCCAGGTGCAGGACCCGGCACTTGGCCTTGTTGAATCTCATGCCATTGGCCTCAGCCCATCGATCCAGCCTGTCCAGGTCCCGCTGTAGCGCCTGCCTGCCCTCCAGCAGATCAACACTCCCTCCCAACTTGGTGTCATCTGCAAACTTACTGAGGGAGCACTCGATCCCCTCGTCCAGATCATTGATAAAGATATTAAACAGGACTGGCCCCAATACTGAGCCCTGGGGAACACCACTTGTGAGCGGCTGCCAACTGGATTGAATTCCATTCACCACCACTCTTTGGGCCCGGCCATCCAGCCAGTTTCCTACCCAGCGCAGAGCACGCCCATCTAAGCCATGGGTAGCCAGTTTCTCCAGGAGGATACTGTGGGAGACGGTGTCAAAGGCTTTCCTAAAGTCCAGGTACACAACATCCACAGCCTTTCCGTCATCCACTAGGGGGGTCACCATGTCGTAGAAGGAGATCAGGTTGGTCAGGCAGGACCTGCCTTTCATAAACCCACGCTGACTGGGCCCGATTGCCCGGTTGTCCCGTACGTGCTGCATGACGGCACTCAGGATGATCTGCTCCATAACCTTCCCAGGCACCAAGGTCAGGCTGACAGGCCTGTAGTTCCCTGGATCCTCCTTCCGGCCCTTCTTGTAGATGGGCGTCACATTTGCCAGCCTTCAGTCAACTGCACCTCCCCGCTTAGCCATGACTGCTGGTAAACATGGAGAGTGGCTTGGTGAGCACTTCTGCCAGCTCTTTCAGCACCCTTGGGTGGATCCATCTGGCCCCATAGACTTGTGCGTGTCTAGGTGGCGTAGCAGGTCACTGACCATTTCCCCTTGGACTACGGGGTCTTCATTCTGCTCCCCGTCCCCATCTTCCTGCTCAGGGGGCTGGGTGCCCAGAGAGCAACTTCCCTTGCTGTTAAAGACAGAGGCAAAGAAGGCATTGAGTACCTCAGCCTTTTCCTCGTCCCTTGACGCTAAGTTTCCCCCTGTATCCAATAGAGGAGGGAGATTTTCCTTAGCCCCCTTTTTATTGTTAATGTATTTGTAGAAGGACTTTTTGTTGTCTTTTACGGCAGTAGCCAGACTAAGTTCAAGTTGGGCCTTGGCCCTTCTAATTTTCTCCCTGCATGACCTCACAACATCCTTGTAGTCCTCCTGAGTTGCCTGCCCCTTCCTCCAAAGGTTGTAGACTCTCCTTTTATTCCTAAGTTCCAGCCGGAGCTCTCTGCTCAGCCAGGCCGGTCTTCTTCCCCACCGGCTCGTCTTTCGGCTCATGGGGACGGTCTGCTCTTGCGCCTTTAAGATTTCCCTTTTGAAGAATGTCCAGTCCTCCTGGACTCCTTTGCCCTTCAGGACTGCCTCCCAAGGGACTCTTGCCAACCAGACTCCTAAACAGGCCACTGTCTGCCCTCCAGAAGTCCAAGGTGGCAGTTCTGATGACCGTCCTCTTTACTTCTCTGAGAATTGAAAACTCAGTCATTTCATGGTCACTATGCCCAAGACGGCCTCCAACCATCACATCACCCACAAGACCTTCACAAACAACAGGTCCAACGGGGCGCCTTCTCTCGTTGGCTCCCTCACCAGCTGCGTGAGGAAGTTCTCTTCCACGCACTCCAGGAACCTCTTGGACTGTTTCCTCTCTGCTGCATTGTATTTCCAGCAGACATCTGGCAAGTTGAAGTCCCCCATGAGAACAAGGGCTAGCGATCGTGAGGCTTCTCCCAGCTGCCTGTAGAATACTTCATCTGCCTCCTCATCCTGGTTGGGTGGTCTATAACAGACTCCCACCCTGATATCTGCCTTGGTGGCCTTCCCCCTGCTTCTTACCCATAGGCACTCAACCCTCGGGTCACCGTCCTCGAGCTCAAGGCAGTCCAGACTCTCCCTAACACAGAGGGCTACCCCACCGCCTCTCCTTCCTTGCCTATCCCTTCTAAAGAGTTTATAGCCGTCCATCGCGGCACTCCAGTTGTGCGTGTCATCCCACCATGTTTCTGTGATGGCAGTTATATCATAGTTTTCCCCTTTCACAACAGCCTCAAGCTCCTCCTGTTTGTTGCCCATGCTCCGTGCATTCGTGTAGATGCACTTCAGCTGGGCTAATGATCCTGTCGCCTCTGTGGTGGGAGAAGCCCTACTCCCTACATGTCCCATCTCAGGCATTTCTGTGGTTCCTAGCTGATCAATGACCCCTGTGTCCCTGCTGCCGCATGGGTCTCTCTGTCCTACCTCATCTGAGACGGCTGACCAAAGGGCCTCGCTGGCACGCCATCCCTCATTCATTGGCGTGCCACCCCTGGGCTTCTCTCTAGCAAGCCTGGTTTTATCCCCTTCCCCCTTCAAATCTAGTTTAAAGCCCTTTCAATGAGCCCTGCTCACTCCTGCGCTAGGATCCTTTTCCCCCTTTGGGACAGGTGCACCCCGTCTGCCACCAGCAGGCCTGGTGCCATGTAAACCGACCCGTGGTCGAAGAACCCAAAGTCCTGCCGGTGACACCAGGCTCGGAGCCAGGTGTGGATCTGCTGGCTCCTCCAGTTTCTTCCCTCATCTTTCCCCAGAACGGGAGGGATAGAGGAGAACACTACCTGTGCTCCTGATCCCTTAACCAGTCGCCCCAAGGCCCTGAAGTCTCTCTTGAGAATCAGTGCAGACGTAGGCGCAGGGCCACCCTAGTTCCCTGCTACAGCCCCCACAGTCATGCCATCCCCCACCACGGGCACTGCGGCCGCCCCACCCTCCGCTGCGGGCACCGCAGCTGCTTTGCCCCTCGCCACATGGGCACCACATTTCCATGTTGGTCCTTGTGCTGCCGTTATCAGGGTTATCTTCCATCTGCAGTTTCTTTGCAGGAATCTCTTTAAGCCACTTGTCTGTTTTGTCAGGGGTAATGGACTCAAGGGGAGACTTTTTGTTCCTCACTAGTGCCTCAGGGATTTACCTGTCGTTTTTTGTTTGTTTGTTTGCTTTTTATTTGCTGTGCTTAACTTAAAAGCTTTTTGAGGCTCTTTGGATTTCCGTCATTAAGGGAAGCCTCTAGGATTTCTACCCAGGAGTGAAATGTCTAGAAAGGACTCGCCTTGTACACTGCTGTCAGCCTTCAGTCTAGAGAATTATCTGGTAGTGGTGTACTTGAATGGAAATGTAACTGAAATGCATCTTAAATATACAAGCTTTGACCTTGTTCCTGAGAAGCCTGGGGGATGATTCTCAGCAGCTCATAAACAGTATGTTCTGCTGTGCTTTACCCATTTAAAATACTCTGTCACCAGAAATGTCTTCCTTAGTGCCTACACAGAGCACGAACCTCCAATAGCAAGGGCATAGAATCATAGAATCATTTAAGTTGAAAAAGACCTTTAAGACATCAAGTCTAACCATTAACCCAGCACTGCCAAGCCCACCACTAAACCACGTCCCTAAGTGCCACATCTGCACGTCTTTTAAATACCTCCAGGGATGGTGACTCCACCACTGCCCTGGGCAGCCTCTTCCAATGCTCGGCAATCCTTTTGGTGAAGAAATTTTTCTGAATATCCAATCTAAACCTCCCCTGGCGCAACTTGAGGACATTTCCTCTCATCCTGTCATCTGTTACTTGGGAGAAGAGACTGACCCCCGCCTCGTTCCAACCTCCTTTCAGGTAGCTGCAGAGAGCGATAAGGTCTCCCCTCAGCCTCCCTTTCTCCAGGCTAAACACCCCCAGTTCCCTCAGCCGCTCCTCATAGGACTTGTGCTCCAGACCCTTCCCCAGCTCCGCTGCCCTTCTCTGGACACGCTCCGGCACCTCAATGTCTTTGTTGTAGTGAGGGGCCCAAAACTGACCCCAGCACTCGAGGTGCGGCCTCACCAGGGCTGAGTACAGGGGGACGATCACCTCCCTACTCCTGCTGGCGACACTATTGCTGATACAGGCCAGCATGCCGTTGGCCTTCTTGGCCACCTGGGCACACTGCTGGCTCATATTCAGCTGGCTGTCGACCAACACCCCCAGGTCCTTTTCCACCGGGCGCTTTCCAGCCACTCCTCCCCAAGCCTGTAGCGTTGTCTGGGGTTGTCGTGGCCCAAGTGCAGGACCTGGCACTTAGCCTGGTTGAACCTCATACAATTGGCCTCAGCCCATCGATCCAGCCTGTCCAGATCATGAAGACCACATGTCCTCTCTGGGCATTTCACCATCCTCATAGTACATGGTTTTTTTTCCTTAGATGCAGTCAGAATTTCCCCTGTCCCAACTTATCCCCACTAGGTATTGAAAAGGCCCTGGGGCACCTCGCGCTGAGCACTCAAATTCAGCCATCGACAGCTCATCCCGCTCCGAGCATCCAGGTGTGAGTTGGACTGAGCCACTGGTGTTTGTGCCAACTGGGATTAAAATAAGCATTTTGCACAACGTGGGACGGCCGAGCGCATCCCGCCAGGCTGATCTACAAGAGCACGCATTTTCCTTATGTGCTGTCTGCTGGTTCCAGGAGAATGCACAGGATTATGGGGCTGAGACAGCACGGGCGTTCGTTAGCTGGACACCGGAGACGGAGGAAGGAGCCGTGGGCTGGGCCCCACATCACTACTGGGCACTGCCACAGGGGCGGTGGCAGTCCCATCACAGAGGGCAGCAGGTCAGTGGGTGCCATGTCACCATGCTGAGCCAGTCAGTGGTGGCCATGTCAAAGCAGGTAGCAGGTTGCTGGTGGCCATGTCACAATGAGCATCATCGTTCGCAGTGGCCGTGTCACCACGATGTCACACTGGGTCTGTGACACGGCTGCACAGGGGTGTAAAAGGGGCCGCAGGGCAGTGGGTCCTGCATCCTGGAGGAGCGTCAATAGGATGAACAGGGATGAGCTCCCACATGGCTGTCGCCGCTAAGGAGCGACCTGCCAGCGTGAGGCGGACCAAGATGGACTTCTGGGATGGGATGGAGCACACCTTCATGATGCCCAGCATCACCGCCGAAGGTACGGGCATCCACAGCCACCGCGGAAGTGTTGTTGTGACCAACAGTTGCAGCGTTGCGTGGGCGAGACTCAGCACGGCAGCCATCTCAGGGGTGTCTCCATCTGGGGCTGGGGACAGCGATGACTCTTTGCATCTGCCACCGCACCGTGGCTCAGGGGTTCTTGGAGGGTTGAGAGCCAGTGGACACAGAGCGTGGCCTTATTTTCTTTTGCTTTCCAGAGCGAACAGCCGTCTGGGACGCAGTGGCCGACTACGTCCAACAACAGCTCCTGCTGCGGCAGGTTGGTCAACATGTGTGTACTCCTTGTCAACCAGAGGGGTGGGGAATCCCCATGAGCCTGGGACGCAGCCTGTGCAGTTATTCTTCCCCTTCTCAGAAGGTTACTCCCAAAGTCCCCACTGATGGACAACAATGCTCCTGACAAGGGTGGTATCACCTCTGGTAGGTAGGTGGTGGTGTACCGCAGGGCTGATCCCAGTTGCTGGAAGCCCCCCGGATGCCCTCAGACTGCTCCTGCCTTGACTCCAACACTGCTTTCTTTTGGAGGGGGAAAGGGAGGGAGAGCACTCGACAGCTCCTCCCTAAAGTTCTCCCCACTGCCCTGGCTTATGCCTCTGAACAGCAGGAGCGGGCAGTATCCAGCCTGAAGCACCATCCCTGGACAGGGACACCTCCAGATCTTCCAACTGGCCAGTCCTCACCCATCTGCCCTTCCCTTCTCTTCCACTCGTAGGGAGTCCGAATTCCAGCCCTTGGCTCCTTCGATGTGGTCCCCACCCAGACCCAGGTTGGCAACTGAGGTCGTGATTATCCAGAGGCCCGTGTTTCGCCTGGCCAGGAACCTTGCAGTTGTCCACAACCTCAGGGACAACAAGGACTACCTGCATGGTAAGACACTAAACCCTGGCTGGCTGCACGGTCAGGGTGAAGGAGGGTATCGCGTCCCTTCCCTGGGTCTGAGATGCTTTTCTAAAGCAAACGGCCCCATCTGTGGAGCAGGTCCAAAAATGGGGCCTTTCTGGGGAATGACTGGAAGAAGCAGCCCTTTGCCTGTGAATGGCCAGTGGGTGAGCGCCTCCATCCCTCTCGTGTGGTTTTTCAGGCAATAAGGAGCTGGAGCCCCTCAAATACGCCAAGGTGGCTGCAGCCGCCTCTGTGTCCCGACGGAAAGTGGAGGGCTGCATCCAAGGCACCACGTCCCTCCTCTCTTACTGCCTGGGGAAGGGGGAGAACGTTGCCATCATCCTGAGGGACGTGGGGGTGCTCCTCATCGAAGACATGAGGGTTCAAATGAAGTTTTCTTACAACTTCCTGGAGAGGATTTCTGGGAAGGAGAACTTGGAAAAAGCTGTTTTAAAGGTGAGCGTTTTTGCTTCTCCACAGCCTGGGCAGTCCCACAGAAATGCCCCAGCACTACTTCCATGTGGCCCACCAGGACATGACCAGCCACCCGGGCCAGGCAAGAGCTACGGTCCTACCAACTCTCGCTGTCTCGGGCACCTCTGATATTGAGTGCCTCAGCCATGCTGAGAATGTCCTGCCATCTTTGGACTCCTCTGATATTGAGTGCCTCAGCCGTGCTGAGGACATCATGCCATCTTCATGCTCCTCTGTTGCAGGTCCCCCAGCTGCTGGACATGGTGGTGTCCCAGGTGGTACCTGTGGCCTCACTGACATTTTCTGGCCGTGTCATCATCTTTCCTGAGTGAGTATATCTACAGATGTAGCCTCTAGTTGCTCAGCTGTGGTTTGGTAGCATTTGCTTCATGTGACCACAGGTGTCCTGCCACGCGGGGACCAGGCAGCGACACGTCCCCAGCCCATACTCATTCCTGTGAGGCAGATCTGATGGGAAAGATGGAGGACTTCAGGCAACACTTTCTTCCCATCATGGCCTAGACTTCTTTGCAGAGTGACTCCATTTCCCAGGACGGTCCTTGGGGATGGGGCGTAGTCAAGCGGCACGGCAAGCGGCTAGGGCTGGTGGTGCTGTGGGTCATGCTGGTGTCATCTCTTTGTCTCCAGGTTTCAACTGGAATTTGTGCCCAAACCACCACCCAGGGACCCTCTCAAGGACTTGAGAAATGTCCCTGGTGAGGACAAGTGGAACAAAAAAGAGGGTTTGCCAGCTCTCAGGCAGGGCAAAAATGGTAAAGGTGCTCCCAGTTCCTTTCCATAGCATAGCCAACCAGCTTCCGTGATATATTGAGGAAAATCATTCAGTGATGATTGTCAAAAGACTCTGACTCGTGCCAAAGCTTCATGACAGCTCGGCACAGCCTTTTCTGCTAACAACTCATTGGCTTCCACAAAAACGAACCCCAGGGTGGGATGTGCCCAAGGGAGCAGTGGGAGGGTGGCAACGCAAGGCCCCCGAGAAATGACCCCTCTGCAAGAGTCCCTGTCCTGGCACTGGCACCACCCCGGTCCTTTTTCCCAAATCTGGTGCCAATAACACGGTCACCACACCACGTTGCACTGTGGAAAGCAGGAGCTGGGCAACAGCCGGTGTCAGGGTGGCTGCGAGGGGATCAGAATGGCCCTCTCAGATGTTTTCAGAAGAGCTCTGAGAACCACTGTGTGTCACCAGGGCCAGAAGCATCCCAGCGATGCTCTTCTGACAAGGTCTTTCCTTCCTGTTTCCAGTGAGATTTGCTGAACTGTCCTTGCCTGCCTGTTCAAACTTGGCTAATAATGAAGCCCTACAGCTCCAGGAAACGAAGGAGATGGAGAAGAGGAAAAAGTCTCAGGGCAGGTGAGTGTGGAAGCTCAGGGCTGGCGTCTGCACAGGGTTGTTTTCTGACCCAGCAAGAGCCCATTCCCCAGCCCCAAACACTCACTGTTCATCACCGCCCAACAGTGGTGAAGGCAGCACCCGGAGGGGCGGGATGGGGCTGGCGAGAGCCCCCCATTTCACCAGGCTGGTTCCTCTGCTTCCCTTCAGGAGAGCCCCAGCATGGCCTCCTGAGCTGGGCATGGGGACAGCCGTGTGCCAGCCGAGGGTCCTGGCTCAGGGGGTTTCCTCTCCTGAGCTGAGCGCGGCCATCGGCTGAGCTGCCGGCAGCTGCTCAAACAGGCGCGTGGCTCGTGGGGGCAGGATGCGGCCCCAAATCCACGGTGTCCTCAGGCAGAGCCCTCCCGTTGTGTCCTTCCAGGTGGCTGCCAGCCATCCCAGGGGCCTCCTCTGGAAAAAAGCATCCTGTGACCCGCCAAGCCAAGGGCAAATCCGCGCTCAAAGGCCAAGCATCGAAGCAGAGCCGAGCGCAGGCAGTGGAAACTCAGAGGTGCAGAGGAGGAGGACAAGGAAAAAAGAAAGTTCCTGTTGGAAGCAAATTGCCGTCAACGAGCTCTGAGGTCAGGCTGCCTGAGGAGGCCGCCTACAAGGTCTTCATTCCACAGCCACCAAGACCTGAGACAGCACTCTTACTGAAATCAAGGCCTGAGATGTTCTGGTCAGTGCTGAAGGAACCGCAGAAGACCGTATTAGCGGGATACAGCTTTGAGCCCTCCCTTTTGGTGCCACCAATGTACGAGGGATCCAGGTCTGAGGTCTGTGCAATGCCACCCACTGAAGCCCGGATCAGTGGTCTCCAGGACGGAATGGCCTTGGCTGGAGTGATCAGGGCTCGAGGTGCCTGGAGCAGAGGGAGCACCACCTGAGGTGGCCAGACAGGTACGTGATTCAGATCTGTGTCGTTCTTGGGTGCTATTTCCTTGTAGAAATGCAGAGGTAGAGGGACAGTGGGGACTCTTCAAAGAGCCCTTAGTTCTGATTGATGTTCCCACCTTGGGCTCTTCCATCACTTATTTCCCAGTGTTGCCCTCTCTTGTGTAGCCTCAGGAAACACACAAGGCCATGTTATTTGGCCATGTTTGGAAGGCCTAACTAACCGCAAGGCTGCTCTGGGCTGGAGAAGGGACTGTTTCTTCCCAGCTCGTTGGTCCTTTAGATCCCCAGTGGGAAGAGAAAGGCTTTTTGGGTGGGTGTGGCACAGCCTGGGAGCAAAGTGCTGCTGCTGGAGAGGCTGCAGAGAAAGGGTAAACAGAGGGAGAGAAACAGCTGCCCTCCCCTCAGTGTCCTGACTTGAAGCCATGCAAGGGGTCTGCGTGTGGGCAAAGAGCTCCCAAAACCTGCAGTACTGTTTTAGAAGAGTCTTTCTTCTTTTGCAGAAACCCAGCTGTCTTTGGGACACAAGGAGCTCGGGAAAGAGATGAATAAAAACACAACGGAGAAGTTGCAATAGAGTGTCAACTTCTTTAATTGTTTGCAACGGTCCTTCACCGGAACAGGGGAGATGGGTTTTACAGTTGGCCACGGCTCTGAGATCAGCCCAGCGTGGTCCTGGAAGCAGGGCCATCTGCGGGACTTTCCCTCGGGAGCTTTTCCATCCAAAGGACCTTTTGCATGGCCACTGTGGAAAGGACCCTGCTTTTGGGGGCAACCGGGCACTTGGAACAATGTGGTGAAGAAGTGAATGTCCCTGGAGGGGAAAGGAGAGGATGTGAGTGCAGCTGGGGAGGCATGGAGGGCACCTCCTTGCAGGGGCAGTGGAGGCCACCTGAGCTTTCCCCCAGGGCCGGAAGGGACCAGGGAAGGAGAGCAGAGAGCAATGCTGAGCCCAGCGCTGGAAGGAAGCTGACCCCCACTTATACTGGGCATGACGTCTATGGTATGGAATACTCTCCTTGGCCAGTTTGGATCAACTATTCTGGCTCTGCCCCTCCCAAGTTTTTGCACCTGCACATCAGCAAAACCTGGGAAACTGCAAAATGTCCTGGGTCATTTAGCAGCAACCAACACCATCAGTGTACCATCACCATTCTTCACACGCTAAATCCAAAACACAGGCAGCTGCTGGAGACAAAACTGGCTCCGTCCTGGCCGAAAGCAGGACAGTGCCTGACAGGGAGGAGACAAGGCTGGTGCAGAGGTGCTGCCTTCTTTCCCCCCGCCAGGACACGGGGCTCTGGGCCGTGCCCGCTGGTGCTGTGTGCTCCAGCACGGCCACCATGATGGGGGACTACATTTCCTAGCATGCCACAGGGGTCGCAGGCCCGTGCACTTCTTCTGTCACCTCCTGGGCACATGTAGTCTGAAAACCTCCATCCCCCATATCATATTTCCTTCTTCTTGCAGCTCTTTTTGTTTCATCTGGTGTAGGATGATGAGCTCATCAGTTTGTATTTCTGTTTCAGACCACAGCGTTTCCTGCTAGTTTTCATAGCGGAGAAGGGCTCACACATTTGCAGCCTTGAATAAGTGGGGAAATTCTCAATGTCCAATGCACAAATAACCAGAAAATTCTTACAAAAACCCCCAACAACGAAGAAATCTCATAATCCCTCTGTAGCAGAGAAAGGAAAAGAGCTGTTTCTTGTTGCACGGACATGGCAGGTTGCAGGGGCACCTTGACGGTGGAGTAAACAAGGAGGTAGATGGAAGATTGCTCAGCCCAAGGTATAGACCAAGAGCACCTGGAGCCCCAGGATGGCTGGAAGGTGTTGGGCGTGTTTCCAAGCTACCGACACAGGGAAGAGACTGGTTTCCTCAGGGACAATTGCCCAGATAGGGATGAGGACACCTACTAGGGTCTAATGGTTCATCCTAGAGTAGCAGGAACCAAGTTGCCCCAGTCCACCCCTCCTTAAATCTCCAAGTGCTGTCTCAGGCCCTTCAACCCTTGCCTGGTTCCTCTTTGTGCTGCGGTTTTGCTGACTCCTCCTTTGTTAAGGGTTTCCTGTTGAGTTGTGCTGAAGGGAAGTCACACCCTGTGGTTTGAGGAATTGCCAGAGCGAGAGTGACTGGGGAAAAGCTATGGAGGAGATGGGCACAGGTCCTTGCAAAGAGCCCAGGAGAGAAGACGCGAGTCCTGGGACAGCAGGGGACATGGGACCTGGGAAAAGTAGGGTCCTTGTGAGGTGGGAAGAGGAGCTGGGGTGCAATGGAAGGGCGTGTGGGGCAACTGGGAGGGTTTGGAGGGCACTGGGAAGGGGGGGAAGAAAGTGAGGGAGGTGGGAAGGGCCTGCATTCTGCAAGCAGCCCTCTAACAGTGCCCTGACATGCCATGGGGTTAAGGGGAAGGCTGCTCCCTCCTAATTAATTGTAGATAGCACTGGGTAATTAGGGGAGAGCCTATGGCTGGGGGCCAGGAGGGATCTGGGTGTACTTGAGTGTGTGGGGTGGAGCAGAGACATCTGGACAGCTGGGTCCTGGGTGGGTAGGAATGGGGGGACAGGAGACAGTGAGGTAGGTTGGGGCACCCAGTTGCCCAGGTCTCCTGGAGGGCACAGCTGTGTGTGAGGCTGAAGATGGGGGGGACAGCATGCCTGGGTCCCCTGAGGCCAGGGGCGGGGGGGGGGGGGGGCAGAAGGAGCCGGGACATCTGAGTCTCTCCTGGGGAGCAGTTGAGTGTTGGGTGCAGCAGGAGCATCCAGATACCGCAGTCCTGCAGGGAGCTGTGGTTGCCCATACAATGGGGTTGCCCTTACAATTCCCTTCCCAGGTCACCAAGGCCAGGAAGTCTCCGTGGTTGATCGCAATCCTGCTCCTGGCCTATGGGCAGCCCAGAGACCTGCTACCAGAAGCTCTTGTGGCAACATGTGGACTACCTCGTGGTACCAATCCATATGGGGTCCCATTATGCAGCACGATGTGCACTGCAACCCTATAGCCCTACTTTATCCTGCGCTCCCACTCTATAACTCATACCTGTGCCACCTCAATCCCATAGCCCCACTCCCACCTCCTGGCCAAACACCCATCCCATCATGCCCGATTCTACACCATGGGTAAGTAACCACCCTATAGCCTCCCTCCCAACACCTCCCGCAAAGCCCCATTCTCACCCCATAGCCCAAAGAATACCCCATAGAAAACTCACTGCATTACTCCACTCCTATCCTATAAGCCGTCGTCCACTTCATCCCCACTCCCACACTATAGCGTGACAGCCACCCTACACCCCATATCCCATGTCCCACTCCAACCTGGTAATCCAACATGAAGCCTGTTTCCTTTCTCCCACCCTGTTTCCCTTCTCCCATCCCACAGGTCAAGGACAATCCCATAGAGCAACACAAACTGCAAACATCCATTCATCCATCCATCCTTCTACCCCTGCAAACCCCGTATCCCATCCTCATAGTCCCTATAGCCCATCTGTACAGCCTGCACTAATCCAAAGCCTACCCTGAGCTCATTCCCACAGACACCATATGCCCACAGTACCCCGTGGACTTCTACTGCCTCAATATTTCATCCCTGCAATTCCAGCTCCCCCACAGCCCCTCATTTTTCCAAAGTCATAGAATCTTAGAACCGTAGTATCACAGCATATTTTGGGTTGGAAGGGACATTGAAAGATCATCTAGTCCAACTCCTCTGCCATGGGCAGGGACGTCTTTCACTAGATCAGTTTGCTCAAAGCCCCATCCAACCCGACCTTGAACATTTCCAATGATGGGGCATCCACAACTTCTCTGGGCAGTGTCTTACCGCCCTCACCGTAAAAAATGTCTTCCTTGTGCCCAGCCTAAATCTCCCCTCATATTCTAGCTTCACAGTTCCCGTATATCATACATACAGCCCTCAAAAATGCAATATCCCTTCTTCACATACCCCTTAACCCCACAATGCCCCCATTGGCCATCCCCACCAACACTGTATCCATACAAAGCCCCACGTTCTCCTCCCACAGACCTTGATATACCCTCACTGTCCCCCATCCTCCTGCAGTGCCCAGCAAATCCCCACTTTGCCCCAGATTGCCCCATTTTCTCAGTGCCTCCATCTTGGGCCCCTTGACTGTTGTCCCAGAGATCCCAGAAATCTGGAGCTTCCCCCCACAATGGCCTGCCCACCCTGTGGTGGCTCTCCTGGCACCCACTGCACCTGCAGGATGCCACTGCCCTAACCCCAAGGACAGGAACAACCCCAGGCGAGGAGTGACAGCAGTGGCTATTGGGTTGATGACTTCACTAAAGGACCTGTTCTGCTTTGAGGACTCTCTTTCCACCTTCTTTCTTCTCATCCTTCCTCTGCCTGCCTCCATTGCTTTTCCAACCTCTTTCAGATGCAAATAAGAACCAGATGTGATGGGAACATTGTGGGATTACGGGTGAGATAGAGCAGAGGCATGCACGCACATACAAACACAAGCACACACTCTGGGAAGGAGCATGGAAACAGACAATCATAGAATGGTTTGGGTTGGAAGAGACCTTAAAGACCATATAGTTCCAACCCCCTGCCATGGGCAGGAACACTTTCCACTAGACCAGGTTGCTCAAAGCCCCATCCAACCTGGCCTTGAACAGTTCCAGGGAGGGGGCACCCACAACACCTCTGAGCAACCTGTGCCAGTGCCTCACCACCCTCAGAGTGAGGAAACATGAATCTTTCCAAGAAACCCACAAGACAAGAAAAGAACATCCAGCTTTATTCAGATGGACTCGAGGCAGGTTGGAAGGCACGGGGGTCTGCACAGAGGAAAGGAGCAGCCAAAGCAATGCCGGTTGAACATGCACCAGTTCTGCCTCTTGGGGACTCTGAGGCAGACAACGAGGAATCAGGGCCCAAGGGAACGGATCGCCTTAGCTAACTGGAGTGAAACCTTTAGGGGATTTTTCTTCTCATTCCTCTTGTTAGTCCATCCGGAATCCCTCTTCCAGATCTGCAAATGAGGGAAGCAGCAGCATTGGAAACGGCTTCTCTTCACTCTTGGCCCTCTAAGGGAGAAAAATGTGAGGGTCAAAGGAAGGAGGAGGGTGAGAATCATAGAATTATAGAATCATTTAGGTTGGAAAAGACCTTTAAGATCATCGAGTCCAACTGTTAACCTAGCACAGCCAAGTTCACCGCTGAACCATGTCCTTAAGTGCCACAGCTAAATGTCTTTTAAATACCTCTGATGATGGTGACTCATCCACCATTGAGGAGCAATCCTTCTGAAATTCTCTGTCCAGAACATCCCCTCAAGACAGCTTTGAACAAAATGTTTGTTTGTTTCCTTTTTGTGTTTGAAAAGGAAGGTGGAATAACAGTCAAACCGAGTCATTTTCTGGCAAAGAAAATGAAGTCCCAGGATTCTAAGAATTAATGTGGCCTAATGAAAGTAAAATATTTACCTCTTCTCTTCATCAGGTGGTGGGAGAAGAAAAAGATGAGGCCATTGATGGTAAAGAATGAACCCCCAACAATGACCTCTCGAATCCAGCTGATTTTACGGCCTGGGAAGGAATCAACAGAGACTTTACCATGACACAAAATTCCCCCTGCCCCCCACATCCCCCCCAAAAAAACAGATAAGATGATAAGACCATCTTTTCATTGAGATCTTTTTCTCCAGTATCTCTCCTTATTTTTGTCCATAAAAACATGGGCAGGTATGGCAATGAGCTCATTTAGTGATGGATAGAGAGACTGATGCAGAGAGATGGATGCTCATAGGACAGGAAGGGATGGAGATGAGACTCATGGATGAGTTCATAGGCAAGCACATGGGGAATGAATTAACTAATGGTGGGTCGCTAGTTACTAGATGGTCTAGTGAGGAAGGGTTTGAAAACTCACTTTTCACATCGATGTTGATCAAAGGACTCCTTTCTGAGCGAACGGGACGTCCAGACTTAGTTACAAAATAGGCACAACTGTAAGACCCAGAGTCCTTCTCTCCTGTGAGCCTGAGGTTGTAGCTGTAGTCGGTCATGTTCAATAGCGGGAGGGAGACTGCATGTCCAAAGTCCGCATAGTACTGGACTTCTGTAAGATCATTTGGAGATGATCCATTTGGGATGGAGCAGAGTAGCTTGATGGAGTTTCCGGATGTATAGACCTGCTGCTGAGGATCCAGGGATAAAGTTGGGGCCCTGGGTGCATCTGAGAAGAAAAAAACCCAACCAATCTGCTGTGTATTGACATCAGGACCTGTGCACAAACCCCATGATTTTTCTCAATGTCACGACTCAGCCTTGACAAAGAGACTAGAAAAGAAGTTAATTATTCTTCTGACTATTACTGGGGCAAATACAGAGCCTTGAAGTACAGAACAGCTTCTGGCTCTCTTTTCTATGCCTTTCTTGAACCATGGGCAGAGGAAAAAAGACCAAATGATAGGGCCATCGGACAAGATGATGCTCTAAAGGGAGGCGTGAGGTGTCTGGGTGGATGGTATCCAAGCCAGGAGACGAGACCAACCTACCCTGAACTTGAACTGAAAGAGGAAGGCTCCTACTGGAAGGAATTTCTTGTCCAGAGTTGTTCACAAAGTACATGCACGTATAGCTCTCAGCAGATGCTTTTGTAGCTGTGAACTCAAAAGTGGCAATCAAGGAGGTAGGTAGTCTTGGGTACTCCTCAGTTTGATGGAAGAACCGAAATCCACCTAAGTTCTTCTTTTCAGGAGCCTTGCATTTCAAAGTGACAGATTCCCCTTCATAATAGACATCATATTTGGGGTCTGTGTAGAGCGTAGGGGCTGGCAGAGGGTCTGGGGAAGAAAGACAGGATTTGGAGGATGGGAGGGAACTTTCAGAGAAGAAAAGGAAAGGGAGACATCCCTTTTCCCTCCATTTTACAAACCACAACTCAACCCCACCTCCTTGTCAAAGGCTCAGTTCAGCTTGAGAGCATCTTCTGAGAGGTCAAGCTGCACTTACCTGCAGAGAACACAGCCAACGGTAGCAGCTGGAGGAAAGCCACGAGAGAAGGGCATTGAGACGACAAGAGAGAGGAGGCTGCAAAAAGGAGAGAAAAGAAGTCACTTATGCAGCCGCTGCCCTATGAAGTCCTGCCCCTTTTGGCCACCAGTCAAGAGGGCAGCCCCTCCACAACACCATGTAGTCCTACAGGTCATGGTTCCTTTTTGTGCCACGGTGGCATGGAAAGCCTAGACGATCATGGAGAAAACCCGTGAAAACAATTTTGCATGCCAATGAGGCCACCCATGGGGAAAATATCTACAAAAATCAACATGCCCCTGAACTTATCTTTTAGCTACATGCAACACATGTTGGATGAGATTATTTCTTCTGTTAGAAACGATTTGGTGATTGCCAAGCAATTGATTGACATCGGCACTGAGAAACAATATCTTGAAACTTAAAGAAATGGGGTTGCTGGAGTCCTTATGGGGTTAGGAAGGATGGGAAATCTCATGGGTCCTACCAAGGGAGAAAGAGGGATTGAGCTGGGGTGCAGGGCATGAGCTCAAGGTCTACTTGCATCCAATTCCAGGCCGTAGAAAGGAATCTTTGGGGTTTCTGGCCAGCTACGAGGCGGGGGTTGTTGCTTGGATTAGACATGAAGAGGGCCTGGGGAGCTGTGGTGGGCTGGCCCTGGCTGGCAGACCAGCCCCACGCAGGCACGTGCTCCCCCCCTGCCCCCAGCAGGACGGGAGAAGAGAACAGGAAGAGCAAAAGCAAGAAAATCCATGAGTTAAGACAAAAATAAAGAAGTGAAGGAAAGAGGAAGAGAGAAAAAAACTAGAGAAGTGAAGCAAAGGCAATCGCTCACCACCTGCCACAAGCACAGTGATACCCAGCCAGACCCTGAGCGATGGCTGCCTGCCCCAAACCCCCCTTCCCTCTGTTTTCATTGATGAGCGTGATGTTATAGGTCATGGAATATCTCTCTGGTCAGTTGGGGTCAGCTGCCCTGGTTGCGTCCCCTCCCAGCTTCTTGTGCACCCCCAACCTTCTCCTTGCAGGGCAGAGTGGGAAACGGAGAAGGCCTTGACACCGTGCAAACGCTGTCAGCAATAGCCAAAGCTCTGGTGTGTTATCAACACTCTTTCAGTCACAAATCCAAAAGGGCACCGTATGAGCTGCTATGAAGAAAACTAAGCCCATCCCAGCCAGACCCAGGGCAGGAGCCAGGATCCTGGGTTCTCTCCCTGGCCCAGGAGCAGTAACCCATCACATCAACCCTGCACAGGACATCAGTGTAGGAGTGTCCCAAGTCATCCCAATGCAAATTCTTGTTTTCAAGCACTTTTCTGAGGGCAGCACATCCCAAAACCATTGGCCTCTTCCTTTCTGCTTCCTGGAAAAACAGCTTAGCCTTGGGCAACTTGAGAGTAATCCAAGCACCTTAATTTTGGTCTCGACTTCTGTCGGTGATGCCCTAGAGATTCATCTTGTGTATGTGTGAGTGTTTCAGTCAAGAAGTGCCATAAAAGTGTTGCCAATGTGGAAATCCAGCATAAGGTCTCAGCTAACATCAAGTTCTTGCAGACCCTTAGGACTGTCTGGAAATAATTGTGGGAGGCCAGCGAGTGGGGAGGCTGGTAACGAGCAGCAGTGGGGAGCAGGGCCCTGGGCCCAGCAATGTGAGCACAGGGCTGGACTAGCAAGGTGAAGGATGTGGTTGGGTGATGTGGGTTTTGCTGTTGCAAGTGTGAAGCAGCAGATCTAATCAGCTGGTTTCTGCTGAAAAGTGTCTCCCCCATGCAGAGCATTTCAACATAGAGTCCTTTGTAACGGGGCGGGATGCGCACAGGAAGAGGATGCATCCAAGTGCATGTCCCTTCTTTTCACCCCACCACTCATGATGCTGAAAAACTAGCGCTGAACAGAGGCGAGATGGAGGCAGGCCTGAGCATTTAAAGTCCTGGAGCACAGTTTTGACCTGAGATAGATCTTTCTTAGACAGATCATAACTTTGTTTCACCCCCATCCCGGGATGAATCAGGCCTAGTCTGGTTCACAAGCCAGGAACCAGACCGAAAAAGGAAGCAGAACAATTGATCAGATCTGATTTCATAATAATCTACACTGGAAAGAAAAGGGTGGCACCGATATTTAACAGCCAGACCCATCTGCCACCAAGAATGTTGGGATCCTCCCCAGCACCACCACAGCAATGAGTTTTGAGCCAAATGTTCTTCATCTCCTGAGAATATTGATACCCAGGTGAGAGGACAGGACTAACTGCATCAACACACTGGAGAAATATATTGGCTAGGATAGGATAGGATAGGACAGGACAGAACAGAACAGAACAGAACAGAACAGAACAGAATATTTTTCAGTTGGAAGGGACCTACAACAATCATCTGGTCCAAGTATCTGACCACTTCAGGGCTGATCAAAAGTTAAAGCATGTTGTTAAGGGCATTGTCCAAATGCCTCTTAAACACTGACAGGCTCGGGGCATCGACCACCTCTCTAGGAAGCCTGTGCCAGCGTTTGATTATTGAGGGTCTAACAGAAGGGAAGGGAAGGGAAGGGAAGGGAAGGGAAGGGAAGGGAAGGGAAGGGGAGGGAAGGGAAGGGAAGGGAAGGGAAGGGAAGGGGAGGGGAGGGGAGGGGAGGGGAGGGAAGGGAAGGGAAGGGAAGGGAAGGGAAGGGAAGGGAAGGGAAGGGAAGGGAAGGGAAGGGAAGGGAAGGGAAGGGAAGGGAAGGGAAGGGAAGGGAAGGGAAGGGAAGGGAAGGGAAGGAAGGGAAGGGGAGGGGAGGGGAGGGGAGGGGAGGGGAGGGGAGGGGAGGGGAGGGGAGGGGAGGACAAAGGAAAGGAAAGGAAAGATTGGATTGAAAGCCAGAACAGAGAGAGGGAGAAAGAAAAGATGATGGCAGCAAAAGAGAGGACTTGAAAGGGATATTAGGCAGAAGGGCTAGAGGTGAAAGAAGGAAAAAGAATGGAGAAGGGAGAGGGGAAGAAACAAGAGAAGAGGACAAAGGAGAGAGAAATGTATGCATGGGGGAGGGAGAAGAGAAGGCAGAGTGGGGGATGAGAGACTCACTGAGGAGTACCACGAGGCAGTAGACGATCATGGCACCGTGATCCAGGGGGTGCTCAGGGCTGTGTGCCGGCCTGTCCAGGAGAGGAGCGTGCTGCCTGGCAGCTCTGTCCTGCCTTCTCTATCTGTCTGACTCGAGCTGGGTGGTCAGAGGGGCAGGGAGAGGAAGTGCTGCATGATGAAGAAGAAGCCACTGACCGCACAGCTGGGAAACTATACTCCGGATATTGCATTTCTTGGGGTTGTCATCATGTTTTCAGAGATCTTCCGCATATGCTCTAGATCACCTTTGGACTGTCTCTTTGCCCCCTGAACTGCGAGTTCCGTCCAGTGAATGTGGCCTAGCAAAGAGAGGACTGAAAGAGTTGCTTGGTAAACCACCTGGCTTGCGACAAGCGTGTTGTCGCTAGCTGAAAAGGCTTGTAGGAGGCCCTCCAGATGGCCTAGACCTTGGCAGTCCATGCGGTGTTATTGCACCCTCTTGCATTCAGAGGATCGGGGTAGTGATGAGGAGGTATCACCCATCTGAGCTGCCACCGTGCCACGTGCATGGCATGGTTTTGGGGGAGGATGCTCTGCATTGCTCGATGTGCTGGGGACTCAGGTGTGGCCCAGGCGTTGAAGGAATCGTCAATGCAAGGACATCCTGGGAGCAGGAGCTCTCCTCCCTGAACTGAACGTGTTCTGCTCACTGGTGTCATGTTGCCTTTCCGCCCTCCCTTTGCCTCCTCTGATCTGATCCTCCTTTGCCCTCATCACTTCCCTCTCCTCCTCTGACAGATATAGGCTGCCAGCAGCAACAACAGGACGGGTGCAGCTGCACATGCGGGTGCCAGTGGGCTGGATGGAGATGAGGGCTGTTAGTTAGAGACACGAGGGGAGATTCGCATCTGCAAACTGTCAGGAGGAGAGCCTCAGGCCATGCATCTACTAAGCCAAATGTTTATTCTTTCTGTCCTGATTCCTTGTAAGAGGAAACGCAAGATTGGTGTATGAGATCTCTTCCTCCACCTTTGCTCCCTGTAGACAGTGAGGATGAAGCCAGTTTGGCTATGTTTCTTTGCCCCTGCCCCCTCCACAAGCCCCCAGACCATCCCATCCTGTCCTGTCCTGAAAACTCTATTACTCCTGCAGTCTTGGGGCCCAATCATGCCATCAGAAGGGTTCTCCAGCTAACGTCCTCTCTTGCAGCCATGCTGCAGTCCCAGACATACAGCCCAGGTGGGTTTAGTTGTTCAATTGCTCTTGGTATCCCTGCCATGGGGCAAGTAACATGCTCCCAGGTGCTTTGGGGGTCTTGGCCAGTGGCTCAAATAAGCCAGGGATCATTCTGCAGTGGTATCAGATATGACCACCCTGGCCATATGAGCAGAAGCCATTCCCTGGTGACTTGACCTGTTGCTCTAGTCTCTATGTTTCAGGACTATGGTGGTCTAGAGGTGAAACAGAGCATGTCTAAAGTGGCGTAGACATGTGAGGATGTGGATCCGTCTCAAATGCAACACGAAGGTCCCTATAGCCTTCCTGGGCATGGTCTTGACTCGGAAGGGCTTGGGGTGGCTGCAGGAACTCATTTTGCATGGTGATCATCATGGCCTGGCTCAGGGGTGACAGGACCCACTTGCCACTGACACTCTCCTAGTACCTGCAGGTGAGTTGTCCCGTTGTGGTGCGTTTGGCTGCCAGGATACCAAAGAGAGTGTAGTTCCTTGTGCAAGTCTCTGAGAACTGCTCTGCGCCATCTTTATAGAAGTAAAGCTTCCACCCACCGTGAGCAAGGAAAATGCACCCAGGTTTTGCCCGGGAGGGACAACGGGAAGCACATTATGGGAATCTACTTCCAAAACCAGACCTGAATTTAACGAGTCTGTAACTACGTGCACATATACTCCCAGACCTTGCTGTAGACTCTCAGAAAAACTTCCTCTTCACAGTAACACCCAGAACCTTGCTCTGTGTAAACAGCATCCACCCACTTCCTCCTCAAACCCAGAGTTTATTTCTCATTGAATCTCAATGGGAATCCCAATGAAGATGGACCTTCAGTTTATAGAAAGACAAATTCATTGCCTATGGATCAGAGCAAACGCACGCTCACCGAGGCAACAATCGTCCTGAGAAGATACCAACCAGCTCTTCTAAAGGTCCATATCTCCACACCTTCTTCTGACATCTGGAAGGCATTTGCAGATAGGTCAGATTCTTGCTGAAGTTCAGGCAATTCCTTTTGTCCATGGTTTGTTCAGCAACAGGGATCTTGCCCACCACTGTGTTGACTCTTGCCACCCACCTGCAATGATTGTTAGGTGAATCAGGGTGGTGTGTCCCCAGGTGGAGCACCTGAGATGCTTGAGTCCCTGGGGCAAGAGATGTGAGATGGATTCTCATGGGCCCAGATGTTTACGTGTCCCAAGAGGAGAAGGAAAAGAGCCACCCCGCACACTCTCCCCACACCCAGGATTGTTACCTGCAGACAACCTACATGTGAAAAATACCCGTAGAGAGGCTGAAAGTCAGAAAAGAGATGAGTGAGACGTCTGTGGTGAATATGGGCTGGTGTATCCTTGGAAATGGAGGCTAGTTGAGAGGACTGTCATGGGGTGATGGACCTTAGGCAAGGGAACAAGCAAGACAATTAGTTATCAGTAGGGGTCAAAAAGAAAGTGAAAGAGTGGGAGAAAACAAAAAGAAAACTGATTTACCTACAAAGAAAAAAAAAAGAGAGAGGAAAGCGGGAAGGGAAGGGAAGGGAAGGGAAGGGAAAGGAAGGGAAGGGATGGGACGGGAAGGGAAGGGAAGGGAAGGGAAGGGGACGGGAGGTGGGTTGACCCTGGCTGGATGCCAGGTGCCCACCTAAGTTGCTCTATCACCCCTCTCCTCAGCTGGACAGGGGACAGAAAATATAACAAAAGGCTCGTGGGTTGAGATAAGGCCAGGGAGATCACTCAGCAATTACCGTCACGGGCAAAACAGACTCAAATTGGGGAAAAATTAATTTAATTTATTGCCAATCAAATCAGAGTAGGACAATGAGAAATAAAACCAAACCTTAAAAACACCTTCCCCCCACCCCTCCCTTCTTCCCAGGCTCAACTTCACTCACGATTTTCTCTGCCTCCTCTCCCCGAGCGGCAGAGGGGGACAGGGAATGGGGCTGCGGTCAGTTCATCACACGTTGTCTCTGCTTCTTCTTCCTCCTCAGGGGGAGGACTCCTCACACTCTTCCTCTGCTCCAGTGTGGGCTCCACAGTCCTCCACAAACTCTTCCAAATGTGGGTCTTCCTACGGGCTGCAGTTCTTCATGAACTGCTCCAGCGGGGGTCCCCCCCACAGGGTGCAGTCCCTCAGGAACAGACTGCTCCAGTGTGGGTCCCTCCCACGGGCTGCAGTCCCTCAGGAACAGACGGCTCCAGCATGGGTCCCTCCCACAGGGTGCAGTCCCTCAGGAACAGATGGCTCCAGCTGGGCTTCCCATGGGGTCACAGCCTCCTTCAGGCATCCACCTGCTCCGGCATGGGGCCCTCCACGGGCTGCAGGTGGAGATCTGCTCCACCCTGGACCTCCATGGGCTGCAGGGGGACAGCCTGCCTCACCATGGTCTTCACCACAGGCTGCCAGGGAATCTCCACTCTGGTGCCCGGAGCACCTCCTCCTGCTCCTTCTTCACTGACCTTGGTGTCTGCAGAGTTGTTTCTCTCCCATATTCTCACTCCTCTCTCTGGCTGCAATTGTGCAGGTTTGTTTTTTTTTCCTCCCTTCTTAAATATGTGTCCTGGTTTAGGCCAGGATGGAGCTAGTTTTGTCTTCAGCAGCTCCTGTGTTTTGGATTTAGTGTGAGAACAATGGTGATAGTACACTGATGTTGCTGGTTGCTGCTGAATGACAAAGGACATTTTGCAGTTTCCCAGGTTTTGCTAATGTGCAGGTGCAAAAACTTGGGAGGGGGATAGCCAGAACAGTTGATCCAAACTGGCCAAAGAGAGTATTCCATACCATAGACGTCATGCCTGGTATAAGTGAGGGTTGGCCGGTGGGCCACTAGGCTTTTTAGACCCTTGGTGCCTTAATCCTTAAGCTTCCCTTCGGGTTGCTTCTTGTTTCCCTATTTTTCCTTTTTGTTTTTCGTTTGTTCGTTCGGCTGTTTGTTCCCTCGCCTGCTCTCTCTGGAACTTGCTGTTCTGGGACAGCTGGGGGGGATACCCCTGCTCCCTGCCTGCTGCTCGGGACGGGCTGTATCGGTTGTCGGGTGGTGAGAAATTGTGTATTGTTTGTTTTATATATTCTATTATCCTTATGTATATTATCATTATTATCATTATTAATATATTTTTCTATTTTTCCTTTGCTGTCCTGGTGAACTGTTTTTATCTCAACCCGCGAGTTTTCCTTCCTCTCCGATTCTCCTCCCCACCCCAGTGGGGAGGGGGGGAGTGAGCGAGTGGCTGCGTGGTATTGGGTTACAATTTGGGGTTAAACCACGACAATATGTTACCCCAGAGGTGCTACCACCGTCGCTGATGGGCTTGGCCTTGGCCAGCGGAGGGTCCGTCTTGGAGCCGGCTGGCATTGGCTCTATCGGACATGGGGGAAGCTTCTAGCAGCTTCTCACAGAAGCCACCCCTCTAGCCGCCTGCTACCAAAACCTTGCCACGCAAACCCAATACAACGACAGAGACATCATGACCTTCTATAGTTTTCCCTTGGAAATAAAGGTTGCTGCATCTATGTGTCCTAGTTAACTCAGGTTCCACTGCTATCAGTAGGAAGCCCCTCATCTGTGGGGTTCAGGGCACAATTCATTTTACCCTCTAGAAATTCGGTGGGTTTGCTGTGTCAACACTGGTATTTGATGCCCTTTCTGATGCTTGGGGCATCACCTACCTAGTCTCCAGCTACAAGGTTGAGTGTCTTCAAAGTTTATACATCCCATCTGCTCACCTGCTGAAAAGGGCTCTGCTTACCCCACGCTCCTTGGATGTTCCTAGATGCTTGTATCTATGTGCCTGAATTGCTCTGGGATGTTGCTCATCTCATCTGAAGACTTGTGGCCAGAGGAACCATGTTGCAGATGCATCTCTGACTATGCAAGGTGAAAGCGAAGACCATGTTTACCAGGCAAGGCAGCCACATCCTCATTGATCTGCTCGGCAAGAAGATTCTCAGCCTTTGGGACTGCACTTCCTATTGCTTCTTGCATGATCAGTTCGTCTCAGGGTGCTCCTTCTGATTCAAACCACTCGTATGTCACTGTAATACAAATAAGGTCTTGAACCATTGTGTGGGGGACTTTTCCCAGCATAAGAAACAGCTCCCTAGAAAGAAAGAAATGCATAGAAATATCTGTAGACAAACAGAAGAGTTAGCTAACTCCATAAAAATCCCCCCTTGAAGTTAATTTTTGTTTAAAAATGCCATTTCATGGTTAAAAAGGGTTAAGAAGATGATCAGTGTCTTTTTAATCATGTCCACTCATTGGAGTGATTTTGGATACAAGAGAAACTCACGTATTTGTCATTAGCTCTCAGTTTTCACTGAAAAAACCTTTTAAGAAGAGCCCAGAGATTAATTGTGCAGGTTTACACCTAGCTGCCTAGGAAGTTTTTAGATTGGCACATAAGTTTCTTGCAAAGGTATGTTATTGAATGATGCATCACCAGCAGCAGATCTCTGTATAGCCTCAGACCTGATCTATTAATAAACGGGGCAGCTGCGTCACTATTTATTCCTCTTATTGGAGCTACACTCTCTCATGTGTTTTCATTGCTCTCTTCTCTTGCAGACAACTGGGAAGGAGACCAGGGATTTCTGCTGGAAGCTACAGTCTGCCCTCCTGAAGGATGCAAGCCACAGACTTCTTCACCATGTGCACAAGGAAGGGTTAGAGAGAGCAGCCAGATGCAAACTCTGCAAGCACAGGAGAAAATACTGCCCCTGACGTTTGGTTCATCTCATCCCAAGATGGACATGGAATGCATCAGGTCAATAAAACTCTACCGTTAGGTTAGATATAGCAGTTTGGATGCCTCGTTCAGCTGCAGACATCTGATATTGAATCATAGAATAGTTTGGGTTGGAAGGGACCTTTAAAGGCCATCTAGTCCAACCCCCTGCCATGAGCAGGGACATCCTCAACTAGATCAGGTTGCTCAGAGCCCCGTCCAGCCTGACCTGGAATGTTTCCAGGGATGGGGCATCTACTACCTCTCTGGGCAACCTGCGCCAGTGCTTCACCACCCTCATTGTAAAAAATTTCTTCCTTATGTCTAGTCTATATCTCCCCTCTTTTAGTTTAAAACCATTCCCCCTTGTCCTATCACAGCAGGCCCTGCTAAAAAGATTTTCCCCATCTTTCTTATAGGCCCCCTTTAAGTATTGAAAGGCCGCAATAAGGTCTCCCCCGGAGCCTTCTCTTCTCCAGGCTGAATAGCGTGGTTTAGCCCCAGCCGGAGGCTGAGCCACGCAGTCACTCGCTCACCCCCCCCCTCCCGGCGGGACGGGGAGAGAATCGGGACAAAGAAAGGCAAAACTTGTGGGTTAACAACAACAGTTTAACTGGACAACAAAGGGAAAAAAAACAAACAAAAAAGAAACCCCCAAAATAACAACAGACTGTACTTAGTGCTGCTTCCCATACAGGTCACTCTCCGCCTGGAGCCCAACGCCCAGCCCGCTCCCGAGCAGCGATCCCCACCCCTCCGGTCGTCCCCCTGTCTATATAGTGAGCGTGAGGGTACACATGGTATAGAATAGACCCCAGCCAGCTTCTGGCGAAAATTAACCCTGTCCCAGCCGCAACCAGGACACTTTCTCTTCCCTCCTCTTGCCTCTCTCTTTTGCTCCACCTCCTAGGCCTCCTTTCCTCCACTCTTGCCTTCTACTGCCTCCTCTTGCCTCCAATTCCTCCTCCTCCTCCTCTTTGCTCCTCTTGCTTCCTCCTCCTCCTTTGCCTGCCACCTCTTCCCCATTCTCTCCACCTCCTCCTTCTTCCCCTCTTCCTCTTGCCTCCTCTTGCCTCCTCCTCCTCATGTTGCCTTCTTCTCCAGGAGGCAAGAGGAGGCAACAGGAGAAGAAGGGAAGAGCAGGCACGGAAAGGCAACAGAAGGCAAGAGGAGGAGGAGAGAGGAGGCAAGAGGAGGAGGAGGCAAGCGGAGGCAAGAGGAGCAGGAAGAAGAGGAGGAGGCAAGAGCAGGATGAGGTGGAGGAGGGAACGAGAGGCAAGAGGAAGCAAGAGCGGGAGGTGGAGGAGGAGACCAGAGGAGGCAAGAAGAGGCAAGAGGAGGCAAGAGGAAGAGAGAGAGGAGGAGGAGGAAAGGGGAGAAGCAGGCCCCAGGAGACAACCTGAGGAGGACTGGGCAAGAGGAGGCGAAGAGAGGAAAGAGGAGGAGGAGGAAAAGGCCAGAGGAGGGCAGAGGAGGCAAGAGGCTGAGGAGGTGAAAGGAGGCCAAAGGAGGAGGCAGCGGAGGAGGAGGGGGCGGCCAAAAGAGGCAAGAGGAGGCAAGAGGAGGAGGAGAAGGAGGAGGAGAAGAAAGAGGAGGAGGCGGAGGCAAGTGGAGGCAAGAGGATGCAAAAGGAGGCAGAGGAGGAGGAGGCCAGAAGGGACAAGACTAGGCGAGAGGAAGAGGAGGGGGAAAAGAAAGCAAGAGGAGAGAAGAGAAGGCAACGGGAGGAGAGGAGGCAAGAGGAAGAGGAGGAGGAGGAGGAGGAAGCAAGAGGAGGTAAGAGAAGAAGGAGAAACTAGGAGGCAAGAGAGGAGGAGGCAAGAGGAGGCAGAAGGAGGAAGAGGAAAGAGGCAAGAGGAGAAAGAGGAAGAGGCAAGAGGAGAAAGAGAGAAAAGGAGGAGGAGGAGCAGGAGGCAAGGGGTGGCACCAGGAGGAGGAGAAGGAAGCAAAAGGAGGTAAGTGGAGGAGGAGAAAAAGGGAGGCAAGAGAAAGCAAGAGGAGGAGGCAGAGGAAGAGGAGAAGGAGAAGGAGCAGGAGCAGGAGGCAGCAGGAGGCAAGAGCAGAAGACTGGAGCAAGTGGAGGAGGAGGCACTAAAAGGCAACAGGAGGCCCAAGAAGGAGGAAGAGGCCTTTGCCTTTTGCCTCCTCGTGCCTGCTCTTGCCTCCAGTTGCTCCTCCCTCATCATCTTCATTCCTATTTCTCCCGTTGACGTCACCACTCCTCCCTCCTCCTCCTCCTCTTACTCCTTTTTCCTCTTACATCCTGCTTTCTCCCCTGGCGTCTTGCGGAATCCTGTGGCCTCCTCCGCTTTTGCTTCCTCTTGCCTCCTCCTCTTGCCTCCTCCTCCTCCTTCTTTTCCTCTTGCCTCTTCTTGCCTTCTCCTCCTTTACCTCCTCTCTCCTGCTCTGGCCTCCTCTTGCCTCCTCTTTTGCTCTTCCTCTTGCCTCCCCTTGCCTCCACCTTCTCTTGCCTCCGCTCCTTTCACCTCCTCCTGCCTCCTCTTCCCTCCTGCCTCCTCCTCTTCACTCCTCTTGCCTCCTTCCACTTCTTCACCTCCTTCTCCTCTTCTCACCTCTTCTTTCCCTCGCTTGCCTTCTCCTCTTCCGCCTCCCCTTGCCTCCTGTTCACTCACCTTGCCTTTTCCATCTCTTCTCCTGCATCCTCCTCTACTCTCCTCTGCCCTCCTCTTGGCCCCTCTTGCCTACTTCTCCTCTTCCTCTCGCCTTTTCCTTCTCATCCTCCTACTCCTCTTCCTCCTGACACCTCCTGCTACCTCGCTTCTCTTTTCCTCCTCCTTCTCCTCTTCCCTCCCATCGCCTCCTCTTGCCTCCTCCTCCTCTTCTTGCCTCCCATGCTCTACTGCTGCTTCCTCATACCTCTTACAGCCTCCTCTTGCCTCCTCCGCTTTTTCTTTCTATTGCCTCCACTTGCCTCCTCTTGCTTGCACCTATTGCCTCTCTCTCCTGCCAACTCCTGCTACGCTTCTTGTCTTTTCCTCCTCCTTCTCCTCTTCCCCCTACTTGCCTCCTATTGCCTCCTCCCTCTCTTGTGCCCTCCCAGGGACTACTCTTTCCTCCTCCTCCTCCTTTTGCCTCCTCTTGTCTCTTACAACATCCTCTTGCCTCCTCCTCTTTTGCTTTCTGGGGCCTCCACCTGCCACCCGCTTTTTCCTCCTACTTCTCTTGGCTTGCCTCCTCTTGCCTCCGCTGACGCCTTTTCTCTCTCCTCTCCTACTCTCTTCTCCTCTTGCCTCCTCTTTTTCCTCCTCCGCTTGCTCCCTCTTACAGCAGCTGGCCTCCCCTCTCTCCTCCTTTCTCCCTTTTGCTTCCCTCCTCTTGCCTCCTCCTCCTCCTTTACCTTTGCTCTCCTGCTCTCTCCTCTGCTTGCCTCCTCTCTTTAGCTCCTCCTCTTGCTTCCTCTGGCCTCTTCTCCCACACTCTGCCCTCCTCCTTCTCTTCCTCCTCTTGCCTCCTCCTCCTCCTCCTTCTTTTCCTCTGCCCTCCTTTGCCCTCCACATCCTTGCCCTCCTCTCTCCAGCTCGCTCCTCCTCTTGCCTCCACTCTTCCCCCCTTCACCTTGCCTCCTCCAACCTCCTCCTCAAACTCCTCCTCTTGCCTCCTCCTCTTGCCTTCCTTTGCTCCCTGCTACCTCTTCCGCCTTGGCCCCCACTCGCCTTCTCTTCCCTCCTCTTGCCTCTCTCTTTTCCCCCACCTCCTAGGCCTCCTTTCCTCCACTCTTGCCTTCTGCTGCCTCCTCTTGCCTCCAATTCCTCCTCCTCCTCTTCTCTCCTCTTGCTTCCTCCTCCTCCTTTGCCTGCCACCTCTTCCCCCTTCTCTCCTCCTTCTCCTCCTCCTTACCCTCTTCCTCTTGCCTCCTCTTCCTACCTCTTGCCTCCTCCTCATGTTGCCTTCTCCTCCAGGAGGCAAGAGGAGGCAACAGGAGAAGAAGGGAAGAGCAGGCACGGAAAGGCAACAGAAGGCAAGAGGAGGAGGAGAGAGGAGGCAAGAGGAGGAGGAGGCAAGCGGAGGCAAGAGGAGCAGGAAGAAGA
Source organism: Phoenicopterus ruber ruber (assembly GCA_009819775.1). NCBI lineage: Eukaryota > Metazoa > Chordata > Aves > Phoenicopteriformes > Phoenicopteridae > Phoenicopterus > Phoenicopterus ruber. The sequence goes on along the minus strand of WNMK01000051.1, from coordinate 186,628 downwards.
GGAGGAGGCAAGAGCAGGATGAGGTGGAGGAGGGAACGAGAGGCAAGAGGAAGCAAGAGCAGGAGGTGGAGGAGGAGACCAGAGGAGGCAAGAAGAGGCAAGAGGATGATATAGGGGGAACTAACACTCAAGGGTTAATAGTAGAGACATTGCTTAGTCTAAGCTCATCATGTAAGATGTAAGATGTTTAAAAAAGAAAGAATGTGTTGAAGCGGTAGAATGGTCGCGCTGACCTTGCTGGGAGATAAGGGAACAATCTGTGTGCAAAGAAGGAACCTGAGAACAGGAGAAAGCAGGACATTCATGACTGACCATCGACCTTGCTAAAGAAACCACATTATTAAAAAACAGGAGCTTATTAGAGGGGGGAGAATGAATTCCGGGCACCTTGTCAAAAAGAACCAGTTTCATCAAGTTTCACGGCAAAGGTGAAAAGTGCACAGCGAGGAAGACATACGGCCTTCATCCCCGAGACCCCGGCCCACGACCACCAGGAGGCACTGTGCATGCGCAACTGGGAGGAGTTAAAGGCAGCGAACTTATTTTAATAAAGACCGCCTTTTCGGGGAAAGGTTATGAATATGTATAGGCGTATGATGAATACGTAACACGTTGCTGCATAAATTCCAGGTGAACGGTCACGGTGGGAGCGGCCACAATTGTGGTGGGGTGACCCCCCGTGCCGCTCAGCGCTGAATAAACATACCTACTTTACAACTTTACAAGTTGTGGAGTCTGCTTTCCGCACGTCAGTTTGGCGAGCCAGGCAGGAGGACTCTGCTCGGCTGCGGGATCGACTGCGGAGCGGATGCCCCTAGGTGCACCCCGAGCACTTTCCTCGGAGGAGCCTCCACTCCCAGCCGCTCACCGCGGGAGTAGACAACAACCTCCTGAAGCCGCGGATAAACGGTATGTTTTACAAGGGGGCCAGTAAGTCGTACGCTTGGCCGGGGCTGCTGGTAAACTGCGCAGAGACGTCTGGCGTACGGCATAGTCCCCATATGGGAGGAGGGTACCCTAAATGGTAACAAGGGGATTCACTGACCGATAGAGCGGCCGGTAGCAATTTTGGGAGTAGATAGAGTGAATCCGAGGTTATCGCTGCATCGCAGCATCGGCAGCCTGCTAATGATTGTATAAGAAGCGGGAGAAGGGTAAGCGGGCCTCTCAAAATTGTGCAGCTGCTGGAGGGATACTAACTGGAGTGATAATTGTATGTCTTATTTGTAAATGCCTGGGTATTTTATGTTAAAAGTATTTGTGCGTGTTGTGGGGGTGTGTTTGAGACGCAGCACCGCTGCGAAGTGAGTGGGAGTCCTGATTTGTGGTTCTGTGACTCCGCGTGGGTCCTGTTGAAGAAAAAAAAAAAAGAAAAAGAAAAAGAAGAAAAAAAAAAGAGAAAAGGGTATTGTATCAATCTAGAAAATAAGCATAAGGAATCAGAAGAGATGGGTAACATTCAGAATAAGGTGGGTAACACTCAGGATATTTTAAAGAAAAGCCCCCTTGGTTGCATATTGACACATTGGAGGGATATTGTTGGAACCGGGGGTACAGAGAATAAGAAGACTCTCATTAAATATTGCAATCAATGGTGGCTGATTTATAAGCTGGAAGATGGAACTAAGTGGCCACTTAATGGGTCAATTGATTACAACGCTATCTTGCAATTAATGTTGTTTTTAGGGAGAGAAGGAAAATGGGATGAAGTGTCATATGCAGATATGTTTTTCACCCTCCGAAATCACCCGGAGTGGCAAAGGGACTGTGGAATGGTGCCACCACAGGACCCTATGGTACTCGCCCTCGAGCGGGAAGATAACAAAGAACCTAAAGGTAAACTGAAGCGGTGTTGCTCGGCATGTGGTATCGGACAAAGGTGTACTAAAATAGATAAAATTCACCGGGCATCAGAACAAGATCTAACTGATTTGCTGAAGCCTCCCTGTCCTGGTTGCGGCTGGGATAGGGTTAATTTTCACCAGAAGCTGGCCGGGGTCTATTCTATACCATGTGACCGTCACGCTCACTATAGAGAGGGGGGGTTGACTGGAGGGGTGGGAATCGCTGCCGGGGAGCGGGCTGGGCATCGGGCTCCAGGCGGGGACCAACCTGTATGGGGAAGCACCGCTAAGTACACGCTGTTGTTGTTATTGTTGGGGTTTCTCATTTCTTTGTTCTCTTTCCCTTTGTTGTCCAGTTAAACTGTTGTTGTTGTTAACCCACGAGTTTTTGCTTTTCTTCGTCCCAATTCTCTCCCCGTCCCACCGGGACGGGGGGGGTGAGCGAGCGACCGCGTGGCTCAGCCTCCGGCTGGGGCTAAACCACGACAGTCCTTTTTGGCGCCCAACGTGGGGCACGACAACAGCACTTTTGTATTAAGTGTGCTCTAGCTGTAGTAGTTATTAAGTGACAAGCTCCTGCACAGGTCAAAAAGTTTGCTGGCTGCACTGTTTTTCATCTCTTCACTTTTGGCAACATGTTAATGCGAACAATGGGTATGTGCTTTGCCCTGGAATTGACGGTCTCACTGTCCTGGGGGAGCTATCTGGTGGAGAGGATGAGGGAATACATCATCTCCCTCTCCCTACCCAGGATTAATGTGGACAGGTTTATTACGCAGGCTCCTGAGGTCCTTACTCACCCTTATGTGAACTGCTTAGGACTACTTATTAATATTGTTGGCATATTATGGGGTTTCTGGAATCTGGCCTCCTCCTGGTGGAAGAGAAGACAACTTTTGGGTGAGGCTATATTGAAGCGTGACCTGAGGCAGCCGGTCCCAGGGTGGCAGGGTGTGTGGAAGGACTTGGGCAGGTTAACACCTCCCATAGCCTGGGACTTTACTCCTGAACAGGTGAGCAACCCTGGCAAGCTGACACGCCACCTGATGGAAGGGTGCCTTGCCTATCCCAATGAGAACCACCAGCTTCTAGCGCTGTACTGGGGCCTGGCTTGTGCCTATCGAGCCGCAGTTTAGCATTCCCAGAGGACTCTGGTTGAGGCAGGGACCCAAACTGCACCTGAGGACACCATGGTTGAGATAGGGACCCAAACAACACCACCAACTACAGTAATTGCCCCAGTAGTCAAAAAGAAACAATGGACAAAGAGGACAACGGGTCCATATCCTCGATTAGTAAGGGAAAAGGAAGAAGAGGAAGGGTTGGATCACGAAGCCGGTCCTTCGACAAGGACATCGGAGGAAGGAGTGAGAGAATTCCGACAGGAAGCACAAACTACCCGGTCCCTGACCTCAGCAGAACTTCCAGACATGCGGAAAGATTACAGCCGCCAGCCAGGTGAGCGGATTGCTGCCTGGCGGCTCCGATGCTGGGATAGCGGGGCCGACAGTCAGCACTTGGAAGGCAAGGAAGCCCAACAGCTGGGATCCCTTGCTAGGAACCGGGGAATTGAGAGAGGAATTGGAAGAGAGGCAGCAATTTGCAGTCTCTGGAGACGGCTCCTCTCAAGCGTGAGGGCAAGGTATCCATTCAAGGAAGATGTTGTGAACTCCCCAGGGAAGTGGACCACTGCAGATGAAGGCATCCAGTACCTGAGAGAATTAGCGGTACTGGAAGTCATCTACAGGGATCTAGACAATGATGAGGTCTCCAAAGATCCAGACGATGTCCTGTGCACACGGGCTATGTGGAGGAAGGTGATTCAGAATGCCCCACCGTCATATTCTAACAGCCTGGCAGCGATGTATTGCCCGGATATCGATACGCCAACTGTGGAGAGAGTGTCGTCTTGGCTCTAAAACTTTGAAGAAAATCTCTGTACCGCCTCATCCCTACGGGCCAGTGCCTTGGCTATCAGGGGTGCCCCAAGAAATCAGTCCTCTCCTGCCTCGATCGGAGGGAAAGGGAGCCCCAGACGCACGCCGCGTGGAGCACTCTGGTTCTTCCTGCGTGACCAGGGGGAGGACATGAGGAAGTGGGACGGTGAACCCACCTTGAAGCTGGAAGCCCGTGTACGTGAACTGAGAGGGAAGACAGCTCTTCAGAAGGGGCCACCCAGGAAGTCTGTCAGCAGAGTTGCTGTAGAGACGCACGAAGGCAATCAGCGATTTCCCAAACACAGAAGAACTGAAATCTCCTCCCTGGATCCTGAGGAGGGGCCTTCTGGTCTGGCGCTGCAAGGCTCAGACAGGGAATATTCTGACGAGGAACAGGAATAGAGGGTCCCTGCCTTCGGCCAGGAGGAGGAAAGCGATGACCGGGTATACTGGACTGTGTGGGTTCGATGGCCTGGCACATCAGACCCACAGAACTATAGGGCTTTGGTAGACACCGGTGCACAGTGTAGTCTGATGCCATCGGAACATAGGGGCATGAAACCCGTTTGGATCTTGGGAGTGACAGGGGGATGCCAAGAATTGTCGGTATTGGAGGCTGAGGTGAGCTTAACAGGGGACAAGTGGGAAAAGCACCCCCTTGTGACTGGCCCAGAGGCCCCTTGTATCCTTGGCATAGACTACCTCAGGAGAGGGTACCTCAAGGACCCAAAGGGATACCGATGGGCTTTTGGTGTAGCCACAGTGAATGCAGAGAAGACCAAACAGCTATCCACCCTGCCTGGCCTCTCGGAAGATCCCTGCGTTGTGGGATTGCTGCAAGCTGAAGAACAGAAGGTACCAATTGCTACCAGGATGGTGCACCGGCGGCAATATCACACCAACAGAGGCTCCCTGGCTCCCATCCGTGGGCTGATTCATCAACTGGAGAGCCAAGGAGTCATCAGTAAGACTCATTCACCTTTTAATAGTCCTATATGGCCAGTGCAGAAATCTAACGGGGAATGGAGATTAACAGTGGACTATCGTGGCCTGAATGAAGTCACGTGTCTTGGTTTAGCCCCAGCCGGAGGCTGAGCCATGCGGTCGCTCGCTCACCCCCCCGTCCCGGTGGGACAGGTAGAGAATTGGGACGAAGAAAAGCAAAACTCGTGGGTTAACAACAACAGTTTAACCGAACAACAAAGGGAGAGAGAACAAAGAAATGAGAAACCCCAACAATAACAACAGCAGCGAGTACTTAGCAGTGCTTCCTGTACAGGTCGCTCCCGCCCGCAGCCCGACGCCCAGCCCGCTCCCGAGCAGTGATCCCCACCGCTCTGATCGACCCCCTCTAAATAGTGAGCGTGACGGTCACATGGTATAGAACAGACCCCGGCCAGCTTCTGGTGAAAATTAACCCTATCCCAGCCGCAACCAGGACATTATCCACCCCTTATTCTATACCATATATGTCACGCTCAGATCCTACACTTTCCAATTAATCACCACCACTTTTCCTGTTTTATATGTATATATATATACACACAGAGAGACATCATTCCCTTAGTCTATGGACCATCCCTTTGAAGTGTCTATTGAGTTAATTTAGTCCATGACTTCAGGCTCCATCTGTCAGAATAGTCTCTTGGGGCAGGAGAGATGATGTGGAGTTTGCTCAGTCGGCGAAACAGGGCTGGGTCTCGGCGTGGTGCGGCAGGTGACACTGGACGCTGTGGGAGGATGGTGTGTAGTGTTGGATTGTTGCATCTGGACCTTGCAATGATGGTATCTGGCTCAGCTGGTGCATCATGGCCACGGTCTGTGGGTTGAAGATGTCGATCTCTTGAGGAAGTTGATGGGCGCCAGTTGCTAAAGCCAGTTCTGCTTCCATTACTGCTGCACTTTGCTCAGTTTTATCAATAGTTCATTCATTGACTATTCTCACCCAAAATCAAATCCCCTCGAGGTACACATTGGACTTCCCCATCCTTTCGCATCACCCACCAAGTGCACCCAGGTCCTTTAGCAAAAACAATCCTGTGGATGGGTTTGCCTTTGCCCGAGGCAGGAGTAACCCAGACTGTCTTCCCTAACATATTCTTCATGTGCACTACAGGAACTTTATCCCCTTCTACAGTATGGAAAGGCTTTGATTGGGCAGGACCAGCTCGATTGGTAGATCCTCTAGTGTTAACTAACCAGGTGGCTTTTGCTAAATGTGTATCCCAATGTTGGAAGGTCCCACCACCCATTGCTCTCAGTGTAGTTTTCAGTAGTCCATTGTATCGTTCAGTTTTCCCAGAGGCTGGTGCATGAGAGGGGAGGTGATACACCCACTCAATGCCATGCTCTTTGGCCCAGGTGTCTATGAGGTTGTTTCGGAAATGAGTCCCATTGTCTGACTCAATCCTTTCTGGGGTGCCATGTCGCCATAAGACTTGCTTCTCAAGGCCCAGGATAGTGTTCCGGGCGGTAGCATGGGGCACGGGATATGTTTCCAGCCACCTGGTGGTTGCTTCCACCATTGTGAGCACATGGCACTTGCCTTGGTGGGTCTGTGGGAGTGTGATAGAATCAATCTGCCAGGCCTCCCCATATTTCTATTTCAGCCATCGTCCTCCAAACCAAAGAGGCTTTGACTGCTTGGCTTGCTTGATTGCAGCACATGTTTCACACTCATGGATAACCTGTGTGATAGTGTCTATGGTCAAGTCCACCCCTCGGTCACGAGCCCATCTATATGTTGCATCTCTTCCCTGATGGCCTGAGGTGTCATGGGCCCACCAAGCTAGGAATAATTCACCTTTATGTTGCCAGTCCAGATCCACCTGTGCCGCTTCAATCCTAGCAGCCTGATCCACCTGCTGGTTGTTTTGATGTTCCTCAGTGGCTCGACTCTTGGGTACATGAGCATCTACATGACGTACCTTTACAACAAGCTTCTCTACCCGGGCAGCAATATCTAGCCACAATTTGGCAGCCCAGATGGGTTTGCCTCTGCGCTGCCAGTTGCTCTGCTTCCATTGCTGTAACCACCCCCGCAGGGCATTTGCCACCATCCAGGAATCGGTATAGAGGTAGAGCACTGGCCACTTCTCTCGCTCAGCAATGTCTAAAGCCAGCTGGATGGCTTTCACCTCTGCAAACTGACTCAATTCACCTTGTCCCTCAGTGGCTTCCGCAACTCATCGTGTAGGACTCCACACAGCAGCTTTCCACCTTCGATGCTTTCCCACAATACGACAGGACCCACCAGTGAACAGGGCATATTCCTTCTCATTTTCTGGTAGTTCATTATACGGTGGGGCCTCTTCAGCACGTCACCTCTTCCTCTGTTGACATTCCAAAATCTTTGCCTTCTGGCCAGTCCGTGATCACTTCCAAGATTCCTGGGGGACTGGGGTTTCCTGTTCAAGCTCATTGTGTGATCAGTGCGACCCACTTGCTCCATGTAGCATCAGTTGCATGATGTGTAGAGGGGACCCTCCCTTTGAACATCCAGCCCAACACTGGCAGTTGGGGTGCCAGGAGGAGCTGGGCTTCAGTACCAACCACCTCCGAAGCAGCTCGAACCCCTTCATATGCTGCTAAAATCTCTTTTTCAGTTGGAGTGTAGCGGGCCTCAGATCCTCTGTATCCCCGGCTCCAAAACCCCAGGGGTCAACGTCGAGTCTCCCCTGGTGCTTTCTGCCAGAGGCTCCAGGTAGGGCCGTTCTCCCCGGCTGCGGTGTAGAGCACATTTTTAACAGCTTGCCCTGCCCGGACTGGCCCAAGGGCTACTGCATGAACTATCTCCTGTTTAATTTGTTCCAAGGCTTGTCGTTGCTCAGGGCCCCATGTGAAATCATTCTTCTTTCGGGTCACGTGATAGAGAGGGCTTACAATGAAACTGTAATTTGGAATATGCATTCTCCAGAAACCCACAACGCCTAAGAAAGCTTGGGTCTCCTTTTTGTTAGCTGGTGGAGACATAGCTGCTATTTTGTTGATCACATCTGTTGGATTCTGACGACGTCCATCTTGCCATTTTATTCCTAGGAACTGGATCTCCTGTGCAGGTCCTTTGACCTTACCTCGTTTTATGGCAAAGCCAGCTCTCAGAAGAATTTGATTTATTTTTTCTCCTTTCTCAAAAACCTCTTCTGCTGTGTTGCCCCACACAATGATGTCATCAATGTATTGCAGGTGTTCTGGAGCTCCACCCTTTTCCAGTGCAGTCTGGATCAGTCCATGGCCAAGGGTGGGGCTGTGTTTCCACCCCTGGGGCAGTCGATTCCAGGTGTACTGGACAACCCTCCAAGTAAAAGCAAACTGTGGCCTGCACTCTGCTGCCAAAGGGATGGAGAAGAACACATTGGCGATATCAATGGTGGCATACCACTTGGATGCCTTTGACTCCAGTTCATACTGAAGTTCTAGCATGTCCGGCACGGCAGCACTCAGTGGTGGCGTGACTTCATTCAGGCCACGATAGTCCACTGTTAGTCTCCATTCCCCGTTAGATTTCCGCACTGGCCATATAGGACTATTAAAAGGTGAGTGAGTCTTACTAACGACTCCTTGGCTCTCCGGTTGATGAATCAGCCCACGGATGGGAGCCAGGGAGCCTCTGTTGGTGCGATATTGCCGCCGGTGCACCATCCTGGTAGCAATTGGTACCTTCTGTTCTTCAGCTTGCAGCAATCCCACAACGCAGGGATCTTCCGAGAGGCCAGGCAGGGTGGATAGCTGTTTGGTCTTCTCTGCATTCACTGTGGCTACACCAAAAGCCCATCGGTATCCCTTTGGGTCCTTGAAGTACCCTCTCCTGAGGTAGTCTATGCCAAGGATACAAGGGGCCTCTGGGCCAGTCACAAGGGGGTGCTTTTCCCACTTGTCCCCTGTTAAGCTCACCTCAGCCTCCAATACCGACAATTCTTGGCATCCCCCTGTCACTCCTGAGATCCAAACGGGTTTCATGCCCCTATGTTCCGATGGCATCAGACTACACTGTGCACCGGTGTCTACCAAAGCCCTATAGTTCTGTGGGTCTGATGTGCCAGGCCATCGAACCCACGCAGTCCAGTATACACGGTCATCGCTTTCCTCCTCCTGGCCGAAGGCAGGGACCCTCTATTCCTGTTCCTCGTCAGAATATTCCCTGTCTGAGCCTTGCAGCGCCAGACCAGAAGGCCCCTCCTCAGGATCCAGGGAGGTGATTTCAGTTCTTCTGTGTTTGGGAAATCGCTGATTGCCTTCGTGCGTCTCTACAGCAACTCTGCTGACAGACTTCCTGGGTGGCCCCTTCTGAAGAGCTGTCTTCCCTCTCAGTTCACGTACACGGGCTTCCAGCTTCAAGGTGGGTTCACCGTCCCACTTCCTCATGTCCTCCCCCTGGTCACGCAGGAAGAACCAGAGTGCTCCACGCGGCGTGCGTCTGGGGCTCCCTTTCCCTCCGATCGAGGCAGGAGAGGACTGATTTCTTGGGGCACCCCTGATAGCCAAGGCACTGGCCCGTAGGGATGAGGCGGTACAGAGATTTTCTTCAAAGTTTTAGAGCCAAGACGACACTCTCTCCACAGTTGGCGTATCGATATCCGGGCAATACATCGCTGCCAGGCTGCTAGAATATGATGCTGGGGCGCTCTGAATCACCTTCCTCCACATAGCCCGTGTGCACAGGACATCGTCTGGATCTTTGGAGACCTCATCATTGTCTAGATCCCTGTAGATGACTTCCAGTACCGCTAATTCTCTCAGGTACTGGATGCCTTCATCTGCAGTGGTCCACTTCCCTGGGGAGTTCACAAGATCTTCCTTGAATGGATACCTTGCCCTCACGCTTGAGAGGAGCCGTCTCCAGAGACTGCAAATTGCTGCCTCTCTTCCAATTCCTCTCTCAATTCCCCGGTTCCTAGCAAGGGATCCCAGCTGTTGGGCTTCCTTGCCTTCCAAGTGCTGACTGTCGGCCCCGCTATCCCAGCATCGGAGCAGCCAGGCAGCAATCCGCTCACCTGGCTGGCGGCTGTAATCTTTCCGTATGTCTGGAAGTTCTGCTGAGGTCAGGGACCGGGTAGTTTGTGCTTACTGTCGGAATTCTCTCACTCCTTCCTCCGATGTCCTTGTCGAAGGACCGGCTTCGTGATCCAACCCTTCCTCTTCTTCCTTTTCCCTTACTAATCGAGGATATGGACCCGTTGTCCTCTTTGTCCATTGTTTCTTTTTGACTACTGGGGCAATTACTGTAGTTGGTGGTGTTGTTTGGGTCCCTATCTCAACCATGGTGTCCTCAGGTGCAGTTTGGGTCCCTGCCTCAACCAGAGTCCTCTGGGAATGCTGAACTGCGGCTCGATAGGCACAAGCCAGGCCCCAGTACAGCGCTAGAAGCTGGTGGTTCTCATTGGGATAGGCAAGGCACCCTTCCATCAGGTGGCGTGTCAGTTTGCCAGGGTTGCTCACCTGTTCAGGAGTAAAGTCCCAGGCTATGGGAGGTGTTAACCTGCCCAAGTCCTTCCACACACCCTGCCACCCTGGGACCGGCTGCCTCAGGTCACGCTTCAATATAGCCTCACCCAAAAGTTGTCTTCTCTTCCACCAGGAGGAGGCCAGATTCCAGAAACCCCATAATATGCCAACAATATTAATAAGTAGTCCTAAGCAGTTCACATAAGGGTGAGTAAGGACCTCAGGAGCCTGCGTAATAAACCTGTCCACATTAATCCTGGGTAGGGAGAGGGAGATGATGTATTCCCTCATCCTCTCCACCAGATAGCTCCCCCAGGACAGTGAGACCGTCAATTCCAGGGCAAAGCACATACCCATTGTTCGCATTAACATGTTGCCAAAAGTGAAGAGATGAAAAACAGTGCAGCCAGCAAACTTTTTGACCTGTGCAGGAGCTTGTCACTTAATAACTACTACAGCTAGAGCACACTTAATACAAAAGTGCTGTTGTCGTGCCCCACGTTGGGCGCCAAAAAGGACTGTCGTGGTTTAGCCCCAGCCGGAGGCTGAGCCACGCGGTCACTCGCTCATGCCCCGTTCCTGGCGGGACGGGGAGAGAATCGCGACAAAGAAAGGCAAAACTCGTGGGTTAACAACAACAACAGTTTAACTGGACAAACAAGAAACCGCAGCAATAACAACAACAGCGTGTACTTAGCGGTGCTTCCCCATACAGGTTGGTCCCCGCCTGGAGCCCGATGCCCAGCCCGCTCCCAAGCAGCGATCCCCCGCTCCAGTCGACCCCCTCTCTATAGTGAGCGTGACGGTCACATGGTATAGAATAGACCCCAGCCAGCTTCTGGCGAAAATTAACCCTATCCCAGCCGCAACCAGGACAGGTGCGCAGGTCAGAGCTGAGCACACAGCGTGTGGGATGGACACTGTGAGCATTGACCAAGAGGAGACTCAGTGACAGAGGAACAGCTCCCAGCAGGGACAGCTCCAGGCAGCAGAGACATGGACAGGGAGTGAGAGGGAGCTGCTCCCAGAAACGCCGTGGGAGTGAGCTTTCGGGCACCTCCCTGCCATCCTCTGCAGTGCAGACACATTTCCCAATGCAAGTCCCTGGTCTCCCCTCCTGCCCAGCAGAGCCTTTGCCCCCAAAGCCATGGGGTCCCGGGCATGAGTCACCATCCCAGCAGCTGGACCTCCAGATGAAGGCTTCCTGGAACGTGGTACACAAAAGTGTGAAAGCACTTGCCCTACCTGTCATCATCTGAGCAAACTGGATAAGGAGAAAGCATCACAGGATGCCCGTATGCCTTTCTGTCCTAGCTTCATTTTTTTCTGGAGCGTTGCAGTGTTCTTCCATGTTTCTCCACCTGTCCATAGTGCTCTTGCTTTCTGGGGTTGGGGTGGGGATGTGGGTCAGTTTTTGTTCTGACACTGACTCTAGGGGTCCTCCCCCAGAGGCATCCTCATGGAAACTAGGTGTGCAAGCTGCAGTTTAAGCTATGACGAACAATGTCATTCAGTTGGTAGCAATGGAGAATGAGCTGAGTCATTCCTCATTCAGCTCAGGGAGGGGGCTTTCTATGAGAAATGGCATGGGTTTTTTCCTGAGAGAAGTCTCCCCTAAACTATCATTGTCTTTTCCTCCTCACACAGGCCCCCATGCCCCAAGGCAGCAAATGTCCAAGGGCAATCACCCAGTTCCTGCTCCTGGCATTCGCAGACATGCGGGAGCTGCAGCTCTTGCACATCTGGCTCTTCCTGGACATCTACCTGGCTGCCCTCCTGGGCAACGGCCTCATCATCACTGCCATAGCCTGCAACCACCATCACCTCCAAACCCCTATGTACTTCTTCCTCCTTAATCTCTCCATTCTTGACCTTGGCTCCATCTCCACCACTGTTCCCAAATCCATGGCCAATTCCCTGTGGAACACCAGGGCCATTTCCTACTCAGGATGCTCTGCCCAGGTTGTTTTCTTTGCATTTTTGATGTCAGCAGAATTTTTTCTTCTCACTATCATGTCCTACAACCGCTACGTTGCCATCTGCAAACCCCTGCACCACGGGACCCTCTTGGGCAGCAGAGCTTGTGTCCACATGGCAGCAGCTGCCTGGGGCAGCGGGTTTCTCGATGCTGTGCTACACACGGCCAATACATTTTCACTACCCCTCTGCCAAAGCAATGCTTTGAACCAGTTCTTCTGTGAGGTCCCCAAAATCCTCAAGCTCTCCTGCTCACACTCTTACCTCAGGGAAGTTGGGTTTGTTGTGGTTAGTGCTTTTGTATTTTGGTGGTGTTTTGTTTTCATCATGCTGTCCTATGTGCAGATCTTCAGGGCCCTGCTGAGGATCCCTTCTGCACAAAGCCTTTTCCACGTGCCTCCCTCACCTGGCTGTGGTCTCCCTGTTTATCAGCACTGGCATGGGTGCCTGCTTGAAGCCCCCCTCCACCTGCTTTCCATTGCTGGATCTGGTGGTGGCAGTGCTGTACTCGGTGGTGCCTCCAGCAGTGAACCCCTTCATCTACAGTGTGAGGAACCAGGAGCTCAAGGATGCCCTACGGAAACTGGCCCAATGGATGCTGTTTCACCGACAATAACCTGCCTCCCCTTCTCGGCACATTTCCCAGAGCTTATCTTAGGCCACGAGTCTGCCTTTTCTCTTGTGAGTATCCTACATATTGATCATTTTCCGGGTTTATACTCCTTGTCTTGAGACTTGATCCTATTGTGTCTTCCTCCACGGTTGCTTCCAAGAAAATGTGCAAGGAATTGGTCTTTTAAAGAGTCTGTTCTCCTCCTGTTCTCAATGATTTTGGGCTTAAGCTCATGCTACCATTGGGTTCCACTGGACCAAGTGTTCTGGATTTAACAGCTCTCTTCCTGGTGTCCAATGGCAGGGGAGATGGTCCATGAGCTGCCCATTATCTCCTCCGGTTTCTTCATGTAGGACAGGACTGATGGCATATACCAGTCTCTCTGGAAATTAATTTGGAGGGGTGAGGAGAGGAGAGGATGGGGACTCACCACCTGCCCGGGGTTAGAATGAATGGAGACTCAGAAGGTGAAACACCCTCAAAGGTGAAGTCCACCAAAAGTAAAGCCCTAAATCAAGGTATCCACATACAAGGCCTCTGCAGTGCCATGGGAGTCAGTGGGGACTCAGCAGGCACAGGGAGGGGAGACTGAAGAGATGTGGGAGCTGCCTGTGGATCCCCAGGCCCGTCATGCTATCCTGGGGAGTGGGGTTGGTGGGAGCATAGGAGGGGGCAAATTCAGTCGGGGCTGGGGATCACCTACACTATGAATTTAGGAGAGCCAGGGAGTTACTAGCCTCTGTTTCCTCATGCCCTTGGGGCCAGCTCCATTCCTGGGGCTGATGGGAAGCCTGAACCCCCCGCTCTGCCCCCCAGCAGCTGTTGTGACCTTCCGAGGGGCTGGGGCCGTGGGGTGAGTGCTCAGAGCTGGGCAGCACCCTGCGGTGGGCACTGCCGTGGAGCCGGCCCAGACTGGGCTGCTCTGCTGGGCTGGGCTGGGCTGGAGAGAGGGCAGGGGAGGTGGGGAGAGCTGGGGAGGGGCTGGGCTGGGCTGGAGAGAGCCCGGGAGAGGAAAACGCCGGTGTAGAGCTAAGCTGTGTGAGTGTGCAGGGTAGGGGCAGCCAGCACTCACAGCGCGGAGGCAGGCGTCATGGTGAAGGAAGCAAGGCACCAAAGGTGCAGAAGAGAGCGCCCTGGTCTGTGCCGTGTTCCCTGGGCACCCCGGGGAAGCTGCCCCAGGAAAATTGTCCCAGATCAGAACCACACACCGGCCATTTCCATCTCTGGCCATACACCCCAGCCCTGAGGAGGGACCTTTGCTTCACGGTCAACCCCTGTCCTCCTCTGGGGCTCAAGGATACCCAACTCCACTGCCATTATTAATAAAAAGGAAACCAGTTTCCTACTGACAGTCATTACACACCAAGTCGCACAGCTCCTGCCACAGTTGGTCTCTCAGCCAAGCCTGTTCTCAGACAGCTCCAACTACAGCAAGCGGTCATGGCCTTGTCAGGACAAATATTGAAAATTTCCGTTGATTGAGATCCCAAGTCCAAGGATTTGTTTAGATTCTATTTACAGCCTAAAGCACCCCATGGCCTGGAGATATGTCATTTCCTTACCTCTGGCCGGAAACTTCCTTATTTCAACATCTGACGCGTGTCGATTATTCTCCTGCCAAGCACTACAGTTACAGGACTGGTTTCATCTTCCGTAGGGACTGGCAGGTCACTATGAGGTTCCCAAGGCCTTCCCTTCTGCAGGTTGAACAAGGCCCTTTCCTTCACTTTCTCCTCCCAGGCAAGTGCTCCAGCCCCTGAGCATCTCAATGACTCTCCACTGAACTCGCTGTGGTGGGTTCTCTCTGGACAATGGCCCAGCAGCCACCCAGCTGCTCCCTCCCTCCTCCCCTTCCCCAGTAGGGGCCCACCAAAAATTGACACAGTCGCGTACAGGTGGTCTAAGGAGAGATGAGCACGGGGAGGCAATCACTTCCCTCACTCTTTTGGTGAGACTCCAGGACACTGCTGGCTGTCTCTGCTACCAGATCATGCTGCTGGACCATGTCTTGCCTTCCCCCCCACCCCCAGCACCACCAGAGCCTTTTCCGCAGAGCTGCTCCCCAGCCAGGCACCCCCAGCCCCTGCAACTGCAGGGTGTTAGGCTATCCCAGGCGCAGGACCTGGCCTTTGTCCTTCTTCTGTCTCATGAAGTTCCTGACAGGACAGTCTTCCAGCCTGTCAGGTTTCCCCAGAATGGCGTCCCTAGGACACAGGAATGGTCCTCCCAATTGAGTGCTGTTGTGGTTTCGCCCCAGCTGGAAGGTGAATGCCACGCAGCTGCTCACTTGCCCCCCCACCACAGTGGGATGGGGGAGAGCCTTGGGAAAAAAAGAAAGGCAAAACTCGTGGTTTAATAACAACAGTTTAACCAGACAACAAAGGGAAAGAAAACAACCAACCAGAAATCCCAACAATAACAACAACAGAGGGCACTTAGTGGTGCTTCCCAGCACAGGTCACTCCCCGCCTGGAGCCCGACGCCCAGCCTGCTCCGGAGCAGCGATCCCCCGTTGCAGGCGTCCCCCTCTATATAGTGAGTGTGAGGTAACATGATATAGAATAGACCCTGGCCAGCGTCTGGTGAAAATTAACCCTATCCCAGCCGGAACCAGGATAAGTGCCATCAACAAGGCCCCAGTATGTCCCACTGGCCTCCAGGTAGGGAATGACCCCTTCACCACTACTCTCTCAGCCTCATCATCCAACTGGTGTTTTACTTATCTGTTTGTCTACCCATCCAGCCTGTAACGGCCTATTGTGGGTACAAGGATATTGAGGGAGACCATGCCAAAAGTCCTGCTGAAGTGGAGGTAAATGACATCCACTGTTCTCCCCTTGTGCATAGAAGCAGTTCCTTCATCATAAAGGCAGTCAGGTTGGTGAGGCCTGACTTACTTACGCTTGGATAATCCATGCTGACTGCATTTGGACACATTCTGCTCTTTGAGGTGCCCAGAAATGTCACCCAAGCTCACTCAGTCAAAGGCACGCTCCTCACCAAAGTGAGCTTGTAGACCCTGGGGTTCCCTGGGTTGCACTTTTGGCCTCTTTCAAGGATGGGTGCAACACTGGCTTTCCTCAGTCACGAGAGACCTCTACCAATCCTGTGACCTTTCCAAAGGGATATTCCAAAGAAATAGCGATCTTCCTCTATAACTGCACTACCACTCGTCTGACTGTAATATGGTCCATTTAATTTCTCTAATCTTGCATATATTTTCACCTGTCTTGATAGAACGGCCATTTCTAATGCCATCTTTTCAGATGCAGACTGCCGAGAGAAAGGTCCTTTCCATTATTCTCCAGTTTTCTCCTGCCCTTACTCTTTGTTCATTCAGATTCCTGTCACCTATCCAGTTGCTGCTTTGACATCAGGGAGTTAAAAGTTTCCCTGTCTTTCGCTAGTCTAATTGTCTCCTTAGTCAACTCTTTAGTTGTGTTTATATCTGTCTTTTGTTATCTACCTACCTAAAATATTTCTCATAAGATTATCCCTTGTAGAAAGACAACCTCACTAGAGGTAGCTTGTACTTAGCACACGCTTGCCAAGTTTTTTTTTGTTTCTGGAACTTGATCATGCTTTGCTTTTTATTTGCTTGCAAATTGGAAAAATCCTTCTGTGCCTGTGGGCAGCCAGTTCTCTAAGGAGAGCAGGCGGGAGATGGTGCAAAGGAGCTGTAACATCTAGCTGTAGGCTTCAGTGGAGAAGTCTGATGTAAGGAAAAGGGACATAAGTCCCAAGGGGCTGATGAGAGAAATGGCAGGGTTTGGGAGGTGTGGAGAAAGGTTGTCCATGTAGTGTCAGAAATCAAAGGACTGCTTTTCCTGCCTCTCCAGACATCCTGAGGAGGCACTCTGGGTCATTATCAGTTGGAGTATGTAGCTATAACCTCTTCTCTAAATGGAAGAGTAATAAAATATACCCTTTAAAATCAAACATAATTTTTAGTAGGTGCACTTTGAAATCTTCCTCTTTAACTACACTGTAAGACCTCTCCAATTAGCTGTACAAGTCTTGAAGACTTGAAGAAAACTACAGGAAGAGAAATAGCTCATGAGGGTTTTTTGTATTTTAATGAGACCCATGGAGTATTTGGGGCTGAGTCCATGAACCTCAGATACTGAGAGGAGATGGAACACGCCTCTCAGGAAGTCAAAGTCAGAAGCAAAACCCAAAGTGCCTTGAAGCATTGATTGGCCCCACTGAGGGCCATCACTGACAAAGCCTCCCCAGGGACTCGTTAGAGCAGATAATTGGAGGCTGTGATTGCAGGGAGGCAAAGGCACTGGGCAGGTGGCTCTGATGCTAAGAGAACTTTTTTTTTTTTTTTTTTTTTTTAAATGAAGCAGTCAGGCCAAACCCTGACCCCCAGGCAACGGGAAGGCAGATCCTATCCCTCACGTGTGGCTCAGGACTCTTC
Organism: Phoenicopterus ruber ruber; assembly: GCA_009819775.1. Lineage (NCBI taxonomy): Eukaryota > Metazoa > Chordata > Aves > Phoenicopteriformes > Phoenicopteridae > Phoenicopterus > Phoenicopterus ruber. Next base: position 169,390 of record WNMK01000051.1, on the reverse strand, counting down.
CTGAGGACAGTGGGATGTGAGGGTGAGCAATGCCAAGTGTAGGAGAACTGTACAACACCTCCTGGCTGCCCCAAGAAGGGGCGAGGAGCAAACCCAGTCCAGAGCCTCAAAGTGAAGTTTTGCCTGGTGGGCCTCGGTGGCCGAGGCAACTGCCATAGCCAAGGGGACAAAGACCTAGGTCCTGCTGGGCCTTGCCAGAGCCTTTGGCCGTCTCTACTGCAGGCTGTCCTACACTGTCCCGTGCCTGCACCTCTTTCCCTTCAGCCGGTAGATGCCCATCCTGCTTTCCCACCTAGCTCTCATCCCAGCATTTCTAGATCTTCAGTGATGTCTCTCCACCCTCACTGGCTGTTCCTTGAAACACAAAGCCATGGAATGATCCAGACTCCCTCTGGGTGACCTCTTGCACCACAAGGCTACCCTTTGAGTGACATTTCTTTTTTTTTTTCCTCACATCCAGTCAGAACCTTCCAAGCAGCACTTTGTGGAGGTTTCCTTCTCTTCCCACTGACAAGAAAAGCTCCATCATCTCTGAAACTACCCTTCAAGCAGGTGCAGGCTACTACTGTAGTCGCCTGAGCTTCCCCTTCACCAGGCTAAAGAAGCCCAGGTCCCTCAGCCTCTCAACAGAGGCCCCAAATCCCATCCTGGCAGATCTCCTCTGGACACTTTCCAGTTCTTCCCCACTCCTCCAGACCAGGGAGCCCCACACCCAGACAGACTGGTCCAGATGTGGCCACAGCAGTGCTGAGCCAAGGGGTATGATAAGGCCCTTGTCTGGATGGCCACAGTCCTCCTAATGCAGCCCTGCAGACAAAATATTCTATAAGCAGCTGGGAGAAGTCTCACAATTGCTGGCTCTTGTTCTCGTGGGGGACTTCAACTTGCCAGATGTCTGCTGGAAATACAATACAGCAGAGAAGAACCAGTCTAGGAGGTTCCTGGAGCGTGTGGAAGAGAATTTCCTAACACAGCTGGTGAGGGAGCCAACAAGGGAAGGCGCCCCGCTGGACCTGTTGTTTGTGAACAGAGAAGGACTTGTGGGATGTGAAGGCTGGGGACAGCCTTGGCTGCAGTGACCACGAGATGGTGGAGCATGCCTCAGCACAGGCATGTTTGCTCACCTGAAGCCCCCCTCTATCTCCTCCTCAGTTCTAGATCTCATGGTGGCTGTGCTGTACTCAGTGATGCCTCCAGCAGTGAACCCCCTCATCTACAGCATGAGGAACCAGGAGCTCAAGGATGCAGTGTGGAATTTGATGACCAGATGATTTTCAGAAGCAATAAACTCTTGTCTTCTACAAATCACTCATCATGTAACTCATTGCAGGCCAAACCCATCTTCTGTAGTTTTTGTTAGTTTTGCTTGTGGGTTTGGGTTTTTTTGCTTTGGTTTACTTTGTAGAATGTTGTCCACAAAGAAATGTTATTATTTGTGCCTTTTCTAATTATACATCTGTTCAAACTTATGAGACCCACAGACCGTGTCAATGAGGGCCTGTGCTCTCTATGTATTTAAACCAAATAAAGAGCCTTCCAGTGAGTTGTTTGACCAAGGTCCTTCTTTTGAGACCTTCCTTGGAGCTGCAGGGCAGTGCCTGTGTGCAGAGGTGGAGGGGAAAGAGTCCCAGCACAGCATCACTGCCAGAGAGCACCAGCACTTGGTCTTTCCAGATCTGCTCAATTTCCACTTCCACACTCTCCTTCCACAGAAAAAACAAGCAAACAAGAAACCCCAACAATACCAACAACAGCGTGTACTTAGCGGTGCTTCCCTGTACAGGTCGCTCCCCACCTGGAGCCCGACGCCCAGCCCGCTCCTGAGCAGCGATTCCCACCCCTCCAGTCAACCCCCCCTCTCTATAGTGAGTGTGACGGTCACATGGTATAGAATAGACCCCGGCCAGCTTCTGGCGAAAATTAACCCTGTTCCAGCTGCAACCAGGACACTGGGGCAGTGGGTTTCTCTATGCTGTGCTGCACACAGCCAACACATTTTCACTGCCCCTGTTGCCAAGGCAATGCTGTGGACTAGTTCTTCTGTGAAGTTCCCCAGATCCTCAAGCTCTCCTGCTCCCACTTCTATCTCAGGAAAGTTGGGTTTCTTGCGTTTAGTGCTTTTCTATTTTTGATATGTTTTATTTTCATTGTTCTGTCCTACGTGCAGATCTTCAGGGCTGTGCTGAGAATCCCCTCTGAGCAGGGACAGCACAAAGCCTTTTCCATGTGCTGCCCTCACCTGGCCATGGTCTCTGTCTTTATCAGTACTGGCATGTTTGCCTACCTGAAGCCCCACTCCATTTCTTCCCCATTCCTGGATCTGGTGATGGCTGTTGTGTACCCAGTGGTTCCTCCAGCAGTGAACCCCCTCATCTACAGCATGAGGAAGCAGGAGCTCAAGGATGCCGTGAGGAAACTGATGACTGGATGTTTTTCAGCAGCCATAGACTGCCTTCTTTCCTCTGTAAATGTCTCCCAGTGTATGTCATGACAGGCCAAGTCTGTCTTTCCTTCTTTAAATTTTTTTTTCCTTTTTCCGTTTGTGATGATTTTGTCTTCAAAGAAATGTCCTCTACTTAAGTATCTGCCCATCTTTTGTTACCCAGATCTCTGATTGTATTTAAGTGAAATAAATGGACCTGCAACAACTTTTTTGTCTCAGATCCATCCTCAGTGTAGCAGGAATGAACGGGAAATGAAAACAGCTTTCTGGCTGCACCAGCTTTGGGATGGCTGTTCTGTGCCTGGAGCACTAAGAGCTCTTGAGGACCGCAAGGGCCAGGGCTTTGTGCTGGCCTGGGGTGATGGGATGGCATGGAGGGGCTGCAGACCTCTCAGGATCTCCTGGAGAGGAGAGCAGGGGACACAGGGTGCCTCCTTTTCCTTTTGCCATGCATGTTCACCCTTCTGTGGGGCTGACTCCTCTCTGACCCTGAGGAGCTGCTGTGCCCTTCAGAGGGGCTGAGGCTGTGCTGCGACTGCCCAGAGCACCCTGCTGTGGGGCCAGCCCCGACTGGGCTTTGCTGGGGAGAGGGCATTGGCGGTGGAAAGAGGGCAGGGGAGGTGGGAGAGCTTGGAGGGAGCTGGGCTGGGCTGGAAAGTACCTGGGAGAGAAAAACATCGGTGTTTGTTTCGTACTGCATGAGACTCACCCCAGGGGGTTTGTGGTGCAGAGCCAGGGCTTGTGGAAGGGATCAAAGACATGCGAGTGTGTCGTGGTTTAACCCCAAATTGTAACCCAATACCACGCAGCCGCTCGCTCACTCCCCCCCTCCCCACTGGGGTGGGGAGGAGAATTGGAGAGAAAGGAAAACTCACGGGTTGAGATAAAAACAGCTCACCAGGACAGCAAAGGAAAAATATAAAAATATATTAATAATAATAATAATATATGTAAGGATAATAGACTATATAGAACAAACGATGCACAATTTCTCACCGCCCGACGACTGATACAGCCCGTCCCGAGCAGCAGGCAGGGAGCAGGGGTATCCCCCCCAGCTATCCCAGAACAGCAAGTTCCAGAGAGAGCAGGAGAGGGAACAAACAGCCGAACGAACAAACGAAAAACAAAAAGGAAAAATAGGGAAACAAAAAGCAACCCAAAGGGAAACTTAAGGATTAAGGCAAGTTAAGGGTCTAAAAAGCCTAGTGGCCCACCGACTGACCCTCGCTTATATCGGGCATGACGTCCATGGTATGGAATACTCTCTTTGGCCAGTTTGGATCAACTATCCTGTCTCTACCCCTCCCAAGTTTTTTCATCTGCACGTTAGCAGAACCTGGGAAACTGCAAAATGTCCTTGGTCGTTCAGCAGCAACCAGCACCATCAGTGTGCTATCACTGTTCTTCTCACACTAAAGCCAAAACACAGGAGCTGCTGAAAACAAAAGCTCCGTCCCGGCCTAAACTAGGACAGAGTGCAAGAGAGAGGAGGCTGGTCTGTGCCCTTGGTGGCATGAACAGACCAGGAAGGTGGCCCAGGGCCTTTGCCGCCACCCAGCCATTGGCCGTCTCTCATCAGCCATTTCCAGCACTGGCCGCTCACCCCCGGTTTACTGGTGAGTTTTGCTACGAGGCCATCTCCATCCTCCTGCTGGGCTCAGTGCCTGTATCAGGGGAATGGCCAGCCCTGCCCAGCCTCTCTCCTGGCCCAGACACTGGCAGACCCTGTAGCAGGGTTGTCTGTGAAGCCCCACAGGTGACATGGCGTCTCCAGGAGCTCTGAGAGTCTGCCTAACAGGAAGGCCCTGGGGCGACAAAGCACCAAGGACTGCTGCGGGTGTCACATCAAGGAGACCGTTCCCCACCCTGAATACACTCTTTCCCATCCTGTGCCTGCACAGTGGGGCCGTGGGACCATGTGTGAGGCACTGGGGCTGGGCTGTCACAGGACAGGACACTGACAGGGGCCACAAAGCAGCTGCCGGGGGGTGACAGCAAGGACAGGTACAGACAAGGGATTTATACACTTTGCCTTTGCTGTGCAGGTATGACTTTGGGAAAGGCAAAGCTCGCCTGGAGTTGGTGGCTGCAAGAAAAGTCAAGAGCAAAAAGAGGAGCTTGAATTGCTGTGTTAGAGACCAAGGCTGAAGAAGGGAAATGCGGGGCTGCTGCTGAACGAGGACGGTGATCTAATGAACAGCAGACACCAATGGGGCTGAGGGACTCAATGCCTTCTGTGCCTGAGGCTTTACTGAAAAGGTCTCCCAGGCCTCTGTGCTCCATGAAGGGGTTCAAGGAGGAGGAGAGCACATATTGGCAGGAACCTCATGAAATCCCACCAGGGCAGCTGCCAGTTTCTGCCCCTGCAGGGGACTCGCCCTGGCAATGGCACAGGCTGGGGCTGCCTGGCCGGGAGCAGCCTTGTGGGAAAGGGCTTGGTGGGCAGGGAGCTGGACAGGAGACAGCCCTGTGCTCTGGCAGCAAGGGAGGACAGCAGCGCCCTGGGCTGTGCGACCAGGAGCACAAGCAGGAGATCAAGGGAAGGGAGTCTCTGGAATACTCCATCCAGAATTCAGATCCCCAATTCAGGAACAATATTGGCAAGCTGGAGTGGGTTTAGCAAAGGGCCCTCAGGATAGCCAGGGACTGGAGCACTTTGCCTGTGGGGAGAGGCTGAGGGAGCTGGGCTTGTCCAGCCTTGATAAGGGAAGGCTGGAGGGGACCTCATCACAGCCTGCTCGTACCGATGAGGAGGATGTGGAGGATATAGAGCCAGTTTCTTCACCATGGTGCATGGTAGGAGGACAAAAGAAAATGGGTGGAAGGTGAAAGAGGAGAGGTTCAGCCAGGACAGAAGGAAAACTTTTCCCCAGGAACTCAGCCAAGTGTTGGAACAGGTCACCCAGAGAGGTTATGCGGTCTCTGTCCTTGGAGGTTTTCAAAGTCAGACTGAATCAAGTCTTGAACAACTTGGTCTGACCCTGTTTCTGACAGGTTGGACTGCAGGCTTCCTGAGGCCCCTTCAAGCCTCAGCTCTCTTATGATCCTATGGTGATGTTGGGCCCTGTTTCTAACTGGAGCAGAGCAGATGTTTATGGGGCATGAATCCTCTGGTGCTGTAGGTGACCATCTAAACCAACATCTAAACCAGTGAAGAGAGGTCAGTACCTCAGTGTGATTTGCTCTGGGCAAAGACTGAGGAGTCCTGGACAGGGAAAGTTTTTGAGGGCATGGGGCTCTGTGCAAGACACCAAATGATCTTGTTCTAATGCCTGTAGGACTGTCAGATGTCAGTTAATGTCAATGAAAATGAAAGTAAGAAGAACTGAGGACAAAGAGCCAATGCAAAGAAATGTGTCAACACACTTTTCAGCTTTTTTCAGTCTTTGGGGGGACATTTCCTTTTTTTTTTGTAAAGGAAAGTGTTTTCCAGAACTGGGAATGGATGTAGGACACAAATGTCTTCAGTTACAGGGACACAGTCGCCTGGTCCCAGTGTAGGTGCCCCGGGAACCCCCGCCCGGCCTCCACCCGCAGCTTGCAAGGTGCTCTGGTTTCCCACAGGTCCTCTGTGATAGATGCCAATGCCAGGCCAGCACCTCAGGTACCCTGGGGCCCCTAAAAGTGGCACTGGCTGTTTACGGTCAGACAACTGATGTCTGCCTGGAAAGGTGAACAACATTTTTTATTTTTCTGCATTTAAAAAAAATATACACGCATATTTTCATCAGCTGAATCACTGGGGTACTTTTAAGAAATGGCAATGTTTTCCCACCATGACAGAATGGGCATTTCCAGGAAGGGTACTAATGGCAGGAGAAGAAATATGGACCTTCCCCTGTACTTGCATTACCATTACTCTGTCTAATATTTCATCTCCCTTGTTGATTGGGTGTTTCCACCTCTCCTGACTAAATGGCCGTGTCTAAGCAAATCTTTTCAGCAGATTATCTGGATGTATGCCCTGCCCATTTGTCCCGATCCAATATCGGGGAGGTTTCGTTGCGATCCCAGGGACGAGATTAAGACACCAAAACCGGTCAGATATCGTACAACCTTTTGATTTTATTTGTAACAAACAGGGGAGAAAAGCGGGGAAGGGGAGAGGGATAGAGGGGAAAAGTTAGAGGGAGAGAGTTGGAGAAAGGGAGGAAACCAGCTACCACCACTCCGAGTCCAATGATGTTCTGCTGACTCCGTCTGAGGTCCTTAATCGCTGTAAGCTTCATCGAGGCCGGGGTCCGGGAGAGGCACAAGGACGGCAGGAGGCAGGGAAGGAAAAGAAAAACCGCGCCGCCAGAGCGCGCACGTGCTTCCTTTTATAGGGGCTCCCCCTCCTGCGCATGCGCAGACCGCGACCGCGTACGTGCGGCTCATGCCAGGCGCGCTGTCCCCTTAAAGCCACCTCCTGTTTCGCGCCGTTTTCTTCTCTTTTCGCGCCTTTGGCCACCGGGGGGGGTGGGGGGAGCGGTGCCAGGATGGCAATGTCGAGACAAACCACATCCAGTATCAGTCCTCTACACCATTGCTCTCAGGTTTCCTCCTCCGCTTGCTCTTTGGTCTTTCAGATGCCTCTCAACTGTCTGGTTTCTGCTTTGAGCTTCAGGGAGTTAGAAACTTGCCCCAGCTTTCAGAAGTCTAATTAACTCTTTAGTTAACACCTTAATTGCTTTTATATCTATCCTGTCTTATCTCTCTGTTTAAAACTGTTCTTGTACGGAAATGCCTTGTGAAAGGTGGGCCACGTTAGATGCTGCTTGGACTTAGCACATCTGAGGAGATAGTTTTAAAGTTTATTAAATTGTATCACGTTTAACTTTTGTTTGTTGGCAAAGAAGAGAAACCTTTCTGTGCCTGTGTGCAGCCCAGGTCTCTAAGGAAAGCAGGTGGGAGCTGGTGCAAAGGAGCTGTACCCATCCAGCTGCAGACCTCAGTGGAGAAGTCTGATGTGAGGGAAAGTGACGCAAGTCCCAGGTGGCTGATGAGGGAACTGCGGGGCTTGGGGAGGTAAGGAGCAAGGTTGTCCGTACAGATGTCAAGGGACTGCTTTTTCTTCCTTGCCAGACCTCCTTAGGAGACAGCCTGGATCAA
>WNMK01000051.1:0-161390 GCA_009819775.1 Phoenicopterus ruber ruber | reverse complement strand
TATCTCTGAAAAATTAGGAAAAAATACCCTTAAGAAGCAAAATTGATTTTTTATTAGCTACTCACTGAACTCTTCCTCTTTACCTACGCCCCGAAACATCTCCAATCAGCTGTACAAGGCATGAAGACTTGTACAAAAGTGTAGGAACAGAAAGGCACATGAGGGCTTTCTGCATTGTAATGAGCCCCAGGGTGCATTTGGTGCTGAGTCCATCAACCTCAGAGACTGAGAGGACAATTGCACAAACTGTTCCAGAAGTCAACGTCACAGGCAAACCCCAAAGTACCTTGAAGCATTAATGGGCCCCACTGAGGGCCATTACTGACAAAGCCTCCCCAGGGACTCATTACAGCAGATAATTGGAGGCTGTGATTACAGGCAGGCAAAGGCAAAGTGCAGGCAACTCTGATGCTGAGAAAACCCTGGGTTGGTTTGATGAAGGAGGATGGCCAAGCCCTGACCCCCAGCCCCTGGGAAGGGAGATCCAGTCCCTCACACGTGCCTCAGGGCTCTTCCTGGGGATGTAGGGAGTGTGATGCCAAGAAAAGGACAACAGTATGATACCTCCTGGCCTCCCCGGGGTGGGTGCAAGGAGGCAATGAGGCCCCGCTACCATGAGGACGATGTGTCTCCTCTTAGGCCTCTGTGGCAGGGCCACCAGCCATAGCCAATGGGACAAAGACCTTGGTTCTGCCAGGGCCTTTCAGCCTTGCCAGCGCCCTTGGCCATCTGCACCACAGGCCATCCTACACTATCCCACGCCTGTGCCTGTTTCCATGCAGGCTGCAGACACCCAACGCACTTCCCCACCTTGTTCTCACCCCAGTATGTCCCTACCTGTACTGCTGTCTCTCCATCCTTGCTAGCTGTTCCTTGAAACACAAAGGCATGGGCTCATCCAGACTCCCTCTGAGGGACTTTTTCCACCACAGCCCTACCCTCAGAATTACATTTCTTTATCCTCAGCTCCACTCTGGACCTCCAAAGCTGCCATCATCTTGGAAGGAAATTTTCAAGCTGTCTTGAGCTACTACTATTCCTCACTCAGCCTCCACTGCAGCAGGCTAAAGAAGCCCAGGTCTCAGCCTTTCCACACACCACCCCTAACCCTATCTTGGCAGACTTTCTCTGGCAATGTGACAGTTCCTCCCCATTCCTCCAGAACAGGGAGCCCCACACTGGGACACACTACTCCAGATGTGGCCACACCAGTGCTGAGTCAAGATGGACAATAACTGCCCTTGTCTGGGTGGCCACGCTCCTCCCAGTGCAGCCCAATGTGCTCATTCCTGTTCAGCACCACTGGCTGCTATGGCATCCCTCGTAATGCCCAAACCCTCCTCCTTGAAGTTGTTCCTCAACCATTCATGTCTGAGCCTGCCTTGATGTACAAGTGTTGTGGTTTAACCCTGGTAGACAGCAAACTCCCACACAGCTGCTTACTCACTCGTGATGTCAGATGGTCTGGAATATCCCTTGGGTCAGTTGGGGTCAGCTGTCACAGCTATGTCCCCTCCGAACTTCTTGTGCACCATCAGCCGACTTGCTGGTGGGGCAGCATGAGCAGCAGAAAAGGCCTTGATGCCGTGCAAGCACTGCTCAGCAATAACTGAAACATTGGTGTATTATCAGCACTGTTTTGGTCACAAATCCAAACCACAGCACCATAGGGGCTGCTATGATGAAAATTAATTCCATTCTAGCAAAACCAGTACAACAGGGTGGTTCTGCCCTCTGACGCAGAGCATCACAAGATCAGAAGAAGAAGATCCCTTCTCTTAAGAAAACTTCTTGAGGGTTCTGTTGGTCAAATCCCAGAGTTTCTTGAGGTCCATTTGCAGTGAAGCTCCATTGTGTCAGTGGTGAATGCGTGCATGGAGATGGCTCACCTGACTTGTGGTGACTCTAACCACAAGCAATAAACCTCCTCTAACAGCAATAGGAACTAAAGGATGTGACAGATAAGAAACAAAAAGAGGAGATACTAGTTAAATGAAATTGCAGTGGGAAAGCCTGGAGCTCTGCCTTGGAATAGATGAGGAGCCTGTCGAGAGCTTGTGGGTCAGGATTAGCCAGGCAGACCAACATAGGTGATCTTTCAGTGCGTGTCTGTTGTTGACTGCTTGATCAGGACAAAGTAGATGAGGCCTTCTTCAGGCCACTGGAAGAAGCCTCATGTTCTCACACCCTGCTCTTCCTGCTCTTGGAACTGAACCACCTTGTTAGCTGCCTGAGGGGAAAAATAGCAGAGCACAACCCATCCAGAAGCCTTCTGGAGGACATCGATGATAACTTCCCAAGCGTGCAGAGATGGTGTTAGGAAAGCCAAAGCCCAACGCGAGCTGAATCTGGCTAGCGACCTGAAAGACAACAAAAACGGTTTCCAAACTACATAAAGAGCAAAAGGAAGACTTAGGAAAATGTACATGGTGTATGGCCCAGAATATAGAAAAGCTTGAGATAGTCAATGTCTGCCTCATCTCGGTCTTCACTGCTAGGACTGGCCTTCAGGCACTGCCTGTCTCAAAGAAGGGCAAGAAGGAAGATCGGGGGAGCTGTCAGTCTGTCTTCTCTAACTTCCTCCTGGACAGGCTGATGAAGTACAGGTTAGATAAGTGGAAAGTGAGGTGAATTGAGAACTGACTGAACAGCCAGGCTCAGAGGGTTGTGACCAGCAGTGCCAAGCCCAGCAGGAGGTACCATGAGCTGCAGTGAAGGGCACCAAAGCTCAGTCCTCATTCTGGGGGTTCGCAACAGGCAGTGCTAGTGGCTGCAACCCCCAAGAGACCCCCGACCCCATAAGCAGTAGCGATGACCATGGAGAGCTGCTCTGGCTGCAGAGGGGCTGCTGGGAGCACTGGGTTGATGCTGCCTATCCAACATCTCCCCCTCCCCCACTGTCTCTTGGGTTCATAGAACCATCTCAATGACAAGGGGGAGAGCCCTGCCTGGCTGGGGCTGGGGCTGGGGCTGGTAGGAGGAGATGGGGTCTGCAGTGAGGTGCCTGGGGCAGTTTCTCCTGTCTGTTCATGCAGCAAAAAGCTGGGCTGGATATTTGGACTGGGGGACTCTCCCTGAGAGCCCCCATAGGCATGGGGATGGTCTACATTTTCCCAAGTTCTTCTCTGTATGCTGCCTTTTCTGATGGGGGTCACAGAGGCTGCCAGCCCTGCAGAGGACCCAGGAGAGACCTTGTCCTTTCTGTGGTCACAGCTGGACCCCAGTCCTCCAGCTCAGCCCCAGCTGAGCAGCTTCATCTAGGGGTGACTTTTGGGGTAAGGGCTGACACACAGGGTGGGGAAGGACATGTCTCAAGGACATGTGCTGGGCACAGGGATTAAAGGACAGCAGTAAAATTACGTGGCTTCTGGGTCAATGCTTCCTTCAGTGCAAACCCTGATACAGGTCCCAGCCTTCCTTTCCTTGCCAGCCTTCAGGAGGGACAATGGCACTAAGAGATGGCTAATGGTGGACACCAAACATTTTCCATCTACTTCCCACGCCTGGTGGAGCACCAAGACAGCAAGGACCTTTACGGTTGAACTTGATGATCTTAAGGGTCCTTTCCAACCTAAATGATTCTATGATTCTATAATTCTATGACTTCTGGCTCCTGCACAGGGAGCGTGCTTTAGGGTGCCCACAGTTTGGGCTTTGTCTTGGAGTAGCTGAACACCAGCATTTTTCTCTCTGAGGCAATTTCCAGGCCAGGTCAGCTCCTCTCTGATCTCTCCCCATCCCTCCTCTGATCTGGCCTGGTGCTGCTGGCCCCTTCCCTGTGCTCCTCACAGGGCCACGAGCTGGCAGTGATGCTCTGCAGAGCAAGTGTGCTGTGAGACCATGGAGTGTCTCCACACTGGCTGTACTGGCCAGGATGGGAAGCAGAGCCAGCTGGACGGGCAGCACTGCCACTGAGCTCCTTCCCAGGGGTCTAAAGCTGTGGAAGGAACTCAGAGCATTTCTCGTGGCTCGGGATGTTTTCCAGTGTGCACATTGAATCATCCATGGGCTTTTACTGAAGGAGACATGAATCACCCTCCAGTCTCCTTTTTGTGATCTTGCTGGGGCCCCACAGCCACCCCTGGGATGATAGAGCCCTTGTTTGCTTGTGGATATTAATATATAGTGCTTTGCGTTTGGGTGACCACCTTGGATGGGCCCTTGTTTTGGGAGACCCACCCCCAGGCACATAGTGTCCCTGTAGATGCCCGCTGCTGTCCTGGGGTCTCCGGTTTCCCCTCCAGAAAGCTGGGTATCTACCATTCAGCTCTGCTGCATGTGGGAGAGGCCTAAGCAGTCACTTTAGAGCCTGTTCGCTATCTCCAGTGGGACTGGGCCCCCACAAGTGAGAGCTGAGTCCTGCCCTCACTCCCCAACACATCTCCCTGTGCCCCTTCCCCTGAGCCCACTGAGAACCAAGCTCAGCAACAGCCATGGCGAGTGCAGTTCCTGGAGCCTGGTCCTGACTTCAGCAGGAAGAAGAGCCCAGCCTTTAGGAGCTGCCATGGAGAGATACCACTTATTACAGAGATGCTCCTCGGGAAGCCAGCTCGGACACATTTACCAAAGCTCTCTGTATTATTCGGCACAGTAGGATCATGCTTCTGGAGACGTGGAGTAAATGCAAACATTCCTGTATGAACATGATCATCACAGATGAAGTCGGCGAGGAACGCAGCAGCGGCAACAGTGTGTTCTGTAGCTGCGCCCTAGATTGAGGTGGACAGGGGGTTCTTGGAGCCAGGGAATCCCAAGCAAGAGCAGAGAGGAGAGAGAGACCCGCGCAGTGCCGGCAGCTCTCGTGAGAGAGGCTGATGTGGCTCGGGCGTTGCCAGGAGCAACCGCGGGAGATTTAAACAGCCCTGAGGAGCGCCAGCGACCAGGAGCGCAGAGAACAGGGCGGGCAAACAGGGCGTGGCGTGACAGTCAGGGAATGGCGCGGCAGTTTGCGCAGCAGTTCACGCAGGAAGGCGCGCAGGGAGGGCCCCACAGCCTGCTCGTAGCCCCACAGCCCAGGGAAATGTCTCTCGGTCTCCGCCACAATGGTGGGCACCTGCCTCAGAGCTAAGATGGGTGCTCCTATGGTGAAAGCCCCCGAGATGGCTGATGCATCCTGCCAGACAGAACTGGCAAGGGAGGAAATCTCAGTTCAGGTGGGAGAGTGCAGCAAGTGCCCTCACCCTCCTCCTGATGCAAAGGTAAGTTCCTACACAGGGTGTGCGCGGGTCGAAGATCTGTTACGTCAGGTAGCTGAGCTGCAAGACACAGTTAAAAGACTGCGCAGCATCAGAGGATCTGAAACAGAGATAGATAGGTGGTTCCATAGCCACACTCCTGCGCCAGACACCACTGAGGATGAAACACCTTGGACCGTAGTAACCCACAAAAGCAGGGCTCCGCTTCAGTCCTCACCCTCCAGTATCACACCTAGAAACAGATATGAAGCTTTAACTGCTGTAGACAGCCACAAGCAAGGTGGGCAAGGAGAAATTACTCTAGCAGCACACAGCACACACTGAAAAAAGAGACGACGAGTGCTCATAGTGGGGGACTCCCTGTTAAGGGGCACTGAGGCGCCCATCTGCCGACCTGACAGGGAGGCACGAGAGGTGTGCTGCCTCCCGGGAGCCAAGGTCCAAGATGTTGCTGAGAGGGTGCCGCAACTTGTCAGGAGCTGCTACTCTTCCATGTGGGCACGAATGACGCCATGAGCCAGAACCTGGGCAAAATCAAAGAAGACTTTACAGCCCTGGGGGAGCAAGTGAAAAATGTTGGTTCCCAAGTTATATTTTCCTCCATTTTACCAGTGGGAGGAAAGTGGGCAGCCAGAAGTAGGCGCATAATACACATCAACTCCTGGCTTTGTGGCTGGTGCCGACATGAGGGTTTTGGCTTTTATGACAATGGGATGTTCTTTGGCGACTATAACCTATTGGGGAGGGATGGGATCCACCTGTCTAAGAGGGGCAGGGGAATCTTTGGCGGCAAGCTGGGCAACTTGGTGAGGTGGGCTTTCAGCTGAAGGACTCGGGGGGGAGGGGTCCAAAGTGGCGATGCTCGTGCCAGCGCACCCAACTGGGGAGTAAGCCAGGCCAACCTGAGCAGAGACAAATCTTCCTTAGCTGCCTCCCAAGAAGAGAACCAGAAGGCCGACCACCCTAAGGGTGTGTATGGCTATGATGGATCCTCCTGCTCCCCTCCAGGGAGATCTGCAAACTCAACTTCCTCTCTGAAATGCCTGTACCCCAACGCTCGCAGCACGGGGAATAAACAGGAAGAACCAGAGATCCGTGTGCACTCGCAGGGCCACGATCTCATAGCAATTACAGAGACGTGGTGGGACAGCTCGCAGGACTGAAATGCTGTCAGGGATGGGGATGTACTTTTTAGGAAGGACAGGCCAGCAAGGCGAGGTGGTGGTTGGAGTGTATCGAGCTCTGCCTAGGGGAGGACGAAGAACAGGTCGAGAGCTTATGAGTAAGGATTAAGGGACAGGCTAACATGGGCGACACTGTTGTGGTTGTGTACTACAGGCCACCTGATCAGGACGAGGAAGTCGATGAGGCCTTCTACAGGCAGCTGAAAGCAGCCTCACGATCGCAGGCCCTGGTTCTCATGGGAGACTTCAGCCACCCCGATATCTGTTGGAGGGACAACACAGCTAGAGGTACGCACAGTCCAGGATGTTCCCGCAGAACATTGATGACAGTTTTCTGACACAGGTGGTGGAGGAGCCAACGAGGAGAGGGGTGCTGCTGGACCTCATACTAACTAACAAGGAAGGTCTGGTTGGGGATGTGAAGGCTGGGGATAGCCTTGGCTGCAGTGACCTCAAGATGGTGGAGTTCAGGATCCTGTGTGGAGGAAGCAGGACACTAAGCAGGATTGGAACCCTGGACTTCAGGAGAGCTAACTTTGGCCTCTTCAAGGCCAAACTTTGGCCTCTTTCTTTTTCCTCTTGAGCTCCACGAGGAGTTCCCTGTTGAGCCAAGCTGGTCTTCTGCCCCGCTTGCTTGATGTACGACACAGTGGAATTGTGTGCTCCTGTGCTTCTAAAAGGTGGTTCTTAAAGACTGACCAGCGCTGCAAGGGAAGAGGGAAGGGGTTGTGCACCACATGGGAGTGCAGAGAGCGAGCGGTGTATGTGTAGCAATAAGCGTGTTAAAGGTAGGAAGAAGACCTGAAATGGCATGAGTAACGTGGGGTCATGCGGAATTGAAATAGGTTGATTTTTAAATTTGAGGCAGCAGAAGAAGGTGCGTGTGCAGTTCTGCACTGGGATATGGAGTGAAGATTCAAACAAGTCTGGAGGCTAAGGACATCTTGAGTGCAAGGGGAGCATTAGCATCATGCAACCGATGTTATGTGGAGTAAGTGGGTCACACTGATCACACAACAAGGTCGAATAGGAAACCCCAGTCGCCCAGGAATCTTGGAAGTGATCACGGACTGGCCAGAAGGCAAAGATTTTGGAATGTCGACAGAGGAAGAGGTGACACGTGCTGAAGAGGCCCCACCGTATAACGAACTACCAGAAAATGAGAAGGAATATGCCCTGTTCACTGGTGGGTCCTGTCGTATTGTGGGAAAGCATCGAAGGTGGAAAGCTGCCGTATGGAGTCCTACACGACGAGTTGCAGAAGCCACTGAAGGACAAGGTGAATCGAGTCAGTTTGCAGAGGTGAAAGCCATCCAGCTGGCTTTAGATATTGCTGAGCGAGAGAAGTGGCCAGTGCTCTATCCCTATACCGACTCCTGGATGGTGGCAAATGCCCTGCGGGGGTGGTTACAGCAATGGAAGCAGAGCAACTGGCAGCGCAGAGGCAAACCAACCTGGGCTGCCGCATTGTGGCAAGATATTGCTGCCCGGCTAGAGAAGCTGGTTCTAAAAGTGCACCACGTAGATGCTCATGTCCCTTCCAACCCAAACCATTCTATGACAGACAGACACAGTACTGTGCAGTTACAAAGTACAATTAATCCAGACACCAGATCTTTCGACCAAGTAACACCATGCCTTTCCTAGTCACTTCTACTATTTAAACTTTGGGCTTTAAAAGTGAGCACGCTGAGCTGGAAGAAGGTGCTAGAGTAGGGCTGCACCAGGAGTTATGCACTGGTTCAAGCTGTGTTAGTTCTTAAGAACAGAAAAAGTGATGTTTTCCTTAAATGAGGGTAGTGGAATTCCAAGGTGAGGTCAAAAGCCTGGCAAAAGTCAGCAGTTTAGGCTAGTACGTGGGAACATGATGCTGACAAAAGTAGTCCTTGCACCCAGAGACAGTTCAGGACCCACTTTTTTTGTTGCTTTTCTTTCTTCACCATCTTCACCTCATAAGAATATCTAGGAACACTGCCATCAGATGTGGACCTCAGAGGGGGATTTTTGTCTTTACAGTTGGACTCAATGACCTTTTAGCACAAACTTTTTAGCAGGGCCTGCTGTGATAGGACAAGCGGTAATGGCTTTAAACTAAACGAGGGGAGATGTGACCAAGGGGTGGACTTGACCATAGACACTCTCGCACAGATTATCCATGAGTGTGAAACGTGCACTGCAATCAAGCAAGCCAAGCAGTCAAAGCCTCTCTGGTATGGAGGACGATGGCTGAAATAGAAATATGGGGAGGCCTGGCAGATTGATTCTATCACACTCCCACAGATCCGCCAAGGCAAGAGCCATGTGCTCACAATGGTGGAAGCAACCACCGGATGGCTGGAAACATATCTCATGCCCCACGCCACCGCCTGGAACACCATCCGGGCCTTGAAAAGCAAGTCTTATGGTGACATGGCACCCCAGAAAGGATTGAGTCAGACAATGGGACTCATTTCCGAAACAACCTCATAGACACCTGGGCCAAAGAGCATGGCATTGAGTGGGTGTATCACCTCCCCTCTCATGCACCAGCCTCTGGGAAAATTGAACGCTACAACGGACTACTGAAAACTACACTGAGAGCAATGGGTGGTGGGACCTTCCAACATTGGGATACACATTTAGCAAAAGCCACCTGGTTAGGTAACACTAGGAGATCGGACAATCAAGCTGGTTCTGCCCAGTCAAAACCTTTACGTACTGTAGAAGGAGATAAAGTTCCTGTGGTGCAGGTAAAAAACATGCTGGGGAAGACAGTCTGGGTTATTCCTGCTTCGGGCAAAGGCAAACCCATCCGTGGGATTGCTTTTGCTCAAGGACCTGGGTGCACTAGGTGAGTGATGCGGGAGGATGGGGAAGTCCAATGTGTACCTCAAAGGGATTTGATTTTAGGTGAAAACAGCCAATAGTTTGAACTGCATGATGTTAATTGCTATAATATACTCTATATAATAATTTATATAATAGACATACTGTATATAATCATGTATATAATCATATAATATACTAATATATAATCATTTCTATAGTTGTGTTCTATATCAAAGGTATCGCAGTAAAAATCACCTGAATCAATGAAGAGCAAACTCTAATGAAACTGAGCAAAGTGCAGCAGTGATGGAATCAGAACTGACTTCAGCAACTGGCGCACAGTCAAGATCGACATCTTCAAGCTGCCGACTGTGGACAAGCTACACCAGCTGTGCCAGCTACACCGGCTATAAGCTCCAGATGCAGCGTGCAACAATCCAAAACTGCACACCATCTTTCCTGCCCTGAAAGACTGTTAAGACAGATGGAACCCAAAATCATGGACTAAACAAACTCAACAGACGTTTTGGAGGTATGCTCCATGGACTAATGGAATAAAATCTGTGTGTATATGTATCAAAGACAGAAAAAGTGGCAGTGATTAATTGGAAAGTGTGGGACCTGAGCATGACATAAATGGTATAGAATAAGGGGTGGCTAATGTCCTGGTTTTGGCAGGGATGGAGCTAGTTTTGTCTGCAGCAGCTACTGTGTTTTGGATTTAGTGTGTGAAGAATGGTGATACACTGATTTTGTTGGCTGCTGTTAAACGATCAAGGACATTTTGAAGTTTTCCAGGTTTTGCTAATGTGCTAATGTGTGGTATAGGCAGAACAGTTGATCCAAACTAGCCAAAGAGAGTATTCCATACCATAGATGTCACGCCCAGTATAAGTGAGGGTCGGCCTGTCCCCTTCTTTCCCCCTTTTTTTCATTTGTTCGGGCCTTTTCATTTGTTCGTTCGGCTGTTCATTCCCTCACCTGCTCTCTCTGGAACTTGCTGTTCTGGGATAGCTGCGGGGCAATATCCCTGCTCCCTGACTGCTGCTCGGGACGGGCTGTATTGGTCATCGGGTGGTGAGAAATTGTGCATCATTTGTTTTATATATTCTATTATCCTTACTTATTATTATTATCATTATCATTATCATTATTAATAATATTTTTATAGTCTTCTTTTGCTGTCCTGGTGAACTGTTTTTATCTCAACCCATGAGTTTGCCTTTCCCTCCGATTCTCGTCCCCTGCCCCACTGGGAAGGGGGGAGTGAGTGAGTGGCTGTGTGGTATTTGGTACCATCTGGGGTTAAACCACAACACTCCTCTATCACTTGGAGAAGGAAGTTATCACTGACGCTTTCCAGGAATGTCCTGGATTGCTTATGCCCTGCTGTGTTGTCCCTCCAACAGATATCAGGGTGGCTGAAGTCCCCCATGAGGACCAGGGCTTGTGAACGTGAGGCTGCTTCTATCTGTCTATGAAGAGCCTCATGCACTTGGTCTTCCTCGTCGGGTGGCCTGTAGCAGACTCCCATGATTCAATATTTTCAACAAAATGTCTGTGGAATTTCTATCCTGCCAAAATAGGAATTTTCAGAATGTGTATTAATTGTGGGAGAAGAAATCTTGACCTTACCCTGTGCTTCCATTGCCAGTACTCCCTCTGTTCTGCTGTGTATTTAATCTCCCTAACCTTCCAGGTGTTTCTGCCTGTCCTTATTAAACTCACCATGGCTGAAGTCATCTCTTCAGAAGCCTATCTGGACATAGGCACTTTCCATTGTTCTCCAGAGGTCTTCTTCCTCCTAGTCTTTGATCATTCAGATCCCTCTCACCTGTCTCTCTGCTTTGACCTTCAGGGAGGTAAAGCTCAATTGTCTCTCAGCAGTCTCTCTCACACTCACTGTAGGCAACTCTTCACTTGTGGCGATGGACCTCACTGGAAGTTGCTTAAACTAACCATACAGCTGAGAAGCGTATTTTATTGTTGATTAAGTTCTATTGTGTTTTATTTTCATTTTCTTTCCCCCAATTAAAAAAAACCCTCTGTGCCACTTTCCATCCAGTTCTCTGAGGAAAGCAGGTAGGAGTTCCTGCAGGGAAGCTGTAACAATCAGGTGCAAACTTCAGTGGAGAAGTCTTGATGTCAAGAAAAGGGATGGAATTCGTGAGGGGCCAATGAGCGAAATAGCGAGGTTAGAGAGGTGAGGAGCAAGGTTGTCCATACCATGTCTAGCCTCAAGGGACTGTTTTTCCTAGCTGTCCACATCTCCTTAGGAGACACTCTGCATCAATATCAACTAGAGAATTCTATTACTTCTTCAAAGTCCTCCTTGAAAAGGTCCTTTTTACTTACCTTCCTGAAACCTCTCTCATTAGCTATACAAGTCTTCAATACTTGAAGAAAATGATGGAGGAGTCATGGCTTGTTAGGGCTTTTGGCATTGTAATGAGCCCGTGGTGTATTTGAGGCTGAGCCCACGACCCTCAGGTACTGAGAAGAGGCTGAACAAAGCTCTCAAGGAGGCAAAGGCAAAAGCAAAAACCCAAAGTTCCGTGAAGCATTAATGGGCCCCACTGAGGGCCCTTACTGACAAAGCATCACCCTGCTTATGGCCCAGGACCCGACCAGATAAAAGTATGCTTGTTTTATCAAATTTATCAAATATATTTCCTACTAACAACTTGAATGGAGAAGCAGTCTTCACAGGAACGGCTGTATTTATGTTGACACATCCTATATCTCCTCTTCTGCCTCTTTTTTTTTCCTTCTTCCTCCACCTATTCTGTCTTCAAAAACCTCTCCAAGGGAAAGATTCATTGAATCCTAGAATAACCCAGGTTGGAAGAGAGCCCTGAACTTCATCTTGTCTCACTCTCCTGCTCAAGGCAGGGTGAACCAGGTGAGGTTGTTCAAGGCCTCCGCCCAGCTTTGCATCATCCACAAAGCAGCTGAAAGTGTGCTCCATCCCATCATACAGGGAGATAATAAAGACGTTCAACAGTGTTGGCCCAAGTGCAGGTCACTGGGGGATGCTGCTCATTACTGGCTGCATGGAGGACTTTGTATCACTGAAGACATTTGGGCTTGCTCGTCCAGCCAACTTCCCAGCCAGCGTCCACTTCTTCAGCCCAGATAGCACCAAACTGGCTATAAGGACAACATGGGAGACAATGTCAAAGGCCTTGCAAAATTCCATGTACACAACATGCCCTTCTTTCCCCTGCCCATTTTGGTTCAGCAATGCCTTTCTTGTCCTTCAAGTGCCTGGAAATGGCTGCAGGAGGATGTGTCCCATCCTCTTCCCAGGGACAGAGGTAGGCTGACCAGCCTGTAATCCTCTCAATTCTCATTGCTGCCCTTCTTGAAGATGGGATTGACATCTGCCTTTTCCAAGGACCCCAGACTCTCTGGTTGCTCTGGCGCTTTGGACAGCACAAGCCAGAATCACGGGCAAGGGTGACGTAGCAGACAGGAGCATCTGCAACGAGCCTGTCCAGGGCAGCTGAGATGAATCTCCCTGGGCCAGTGGGGTTTGTTCCTGGAGTCACACACAGAAATGTCAGGGATCTGTCAGGTGTGCACATCTGAGCTGGCCTCGTGGATTCCTTCTGCACCCCGGGATGTTCAGAGACAGAGTCTTTCCCTTTTACACCCAGGCAGTGCACTGCAGGAGTCACAGTGTCTCTCTGGCCTACTGTTGCCACTGCCAGAGGCTGGGAGGCACCTCAGCCCTGTGGTGGGTCTCCCTGCTCTGCACCTGTCTGAGATGCCCCACAGCATGAGGAATGGACACAGGGACCTCGGTTCAAGGAAGCACATCCCAGTGCTGCATTCAGGCCGTTTCCCATAGGATGTTACTCCCAGCGTGAAGTGACCTCAAGACACTGTCTGTCCTAAAAGGCCTTCGTAGAATAGTTGATGGCATTTGTGCTCACTTGGATTCATCTCTCCTCACATACATAATGTGCATAGTTATATCTCCTCTGTACAATATAAACATGGACTTCTGACCTACTCATTCAGTGTCCTTCCATGGAGGGACAAAGAACCTCTCTGTGCTGGGGTGAGAGGCCAGTGCTGGCAATGGTGGTTGTCAGGGGCTAGTCCAGGACAATTGCCCTGGGGCAGCTTCCCTGGGGTGTCCAGCGAACATGAGCACAGACCAGACCCTGCTCTGCTGGTCCTTCAGGTCTTTCCCAGGAGGCCTGGCTGCTTCCCCCAACCCTGCACACTCACATTGCTTAGCTCTATACTGGTGTCCTGATCTGCGAGCCACTTTCTTGGGCATGTTCTTGAGAGCAACTTTGGAAGAAGACCTAAGCCTTCAGGCACTGCCCTGAGGAGATCATCCTTCTCTATGGAAATGCTCTCATGGAGGTCAGCTCTGTCACAGAAGTGCCCATTGCCTGTGGTCACAGGACTGCCACACAGCAGGACTGTGACCAAGCTGCCAGAGCACTCAGGCCTTACACCAATGCAAGGGATCAGAAAGAGAGTGTGGAAGTGGAAAGAGAACAGCTCTGGAAGACCAAGTGCTGGTGCTCCCTGGCAGTGCTGACATGCCAGCACTCTTTTCCTCTCCACCTATGAACATACATAGGAACTGTCCCTGCAGCTCCAAAAAGGCCTTGGAGGAATGATCTCAGAGAAAAAAAAGTCACTGCAGGGGCCTTTTAGTTTTTTTAAACACACAGAAAGCACAGCTCCTCATTTACACAGCCACTCAGTCAGAAAAGCAGAGACGGGATTAGCAAGGGGATGACAACATTATCACAAGTAAAAACCCAACAATAACAACAAAAAATACAGAAGACAGGCTGGGCCTGCAATGAGTTACGTTATAACTGCTCTGCAGAAGAAGATGGGCAGTTTATTGCTTCAGAAAAACATCCAGTTATCAGTTTCCACACTGCATCCTTGAGCTCCTGGTTCCTCATGCTGTAGATGAGGGGGTTCACTGCTGGAGGCACCACCGAGTACAGCACTGCGACTACAAGATCCAGGGGTGGGAAGGAGATGGAGGGGGGCTTCAGGTGGGAAAACACTGCAGTACTGACCAACAAGAAGACCACAGCCAGGTGAGGAAGGCACGTGGAAAAGGCTTTGTTCCGTCCCTGCTCAGAGGGGATCCTCAGCACAGCCCTGAAGATCTGCACATAGGACAGAACAATGAACACAAAACACCCGAATGCTAAACAGGCACTAACAACAATAAGCCCAACTTCCCTGAGGTAGGCATGTGAGCAGGAGAGCTTGAGGAGATGGGGAATTTCACAGAAGAGCTGGTCCACAGCATTGCCTCTGCAGAGTGGCAGTGAAAATGTATTGGCCGTGTGCAGCACAGCATTGAGAAACCCACTGCCCCAGGCAGCTGCTGCCATGTGCACACAAGCTCTGCTGCCCAAGAGGGTCCCGTAGCGCAGGGGTTTGCAGATGGCAACATAGCGGTCATAGGCCATGACAGTGAGAAGACAGTACTCTGCCGACATCAAAAAGAAAAAGAAAAAGAGCTGGGCAGCACATCCTGCATAGGAGATGGCCCTGGTGTCCCACAGGGAATTGGCCATGGCTTTGGGGAGAGTGGTAGAGATGGAGCCCAGGTCAAGGAGGGAAAGGTTGAGGAGGAAGAAGTACATGGGGGTGTGGAGGTGGTGGTTGCAGGCTATGGCAGTGATGATGAGGCTGTTGCCCAGGAGGGCAGCCAGGTAGATACCCAGGAAGAGCCAGAAGTGCAAGAGCTGCAGCTCCCGCTTGTCCGCAAATGCCAGGAGGAGGAACTTGGTGATGGAGCTTCTATTGGACATTTTCTTCTTCTGGGCATGGGGCACTGTCCAAGAAGAAAAAGGCAGTGAAGACTTAGGACTGACTTCCTTGAGCAAAACCCATTCACATTCTGAGACCCCCCCACGGTCTCTGTCTTTCCGGAAAGACCTTCATGCAGCTCCCTTGCCTGAGCTCTGGTTTGTGCTGGCTGAGGGTGCAATGGGGAGAAGGGGACTGTGCTGTGGGCTCCGGAGGAGTCAGTCCTGCTGTGCACCCACAGGTAATTAGGAACCAGGAGTGATCTCGGGGTAAATGCACTCAGGATTTTGAAGAGCTTTTCAGCATTGTCCCTCCCCAAATCACACAACTGCAGACAGGAGCTGTGGGGGTTTTGTGTTGCTTATTTTGTTCCTGTTGCCCTGATCCCACCTGAGGAGTGTTTTTTGAAGGCAGACATCCTTGGCATTTCTGCTACACTACAAGTGCTATTTTGAGAGCCTTGGGAGGCAAAGGGACAGACCTTCAGTGCAGATGGAGAAGAGTCAGTCTGTCCAGCAGAGTTGCTCTCAGCTGTCCTTGGCTCACAAGTCTTTGGTCTGGAGGATGATCGCGCTCAGATGTTCCCCTGACAGGCAACTGGGTACTGCTGAGAGCAGAGGAATCTAGTTTCAAAGTGCAGATCTCCAAACACCTCTCCCCAGTGAAGAGCTGAGATCTTTTGGATGCCCTGAAGATGGGTTGTCCTGAAAGGAGAGCCATCTTTCTTTCCAACAGGAAACTGAATTCACAGACCCTGGAAAGCACCTTTCCTTTCAGGTAGCCCCTGCCTTGATGTGCTTCCCGGAAATGTCCCGGGGGTGACATGGAGCTGTGAGAAGCTTTGACCCAAGCAGCACCCTCTTGACAGCCAAAGGACCCTGCCATGCTGGGGTCACTCCTTCCACCCACAGCTTCTCCCCACAGCGCCGTGGGGAGCTCCCCAGGCAGGCTGAGAGCTGACCCTGGCAGGTGGCAGAGTCCCTGCCCCAGCACACAGCCCCTGGGACGCAGGGACCCTGCCCTGAAGGACAGCCCTGGCCACCCCTGCCTGCACACCCAGCTTCACACCCCTGCAACCATCCCCAGGAGAAGGCAGCCATCATGCCCTGTCCCTCTGACAGTGCAGCAGGGAAGCCCTGCTTTGGAGCACATCCTTCTCCTCTACCCTAGAGAAACAGGGAGAGTCCTCCTGAAAGGTCTCATAGTTTGTGGGATGTGACAGCTTTAGGAGACCTTTCCATGAATGACAGCTGCATTGCCCTGCACCCAGAGACTTACTGTGTCACGGGCTGTGAAGATTTCTCCACCAGCGAGCCGTCCTCTGTCCTCCCACTCCGAGCTGCCTTTAACTTCTCTCTACCTCACTCCTCTCCCCTCGGGGCCTGCAGGCAGTGCCCTCAGCCCTGCTGTGCTTTGGAGAGGAGCTGCTCCTGGGCAGAGCTGTCTCTCTGCAGTGCTGCCCGCTTGCCATGAGCTCCCTCCGTCCCAGGAGCCTGGCCCAGCTCAGCAGCAGAGGCCCAGCCCAAGGCAGCACTTTCTAGCCCCCTCTGGGCTCCCTCCAGGTGTCCCTGGGGTCCAGGGGAACCAACTGTGAAACAGGCTGAAGGAATCACTAATGTTCCCGCCCTCTGCTGGGGAGAGACACTTCTTTCCTGCAGTGTCATTTCTCCTATCTGAAAATGAGTTAAGTCCTTGAATCACCTTCTCATAGTCCCATCCTTAGAGAGAACAGCCGGACAGGGACAGGGAATCATCTCTTTTACCATTGCTGAGGGAAGGGATTCAGCCCCCATTCCACGTCTGTAGTCCTCAGCTGCCTGCTATGCACAGCACAAACCCCCAGGAGGTGGGATTCCTCTGGCCTCAGTTCAGGTGGGCACACAATAGACACCTGCACGTGAGCTCCTTGTCTCAGCTCCCATGCTAATTAATGGAGATGGAGGCCAGGAGTGACGTGTTCAGATGCAAAGACCTGGTGACATCTGAAGTTCCAGAGGTGGTCCAAGATATGTGGAGCTAGCTGCAAGCTCTAGTGGAGCAATGCTGAGGGCAGCATCTGGGGGCATCTTCTTGGAGGCTGGTGGGAAATGCCTTTGGCCAACTTAAATGACAGAAGGTGTCCATGTGTAGGACAACTGAACCTGTAACTATTCCTCATGTCCAGGGCAGCCTAGAGAGGTATTCAGCCGACGAAATGCAGTCCTGTGGCACAGGGAGAGCTAAGTCTCTCTCTTTCTGCTCTCCACCACCTATATTTTCTACATGTCCTTCTGAGTATAATGGCAACTGTCTCATGTGCATCCCTTCATTGCCTAACCTAATGCAGGGCAGCTGAATTTAATTTAATTTACAAATACAGGCCTGTAGTGCTACAGGAAGTGCCAGGGCTCTCCAGCACAGCTGCATGCCCCTGACATGGACAGCACAGGTCCTGTACAGGAGCCCTGTTCCCATTCAGACTACTTGTGGGACAGGCATCACCCAGGGCATCTCCGACAGAGTCGGTGCCTTTGGGCCAGTGACTGAATCCCACCACTGCAGTGACGCAAGGTCTGTCCCTTCTCTATCCAGTAGATGCCGGGCAGTGCATGAATACCAAGCACATCACACCAAGGTCTCCGTATGTGTTTCTTCCCTCTCAAACTGTGCTGGTTCTCCTCTCCTCCAGTGTTAAACCATCCCCTTGAGGATACAATCATGGATCAGGCCAATGATTCTCACGCTGTGCCTGAATCACAGGATGTCCATATCCAAGGACATATTCAACATCATCTCTTCCTTCTTGAGATCAGCTTCAGTTCAACCACAGGCCCTCAGGGCTGCAGAGACACAGCAGACAGCAAACCCCTCTCCTGCTCAGACTGCACAGCCCAGCTCTGTTTCTCTTTTGGCCTTAGGGAGATCAGGGTTTGCTCTCTTTGTGGGCACCTCATTTCTTCTTCACGCTGCCTTCTGCCATCCACTCCAGCATGTCTCTGCTCTGCAGCAAAGCCTTTGCACACACGAGGTCTGGGGTGCTTGATTGCAGGTTTTCCCACTGCAAGTCTGCTCTCAGCCCAAATGTGCCACAGCTGAGGTGCTGCAGCCCAGACATGCACCAATGCCTTCAGCCTGGGGCGCAGACAGGAGGAGCTGGAGCTGTGTGTGCAGTCTCTTCATTCCACTTTGAAGGAATAACAGCTGAGGCCTGTTGGGACAGCTTACATGACTGAGGTGCTGTGACAGCTGGGTACAGGATGATCGGGAGGCCAGAAAGATCAAGAAGGAGGTGTCCTCAGTGTGAAGGAGCTGCTTAAATGTGTGGAGCTCCTCTATGGGATGAACATGTTGGGTAAGCCCTTGTGGGTGAGGGTCAGAGGAGAGGCTGGTAAGGGTGACATTGTGGTGGGAGACAAAGAACCCATTAAGCCCCCTTCCAGACTTTAATTAACTTGGCATTCACTGGAAGGGGACCACAACAGCGTGCAAACAATCCTGGAGGTTTCTGGAGGGTCTTGGTCAAGGCACAGCTTGGGACACAGGTCTTTATAGCACAGCTGCCAGATTGGCCAACAGTGGTGACCCTCATCTGCATCTGTTACTCTCAAAGAAGGAAGAGCTGGACATGGACATGAAAAGCAGTCTCAGCCTTGGCTGTCGTGACCATGCAATAGTGGGGTCTCACCTTGCAAGGGGAAGGAGAACAGAAGAGTGCAGATACTAGACCTCAGAGGAGCGAACTTTGGCCTAGTCTTGCAACTTCTAGTGGGGGAGCCCATGTGAGCAGCACAGGGCAGCAGAACTCAGTACAGCTGGTCTTCAAGGACAGTGTCTTTCAAGTACAAGACTCTGCATACCAGTGGTCAGGAAAACAAGCAGAGGTCTCAGGAGAGAAGCTTGGGGAAACAGGAAACTCATGGGGAAGCTCCATAGAAAAAAGGAAGCATACAAGAGGTGGAGGCAAGGTTTAAATCAAAGGGGGAAATAAAAGAGATAGTTGGTTTTAGAAAACCAGAGCTCCCATAGAGTTGACACTTGCAAGGGAGTTGAAGGGCACAACGATGAGCTGATACTACTTCAGGAACAGTTAAAGAAGAAATTAAGATAATGTGTGGCCACTACTGAATTTGCTAAGAGTAAGTTGGGAGCTGGGGCTGTTTAGCCTGAGAAGACTGAGAGGGGATCTCATTAATGCTTACAAATATCTCAAGGGCGGGTGTCAAGACAATGGGGCCAGACTCTTCTCAGTGGTGCCCAGCGATAGGACGAGGGGTAACGGGCACAAACTGGAACACAGGAAGTTCTGCCTGAACACGAGGAAAAACTTCTTTACTGTGAGGGTGACAGAGCACTAGAACAGGCTGCCCAGAGAGGTTGTGGAGTCTTCTTCTCTGGAAACATTCAAAACCTGCCTGGACGCGGTCCTGTGCAACCTGCTCTAGGTGACCCTGCTCTGGCAGGGGGATTGGACTAGATGATCTCCAGAGGGCCCTTCCAACCCCTACCGTTCTGTGATTCTGTGAAGTGTACATAGGTGTGAGGTAGTCCTGGCCTTTCTCTTCACCAGTAAGGTCTCCCAGTTCCGTGTACCTAAGAGGTAGAACCCCAGGCGAATTCCAGCAGCAGATGGAGATCAAATCAGGGGTTACTTAGGTAAGGTCAACCCTTAATAGTCCATTGGTCCAGATGGGATGAATCCAAGGATATTGAGAGACCAGGCCAATGTCATAGCAGTGCTACTCTGATACCTTTTGGAAGGTCATCGTGACTGGAGAAAGCAAAAAACGAATCTTGCATACCTCTTCTAAAAAGACCCAAGGACTCAGCAGGGGAATGACAGGGTGCAGTGACAGAGGCCAGGAGCTGCATGGCTGGGCAGCAGCTCTGTGGAAATGGCCCTGGTGCTCCTGGAGTTTCATTAGGCAAAACATGAGCCAACAGCAAAGGTGGCCAACAGCATCCAGGGCTGTCTGAGCAGGAGCACAGCCAGAAGAAGGGATTATCCTCCTCTGCTCAGCACCTTTTACACCACACCCTGCACAATGACAGTGAGACAATGGCAAACAGGAACCAGTTCACTGGAGGGCCACTAAAGTGGTAAGCCTTCCATTATACTTCAAGTGTTTGTGTGATTTCCCTAAGAATATCAGCATCTACAACAACAGCAGCATTCATCTGCCTAAATATAAATATCTGCAGCAGAGCAATCTGCACCTGTGGTGGCCCCTCTTCTACTTCTCAATCTTGCTCAATCTTACAGGATCTACAGTTCAGGAACTCGGCACCAGAGGGCTCATTGCTACATGAAACACCCAAAGGAGCCAAGTCTGGACAGAATTTTCCTTTAGTCTTCAGTTCTTATGTGGCTTACTAGAGAGATTTCAGGAGTGTCATCCAAGGGAAAAGATGTCAAAGCAAAGAGACCAAGTGAAGCAAAGGCTTGATTTTGAATAGCCAGTTCTGCATTAATCCCAATGTATTTGGGTTACAGGAATGTCTTCAAGTCGAGCCTGCACCATCTTGACCCATGTGGATGGGCTGGCACAGCCACCTCCAGGAGGGGGGATCCCCATCTCCTAGGTTGAGGCATGCATTCAAGATGCAAACCTCTGCAGTGCCCACTTGTGACAGGCCTCCAGGCATAGTGTGACACATTCTGCATGACCCTGTGTCCTGGTTGCGGCTGGGATAAGGTTAATTTTCGCCAGAAGCTGGCCGGGGTCTATTCTATACCATGTGACCGTCACACTCACTATACAGGGGGGGGACGACCGGATGGGGGGGATCGCTGCTCCAGAGCGGGCTGGGCATCGGGCTCTGGGCGAGAAGCGACCTGTACAGGGAAGCACCACTAAGTACACACTGTTGTTACTGTTGGGGTTTCTTGTTTGCTTGTTTTCTTTCCCTTTGTTGTCCGGTTAAACTGTTGTTGTTGTTAACCCACGAGTTTTGCCTTTCTTTGTCCCGATTCTCTCCCCATCCCGCCGGGAGGGGGGGTGAGCGAGCGACCGTGTGGCTCAGCCTCCGGCTGGGGCTAAACCACGACAAATGGGGTATTGCTCTTATCAGTCCCGGGCTGCTTGGAAATCCTGAACGCGTGTGCGCCACTCCTTAGCTTATTAGGTAGGAGAAAGGTTTTTGGATTTCAGAGCCTTGCAAGGATTCATTTAGGGTGTCACCATAATGAAAATGGCCACGCTAACTGCTTGACTTCGACCGTACCAGGTACAGAAGGACAATGCTGTCAGGTTTGTCCTCTTGATCAGACATCTAACCACGCAAGGTGACAGAGCACGACTGCTTCCAGGAAAGATACCTGGGGTTTGCTGCTCACCTGGACTCTCTTGCTGCTCACATCCCCCTTCCCATCTCCTCTCCGGCTGCATTCCACTTCGATAGGGCACAGTACTGCGACACATTGTCATTTGGAGCTGAAAGAGGCACAAGCAAAGCCCAAAAAGAAGCACCCTTGCTAATTTTACAGTTAATGTCACAGCAGGCCACGGCGCAGTTCCTACATGTCTCTACCCTGGTTTTGCATCAGAAAGTGGTTTTGCACGTGGCATGCCTTGCAACAGGGCTTTTGAGCCTGGCTTTGCCTCCTACCTCTCCTTCTGCTTGCTGGCCGTGGCTCCTCCTGGCTCTGCCAGGGTGGAGAGTAAAGTGGGGGTCTTTTAGGAGGCGCACCTGTCTGGCATGCCACGTCCTCCTCTATTCCACGCTCTCCAGGCTCTTCTGAGTGCAGCTATGGAAAGCAAAAGCAGGAGGAATGACACGTGTTGGGGTCAGCAGAGCTTTAAAAGTCAGGACTACACCTGATGATTCAGTAGGGTAAACTAGATCCAAAGAACGGGCAGGAACGGGACTTCTGTGAAGTCAAAAAGGAAAAACTAGACCCCAACAGCAAATGGACATCAGTTGTCTCCATTGGCCCTCTGATGCCATGTGCTCTGCAACCCCTGCTGCCCTCCTTGGGAAGGATTCCTAAAACGGCATGCCGCTCAGAAGATGTCAGGCCACTAGGTCTCAACGTGAAGGAGGACAAACGGCTCCTGGTTGAGGCAGCGGTGACAAGGCAAATGCAAGCGAAGGACACTGACAGCCTATCTGCTAACCACCCATGGCACAAACATGTCTCCTTCTTCATCACCTGATCCACCTCAGAGGAAAAAGCACAACAGGGAACACGGAATCTCCTGGGTCAGGACAACCGTGCTCTCTTTCTCCATGCCAGAAGTGCCCTTGAGGAAACAGCACATCTCAAACACGTCTACTTGATTTGAATTGCACCCGTCTCCTAGAGCAGAGCTAAGAAACCTTCCTCAGAACAACCACAGAATCATAAAGTAAGGGCTATTGAGTACGCAAGAGGATCTGCCCTTGCCAGTGGGGAGGGCACGAGACCAAAACTTGCCCACACCAGATGAGGTCAAGTGCTACATCAGTGGAGAAAAGCCTCTGTGCAGCTGGGCAGCAGTGTGGGAACGTTCACAGAGCTCAGGTCATGTCTGAGGAGCAACTAAAAAGAGGAAAGAAGCTCTGGCTTGTCTCCCAAACTGAGTGCTGAAAACTGCGTAAAGGTCACTGAACCTCTGGAAAAAGGTCACCCTCCTTAGCCACGTTTATTAGTGTTAAAAGGGCCTAATTCTAGGGTGTTATAATGGCAAGGATCAGAGAACTTTAACCAGAGGTGATGCTTCAAGCTGCATCAGAAACTGAACGTAGGGGGTGTGGCTGGATGCAGGAGATATTGATTTTAGATGCAGTTAAAACCTCTTCAGCATCCTACCTGTCTGCACATCATAGAATCATAGAAGATCTCAGAGGGAAGGGACCCATAAGGATAGAATCATAGAGTCATAGAATTGTTCTGGTTGGAAGAGACCTCCGAGATCATCGGGTCCAACCATTAACCTATCACTACCAAGTCCCCCACTAAATCAGATCCCTTAGGGCCTCATCTAAACGCCTTTTGAATACCCCCAGAGATGGGGACTCCACCACCTCTCTGGGCAGCCTCTTCCAATGCCTGACAACCCTTTCGGTAAAGAAATTTTTACGAATGTCCAATCTAAACCTCCCCTGGTGCAACTTGAGGCCATTTCCTCTTGTTTTGTTGTCTGTTACTAGGGAGAAGAGTCCGACCCCCATCTCTCTACAACCTCCTTTCAGGGAGTTGTAGAGAGCAAGAAGGTCTCCCCTCAGCCTCCTTTTCTCCAGACTAAACAACCCCAGTTCCCTCAGCCGCTCCTCATAGGACTTGTGTTCCAGACCCTTCACCAGCCTCGTTGCCCTTCTTTGGACACGCTCCAGCACCTCCATGTCTTTGAGTCCAACTCCCTGCTCCTGTACCTTCACGGTACAGAGCATGGACCTGCCTCCAGCACTGATAAAAATCCTGGGGTGGATTCCCTGGAGGAGTCTGGGGCTGCTACCTGCAAAATTGAGCTGTCTCCAGGGGAGGCCAGAACATTCTGGAGCTGCCTGGGAGGAGTTCTGGGGAGCTCCTGGGCTTGCACCTGCCTCCAACATGGACCAAACGCTTTGGGTAGCTACCCTGGAGGAGTCTGGGGCTGCTGCCTGGGACTTCAGCTTTCTCCAGAGGAGGCCAAGACAATCCAGAACACACCTGGGAGAATTCCCGCGGAGCTACCGAGCATACACCTGCCTCCAGAGGAGGCCAAAACACCCCTGGAGATGCCTGGGAGGAGTCCCAAGGAGCTTCTGGGAATGGACCTGCCTCACACGTGAACAAAACTCTTCAGGTCACTACCTAGGATGAGGCTGCGGCTGTTGCCGAGGTCTTCAGCTGTCTCCAGGCAAAGTCAAAACCCTCCAAAGCTGCCTGGGAGAAGACTCAGAGAGCTACAGGGCACGGAACTGCCTCCAACATACACCAGACTCTTCGGTATCTACCCTGGGGGAGGCTGGGGCTGCTACCCAGGACTTCAGCTCCCTCCACAGCAGGACAAACACTTTGGGAGATGCCTGTGAGGAGTCCTGGGAGCTACAGGGCATGGACCTGCTTCCCATTTCTATTAGCAATCAATGATACAGTATCAATCAATAGTATGGCAGCCGTCAATAAGAGCAGCTGTCAATCGTATAGCAACAACCAATCTTGCAGCAATAATCAATATAACAGCAACAACCAAGTGGGTGTATGATACTGCAGGTTACAACCAACTTATCGTTAGGGAGGGAATTTATCCTCCAAATAGCAGCAGAGATACTGATGAGAGACTACTTATACAGATATAGAATACCGGTATAAAGTGAACTAGATTTCAGGAAGGGCCAAAGCATCCCAGAGAGGAGGACAAACCGATCCCAGAGGGGATCCAGCCATCCCAGAAGTGGGCGGATAAACCAAACCAACTCCAAAAGTGAGCCCAAACGGGGATCAATAAAGTAACAGGCAGAGCCTCACTTCAGAGAGGCCTGAGGAGTCTGGGTTCTCGGTACCTGGCTGTGCTTCCAAGCAGCCAGCTGCACGTTTCAAAGATGGCTTCTGGTCCCCAGGCTCACAGCTCCCGGGCTCGCAGGAATGTTCTTCTGCTCATCATTTCCCCTTCTCAGCAGTCGCCCTTAGGGCTGCTCACACCTGCCTGCTCCTGCCCTATCAGCTCCTCAGCCACCAGTGACCTCACAAGTACCTGCACAAGCCAGGGGCCTGCTCCTGCCCTATCAGCTCCTCAGCCACCACTGACCTCACAAGCACCTTGCACAGCAGGACCATCCTCACTTCCAACACCCCGGCTTTTCCCCTCCCTCTCCATCATCTCCATCTCTAGCTCCATCTCTGTCTCCCATCTCCCCGTGCTCTCCAATCACCGTGCCACAGGAATAGGTGCAGGGAGCCGAAAGCTGCAAGGCACACGGACAGCAGCGTGCGGTGAGGAACGGCCAGTGCACATCAGCACCCTTGTTCTGACAGACGGACGTCGCTGAAGACAAGTCTGGTCAGTCCGGACGCTGAACCTCCACTGCACCCACACCCAGCCCTGACCAAAAGGGGACACAGAGAGACGCAGAGTGACTGTCCAGAAACGGCGTTTGGCTCAGGGGGCGTGCAGGACAACAGGCATCCAGACAAACTGGGTAACAAGTCCCGATGGTCACCTTTTTCTCCTTTTCCCCTTCCAGGTGATGCTGGGCAAGCCCCAGGCACCTGCAGCCATTCGCTGTACACAACTCCCCTGATGCTGGATCACTGCTACATGTTTAATAAAACAACACACCCCCCAGAGATTTTGTTTGTTCACCTTGAGCTGCAGGGAAGGTGCGTGTGTGGGTGAGGAAAATCTGCTTTCTCCATTTAATTTTTATGCCTCAGCAAAAACACTGCAAGATTCAGACTAGAGGATGGCACTGAAATCAAAAGGGTAAGCAACCAAGAAGGCTCCAACCGTGTATTTCCACCTGATTGCCTTAAACAAAACAGACTTTGAACCCCGATTGCTCACTTCAGCCTGGAATAGTCCCATTCTTTATCCGAAAGCTACTGTGCACCTGGCCTGAGGCCAGACACAATCCACACAGAGAGCAATATCAGAGCTAAACTCTGCACTTTCCTTGGGACAGCATCCTTGGAAAACATCTTTGCTGGGTTCTTTTAAAACCTGTAACTGCAAGAAAACATCCCTGATGGGTTGACGGGAACTCCCTGGCTGTGGTAAAACCATCTGCTCTCTGTACTCATCATTTCCCAAGAGCTGGCAGCACAGCTTGGGTGGGGGAAAGGCTCGTATCAGACCTTGGGGCTGAGAGATGAGCACAAGCATCTGCCAAGGGAGCTGCATCCAGCCAAGAGCACTCCCCACTGGCTTTGCTGACAACAGAGCCCCCGTGCGTGCTCTCACCAGGAGGGAGAAACAACTTCCAACATTTCCCTCATTTCCCAGGGATTCCCGGGGCTATCCAGAGCTACCTCTCTGGGGCACCGCACATTTCAGCTACCGATGGAGCGCAGGGTCATCAATAATGAAAACAACACAACCCCCCAACCAGGAGTCAGACGGGTATTGAGGGACCCAATACAGACACACCTGCATTTCAGAAAGACTTGCAGATCCAGAGCAAGCCCATGGCAGTTCCCCCCATCCCCTTCCCTCCCCTGCTCTCCCCTCCCCTCTCCTCCTTTCCCCCTTCCCTCCCTCCCCGAGCAGGCCCAGACCCCACGAGCGGCCCGAGGGACGGTAGAGCTGGGCACACACCTTGCGCTGCCGAGAGAACAGCTCCAGGTGAGATGGCCCTTCCTGAAGCCCGTCTCCACAGGCCCAGTGTCCCGGCTGGCTGAGGAGCGAGCTGCGGTCAGGGGGTGAGATGCCATGGTCGGCGGGCTGGGGTGGGTGAGCGCGGCAGGACGAGGCCTGTGCCCCGAGGGCCCTTCCACGACGGCCTGTCTCCTCAGGAGAGGGCTGGACAGAACCTGCTGGTGTTGGACTTTACTCCTCCGAAGGTGCCTGAATAAAACCCCCAAAAGGATAAGAACAGCAGCTCTTCCGCCCAGGGCCGCGGCTGCCCAAAATCAACCCCCCATCACCCAGCCCTGGGGCCTGTGGCGGTGGGGGGGGCAGTGGGCACAGAGTGGCTCTATGAGGAGAGGCCCAGGCTGCCCCTGCCAGCCCAGCACAGCAGTGCCATTGGCCACGGCTGAGCCAATCAGCAGAGCCGGAGGCGGCCTGTCAGTGACAGTCAGCCTGGGGCAGGGCCAGAGGGGCGGAGGCCGAGCGGCCTGAGGAGAAACGGGTGCGAGACGGGCTGGGGGCTGGGGGCTGGGGCAGCCGGGGCGAGGAGGGGGGCCAGGGCCAGGGCCAGGGCCAGGGCCAGGGGTGCTGCAGGAACAGGAGCAGATATCTCATTTTTAGAGAGAGCATCAATTTTAGGATCCAGGCAGTCGCTTTTAGGGTCCAAACCACCTCTTGAGTGTCCAAACCATCATTTTATGCTTCAAACACCTCTTTTAGGTCCCAAAGCCTCATTCTTACAGTTCAAAGCTTTGATTGTAGGGTTGAAAGCCTCCTTTTAGAGTCCAAACCCTCACTTTTAGGGCCCATAGCTGCAATTTGAGGGTCCAGTGACTCATTTCAGGATTTTAATCCTTCTTTTAGGGTAGAAAGCTCATTTTGAGGTTCTAAACCTGTACCTTTAGGGTACAACCCCTCATTTCCAGGCTCCAAAGTCCTCAGTTTAGGGTACAAAACTGATTACAGAGCCCAAACTCTCTTTCTCAGGGCCCAAAGCCTCATTTGTAGGAGCCAACCCTCATTTTATGGACCAAATGCTCATGTTAAGGCCCAAAGCCTCATTTTAAGGTCCAGACTCTCATCTTAGGAGCCAAAGCCACATTATTGGGGACCAAACCCACATTTTTATGCCCAAACCCTCATTTAGGGATCAAAGCCTCATTTAGGTCCAAAGTCTCTTCTTAGGCTCCAAAGCCTCATTTTTGTGGTCCAAAGGCTCCATTTTAGTTGGCAAAGTTGGTCCAGAAGTTCCAAAGCCTCATTTTCAGGCTCCAAAGCAGCATTTTTAGGATCAGCTAGTCATTTTAGCGTCCAAACTGCATCTTGAGTGTCCAAACCCTCATTTTTAGGGTCTGAACCCCTTTTAGGTGCTCAAAGCCTCATTTTTAGAGTCAAAGTTTTGATTCTAGGGTTAAAACCTCCCATTTAGGGTCCAAACCCTCATTTTTATAGTCCAAACCCTCATTTCTAAGTTCCAAACCCTCCTTTAAGGTTCAAAGACTCATCTTAAGGGACTGGAGTGTTGATTTAAGGCCTGAAGTCTGATTTTGAGGGTCCAAACCCTCAGTTTTAGAGGCCAAAGCCTGATTTATAGGGTCCAAAGGCTCATTTTCGGGCCCAAACCCTCTCTTTTGGTTTCCAAAGCCTCATTTTCCAGGACCAAAGTCTCACTTTTAGATTCAATTCAAAAATTGGAGGGCCCAAAGGCTGATTTTGAGCCTCCAAAGACCCATTTTTAGGGTGCAAAGCCTTATGTTTATTACCGCATCATTTGATGGTACAGAACCTAACTTCAGGGTTCCAAACCTCATTTTCATTTCCAAAGCCCCATTTTTAGGGCCCAAAGCCCCATTCTTAAGGCCTAAAACCTCTTTTGAGGGTCCAAACTCTCATTTATAGGGCCCAAACTCCTTTTTTGCAGCTCTAAGCCCCAACTGTAGTGCCCAAAGCCCTATATTCGAGTCCAAAGCTTCATTTTGGGGCCATAGAGGAACCAATAGGTTCCCTTGTTTTCAGGGTGCAAAGTGTCATCTGTAGCATCTTGCCCATCCTTTTTAGTGCCCAAAGCCTCATGTTTAGGGCCAAAATCCTCATTTAGGGTCCAAACCTTTCTTTTATTACCCATAGCCTTTTTTTAGGGACCACAGTTTCATTTTGGAGGTCTAAACCCTCATTTTATGGTCCAAACCCTTCTTTTAGGGTCCAAAGCCTCATTTTTAGTGCCCAGAGCATTATTTTTAAGGCCCAAAGTCTGATGTTGAAGGTCCCAAAGCCTCAGTTTTAGAGTCAAAACCTTATTTATGGGGTCCAAAACTATCTTTTATTATTCATACCCTTTTTTAGGGGACACACTTTCATTTTTTAGGGTCTAAACCTTTGCTTTTCTGGCAGAATACCTCATTTTAGGCTCCTAAGCCTCTTTTTATGGTCCAGGACTCAGTTGTAGTTTGCAAAGCCTCCTTTTTAGAGTTCAAAGCCACCTTTTTAGTATCCAATGCCTCATTTACGGCTCCAAAGCAGCATTTTTAGGATCCAGCCAGTCATTTTTAGGGTCCAAGCTGCATCTTGAGTGTCCAAACCCTCATTTTTAGGGTCCAAACCCCTCTTTAGGGCTCAAAGCTTCATTTTTAGAGTCCAAAGCTTTGATTCTAGAGTTGAAAACCTCCTTTTTATGGTCCAAACCCTCATTTTTATGGTCAGCATGTCCCATGCCCAGCTCCCTGCCTGCTGACACCACAGGCATCCACATCCCTGCATGCCCCGATATGAAGCCCTCATAATCCAAGGGGAAATGGTTAGTGACTTGCTGCGCCGCTTAGACACACACAATATGGGGCCGGACGGGATCCACCCAAGGGTACCGAGGCAGCTGGTGGAAGTGCTCACCAAGCCACTTTCCATCGTTTCTCAGCAGTTGGCTAAGCGGGGAGGTCTCAGTTGACTGGAGGCTGGCAAATGTGACGCCCATCTAGAAGAAGGGCCGGAAGGAGGATCTGGGGAACTACAGGCCTGTCAGCCTGACCTCGGTGCCCGGGAAGGTTATGGAGCAGATCATCTTGAGTGCCATCATGCAGCACGTACAGGACAACCAGGTGATCAGGCCCAGACAGCATGGGTTTATGAAAGGAAGGTCCTACTTGACCAACCTGACCTCCTTCTACAACAAGGTGACCTGCCTAGTTGATGAGGGAAAGGCTGTGGACATTGTCTACCTAGACTTTAGGAAAGCCTTTGACACCATTTCCCACAGCATCCTCCTGGAGAAACTGGCTGCTCATGGCTTGGATGGACGTACTCTTTGCTACTGGGTAAAAACTGGCTGGATGGCCGGGCCCAAAGAGTTGTGGTGAATGGAGTTCAATCCGGTTGGCGGCCGCTCACAAGTGGTGTTCCCCAGGGCTCAGTCCTGGGGCCAGTTCTGTTCCATATCTTTATCAACTATCTGTTCAAGGGCATCGAGTGCACCCTCAGTAAGTTTGTAGAAAACACCAAGTTGGGCGGGAGTGTTGATCTGTGTGAGGGTAGGAGGGCGCTACAGAGGGATCTGTACAGGGCATCGATGGGCTGAGGCCAACATGACTGTAACTTGGTAGCTCTTGACTGTGTCACAGTGTGCAGCAGGTTACTGGTGTGTCCCAGTGGGCAGCAGTCAGCAGTGGCCGTGTCACTGTGATGTCACAGTGGGTCTGTGACATGGTCGCACAGGGGTATAAAAGGGGCCGTAGGGCAGTGGGTCCTGCACCCTGGAGGAGTGTCCATAGGACGAACAGGGATGAGCTCCCACGTGGTTGTTGCCACTAAGGAGCGACCCACCAGCGTAAGGCGGACTAAGATGGACTTCTGGGACGGGATGGAGCACACCTTCATGATGCCCAGCATCACTGCCAAAGGTACAGGCACCTACAGCCACCACAGGAGTGTGTTGTGACCAACAGTTGCAGCGTTGCGTGGGCGAGACTCAGCACGGCAGCCATCTCAGGGGTGTCTCCATCGGGGGCTGGGGACGGTGATGATACTTTACGTCTGCCAATGTGCTGCAGCTCAGGGTATGTTGGAGGTTGAGAGCCGGCAGATGCAGAGCGTGACCAGGTTTTCCTTTGCTTTCCAGAGCGAACAGCCATCTGGGACGCAGCGGCCGGCTACCTTCAAGAACAGCTTCTGCTGCGTAAGGTGGGTGACACCCATATCTTCCTCATCCACCCAGAGAAGTGGGGAGTCCCCATGGCCCTGGGGCATGGCCTGCAATTACTTTTCCCTCCTCAGAAAGTAGGAAACCCACCTCAAAAGCTGCCACCAATGGACAAACAGGGCTCATGAAAGGGTAGTATCACCTCTGGTAGGTGGTATTGTACCGCAGGGCTGATCCCAGTCGCTGGAGACTCCTGGATGCCCTCAGACTGGTTCTTCCGTTACTCCAGTGCTTCTCTTTTAGAGAGAAAAGCGGAGGGAGAGGACTCAGCAGCTCCTTTTTAAAGCTCTCCCCACTGCCCTGACTCATGTCTCTGAACAGCAGGAGTGAGCAGGATCCAGCCTGAAGCACCATCCCTGAACAGGGCCACCTCCAGATCTTCCCTTGAGTCAGTCCTCACCCTTCAGCTCTTCTCTTCTCTTCCACTTGCAGGGGGTCCGAATTGCCACGCTTGGCTCCTTCGATGTGGTCCCCACACGGACCCAGATTGGGACAGAGATTGTGATTATCCAGAGGCCTGTGTTTCGCCTGGCCAGGAATCTTGGAGGAGTCCACAACCTCATGGACAATAAGGACGACCTTCCAGGTAAGATGTCAGACTAATCCCTGGCTGGCTGAACAGTCAGGGTGAAGGGGGGCATCCCGTCCCTTTTCCAAAAGCAAACTGCCCCGCTGCGGAGCAGGTCCAAAGCTGAGGCCTTTCTGGGCGATGACTGCAATAAGCAGCCCTTGGGAAATGCCTGTGGAAGGGCCGCTGGGTGAGCACCTCCGTCCCTCTTGTGTGGTTTTTCAGGCGATAAGGAGCTGGAGCCTATGAAATACGCCAAGGTGGCTGTGAATGCCTCTGTGTCCCAGCGAAAAGCAGAGAGCTGCATCCGAGGCATCACGTCCCTCCTCTCTCACTGCCTGGGGAAGGGGGAGAACGTCGCCCTTGTTCTCAGGGGCGTGGGGGTGCTCCTCATTGAAGGCAGGAGAGTGCAAATGAAATTCTACTATGACTTCCTGGAGAGGATGTCTGGGAAGAGGAACCTCGAAAGGGCTGCATTCAAGGTGAGCCTTTTGGTTTCCCCACCACTTGGGCAGACCCACCGCGGTGCCCAAGCACTGCTTGCATGCGGCTCGCCAGGACATGGCCGACCACTCGTGACCAGTAAGAACTACGGTCTCAACATCTCTTGCTGCCTTGTACTCCTAAATTGTGTGCCTTGGCCACGTTGACGATTTCCTGCCATCTTCATGCTCATCCGTTGCAGGTCCCCCAGCTGCTCAAAATGGTGGTGTCGCGGGTGGCACCCATTGCTTCCTTGACTTTCTCTGGCCGTGTTGTCATCTTTCCCGAGTGAGTATGCTTGCAGCCGATGCAGCTGCTCAGCTGCCGTTTGGTAGCATTTGCCTCTTGTGACACAGGCAGATCTGATGGGACAGGTAGAGGAATTTAGGTGACCTGGACTTATTTGCCAGGTGACCCCATTTCCTAGGATGGTTCTCAGGTATGGGGGATAGTTGACTTGAGAAACAATGGCCTTTACACCAGCGCCAAAATCTGTTTGTGAGCAGGTGATCGCGGCAAGCGGCAAAGACTGGTGATGCTTTGGATCACACTGGTGTCATCTCTTTGTCTCCAGGTTTGAACTGGAGTTTGTGCCCAAACCACCACCCAGGGACCCTCTCAAGGCCTTGAGAAAAGTCCCTGGTGGGGCAAGTGGAAGAAAAAAGAGGGTTTGCCAGTTCTCGGGCAAGGCAGGGAAGGTAAAGCAGCTCCTGGCTTATTTCCATAGCGCAGGCAAACACCTTCTGTGATCTGATTGGAAAATCCCTGGCGATGATTGTCAAAAGGCAATCATCGTTGTGCCAAAGCTTCACGCCAGCTTGGCACAGCCTGTTCTCCTAATGACTCATTGGCTTCACCAAAAGAGAACCCTGGGGTGGGATGCGTCCAAGGGTATGTGGGAGGATGCGATCCAAGGCCCTGTACTCCCCCCGAGGAGTTAGATCTCCAAAAGAGACTGTCACCTCAACAGCACCAGCTCCTCTTTCCCAAATCTGGCGCAGATAACACAGTTGCAAACCTATGTTGCGCCATGGAAATGAGGAGCCAGGCAAGAGACGGTGTTGGGGAGGGTGCAAGGCCTCTGATTAGGGTGGGTTCAAGGGGAGCAGAATGGCCCTCTCGGGTTTTTGGGAAGAGGCCTGAGCACCCCTGTGTGTCACCGGGGCCAGCAGTGTCAGCGATGCTCTTCTGACGAAGTCTCTCCTTCCCGGTTCCAGTGAGATTTCCTGAACTGCCCTTGCCTGCTTGTTCAAGCTTGACTAATAACGAACGTGAGCAGCTCTGGGATAAGAAGGCGACGG
This sequence comes from Phoenicopterus ruber ruber, assembly GCA_009819775.1. Classification (NCBI taxonomy): domain Eukaryota; kingdom Metazoa; phylum Chordata; class Aves; order Phoenicopteriformes; family Phoenicopteridae; genus Phoenicopterus; species Phoenicopterus ruber. The sequence goes on along the minus strand of WNMK01000051.1, from coordinate 128,629 downwards.
AGATGAGGAACAATTCTCGGGTTAGGTGAGTCTGGAGGTTCAGGGCTGGCGTCTGCACAGGGTCATTTTCTGACCCGGCAAGAGCCCATTCCCCACCCCCAAACACTCGCCCTTCATCGCTGCCCAACAGCGGTGAAGGCAGCGCCCAAGGGGGTGGGATGGGGCTGCCGGGAGCCCCCCGTTTCACAGGGCTGGTTCTTCTCCAGCCCTTCAGGAGAGCTCCAGCGTGGCCTCCTGAGCTGGGCATGGGGCCACCCCGTGTGTCAGCCGAGGGTCCCGGCTCGGGGGTTTCCTCTCCTGAGCTGAGCGCGGCCATCGGCTGAGCTGCCGGCAGCTGCTCAAACAGGCACGTGGCTCGTGGGGGCAGGATGCGGCCCCAAATCCACAGTGTCCTCAGGCAGAGCCCTCCCGTTGTGTCCTTCCAGGCGGCTGCCAGCCATCCCAGGGGCCTCCTTTGCCAAAAAGCAGCCTGTGGCTGGCCAAGCCAAGGGCAAAGCTGCACGCAAAGGCCAAGCACCAGAACCAGACCAAGCACAGGCAGCAGAACCTCAGATGTGCAGGGGAAAGGGACAAGGAGAGGAGAAAGACACCCACGGAGGTGGAGTGCTGAAGATGGCCAAAGGAAAGACCTTCCACAGTTGTGGAGTCCAGACCCTGCTTCCACCACCCCTAACAGCCGTACTTTCGCCATCAAGCTCTGAGGCCAGCCCACTCGAGGTGCGCCTCTATGACACCTCCTTTCTGATGCCACCTGTGGACGAGGGGTCAATGCGATGCTACTACCGGAAGAGATGATCGGGGCTGCCTGGAGTGGGTACGGCTACACAGGATGGAGTGGCCCAGGCCAGAGTGATCAGGGCTCAGGGTGCCCAGAGCAGAGGGAGCACCACCTGAGGTGGCCAAACAGGTACGTGATTGATCTGTGTCGTTCTTGGGTGCTATTTCCTTGTAGAAATGCAGAGGTAGAGGGACAGTGGGGACTCTTCAAAGAGCCCTTAGTTCTGATTGATGTTCCCACCTTGGGCTCTTCCATCACTTATTTCCCAGTGTTGCCCCTCTTGTGTAGCCTCAGGAAACACACAAGGCCATGTTATTTGGCCATGTTTGGAAGGTAACTAACCGCAAGGCTGCTCTGGGGGAGAAGGGACTGTTTCTTCCCAGCTCGTTGGTCCTTTAGATCCCCAGTGGGAAGAGAAAGGCTTTTTGGGTGGGTGTGGCACAGCCTGGGAGCAAAGTGCTGCTGCTGGAGAGGCTGCAGAGAAAGGGTAAACAGAGGGAGAGAAACAGCTGCCCTCCCCTCAGTGTCCTGACTTGAAGCCATGCAAGGGGTCTGCGTGTGGGCAAAGAGCTCCCAAAACCTGCAGTACTGTTTTAGAAGATGTCATGGTTTAGCCCCAGCCGGAGGCTGAGCCACACGGTCGCTCGCTCACCCCCCCCCCCCCAGTGGGACAGGGAGAGAATCGGGACAAAGAAAGGCAAAACTCGTGGGTTAACAACAACAACAGTTTAACCGAACAGCAAAGGGAAAGAAAACAAACAAACGAGAAACCCCAACGATAACAACAGCGTGTACTTAGTGGTGCTTCCCATACAGGTCGCTCCCCACCTGGAGCCCAATGCCCAGCCCGCTCTGGAGCAGCGATCCCCCCCTCTGGTTGTCCCCCTCTATACAGTGAGCGTGACAGTCACATGGTATAGAATAGACTCAGGCCAGCTTCTGGCAAAAATTAACCCTATCCCAGCTGCAACCAGGACAGAAGATCTCTCTTCTTTTGCAGAAACCCAGCTGTCTTTGGGACACAAGGAGCTCGGGAAAGAGATGAATAAAAACACAACAGAGAAGTTGACACTTCTTTAATCGTTTGCAACGGTCCTTCACCGGAACAGGGGAGACGGGTTTTACAGTTGGCCATGGCTCTGAGATCAGCCCAGCGTGGTCCTGGAAGCGGGGCCATCTGAGCCAGGGCTCTTTACTATCCTATTTGTGTCCCAATTTACTCAATTTATATCCAATTTGTAGCTCTACTTATGAAATCCCCCAAGTAGGCGCCCCGTTTGACCATCCTGGGCCACCCACAGTGACAGAAGGTCCATCTCCAGTCCCAGCACTATGGCATGACGTCCCCTGCTGTTACCTGGCATTTTTTCCTTGCCCCAAATCCATCCTATTCAACCCAGGAACCCAACCGCCCTTAGGGGAAGCTTCTGCTTAGGATCCCCTCCAGCATCTGGGGCAGGGGCCACCCTGATGCCACCCTAAAGATTCAGTCCCTGACTTTGAGCTAAGGTTGTTCCTGAGGACACCGTCACGAGTGAGTGATGAGCGTCTGCAAATCCCAAGGTCACTTTGCAGGCATGGATCTTTCTGCACCGCTTTGGGAGAGCCCCCAGGGTGCCAGGCTGGGAATTTGAACATCTTGTGGAGGTGTCAAAGTGGAGACCAGAGCCAGGAGCTCAGTGTTGGGGTGAGATGTGTCTCACCGGGGCGTCTGTAGTGTCACCCTGTCCAGCCGAGCTTCTCAAATCAGGTCTTTCTACTGAGGGAAATCACTAAGTCCTGTAATAAATCGTGTCAGAGCGGACATTGAGAGGTCTCCAGCCCAACCCCCTGCTCAGAGCAGGCCTCAGCAGGCTGGTTTGGGTCATTCCCAGTGGAAGCTTGACACTTCCGAGGTTGGAGATCCCACTGCATCATTTTAGGGCACAAAACCTAATTTCAGGGTTGAAAATCTCAGTTTCATTTCCAGAGCCCCATTTTGAGGGCCCAAAGCCTCATTTTTGATGCCCAAACCCTCCTTTTGAGGGTCCAAAGTCTCATTTTTTGTTCCCAGTGGAAGCTTGACACCCCTGAGGTTAGAGATCCCACCATATCTGCCCACCCTTTGGGTAAAAAAATGGTTTTTCTGACATGGGATTGGAGTTGCGTGTGTCCCACCTTGCTTCTGAGACCTGAGTGGGTGCTTCCTTTCACACTCACCACAAAGAAAGTTTCCCACCAAGACGGACACTTGGTTTAATTTTTTTAACTTTTGGGCAGCAAACAGGGAGCGCAGCAGCATGGCCAGCAGTCACTGGCACCTCTCTTCCAGGAGGTGAAACGTTGTCCCAATGCTGAGGAGTAAACCTGAAACGGGCTCAGTTTAGGTGCAGGGAATTCCCGTCGGCCTCCTCCAGCTTCCCTTCTGGTTGCTCTTTTTGTTCCCCACTTTTTCCTTTCATTCATTCGGGCCTTTTCGTTCGTTTGTTCGGCTGCTTGTTCCCTCACTCGCTCTCTCTGGAACTTGCTGTTCTGGGATCGCTGCTGGGGAATATTCCTTTTCCCTGGGTGCTGCTCGGGACGGGCTGTATCAGTTGTCGGGCGGTGAGAAATTGTGCATCGTTTGTTTTATATATTCTATTATACTTATATATTATTAATAATAATAATATATTATCATAGAATCATAGAATCATAGAATTGTTCTGGTTGGAAGAGACCTCCGAGATCATCGGGTCCAACCATTAACCTATCACTACCAAGTCCCCCACTAAATCGTATCCCTTAGGGCCTCATCTAAACGTCTTTTGAATACCCCCAGAGATGGTGACTCCACCACCTCCCTGGGCAGCCTGTTCCATGCCCGACAACCCTTTCGGTGAAGAAATTTTTACAAATGTCCAATCTAAACCTTATCTTTTTCTTTGCTGTCCTGGTGAACTGTTTTTATTTCAATCCACGAGCTTTCCTTTCTCTCTGATTCTCCTCCCACCCCACTGGGGAGGGGGACGGTCTCGCCAGTGCCTGTCGTGGTTTAAGCCCAGCTGGTGTCTGAATACCACGCAGCTGCTCGCTCACTCCCCCCCCCTGGTGGGGTAGGGGAGGAGAATCAGAGAGAAAGGAAAACTCGTGCGCTGAGATAAAAACAGTTCACCAGGACAGCAAAGAAAAGATAAAAATATAATAATAATAAATAAGGATAATAGAATATATAAAACGAACGATGCACAATTTCTCACCGCCTGACATCCGATACAGCCTGTCCCGAGCAGCAGCCAGGGAGCAGGGATATTCCCCAGCAGCTATCCCAGAACAGTGAGTTCCGGGGCGGGGGGGGGACCAAACAGCCAAACGAACGAACGAAAAGGCCCAAATGAATGAAAAAAGGGAAAAAGAAGGGACAAGAAGGGAAGTGGCCCACTGGCTGACCCTCACTTATACCGGGCATGACGTCTATGGTATGGAATGCTCTCCTTGGCCAGTTTGGATCAACTATTCTGGCTCTGCCCCTCCCAAGTTTTTGCAGCTGCCCATCAGCAAAACCTGGGAAACTGCAAAATGTCCTGGGTCATTTAGCAGCAACCAACACCATCAGTGTGCTGTCACCATTCTTCTCACACTAAATCCAAAACACGGCAGCTGCTGGAGACAAAACTGGCTCCGTCCTGGCCAAAAGCAGGACAGTGCCTGACAGGGAGGAGACAAGGCTGGTGCAGAGGTGCTGCCTTCTTTCCCCCCACCAGGACACGGGGCTCTGGGCCGTGCCCGCTGGTGCTGTGTGCTCCAGCACGGCCACCATGATGGGGGACTACATTTCCTAGCATGACAGGGGTCGCAGGCCCGTGCACTTCTTCTGTCACCTCCTGGGCACACGTAGTCTGAAAACTTCCATCCCCCATATCGTACTTCTTCTTGCAGCTCTTTTGTTTCATCTGGTGTAGGATGATGAGCTCATCAGTTTTATGTGTTTCAGACCACAGCATTTCCTGCTAGTTTTCATAGCGGAAGGGCTTGCACATTTGCAGCCTTGAATAAGTGGGGAAATTCTCAATGTCCAATGCACAAATAACCAGAAAATTCTTAAAAAAAACCCCAACAACGAAGAAATCTCATAATCCCTCTGTAGCAGAGAAAGGAAAAGAGCTGTTTCTTGTTGCACGGACATGGCAGGTTGCAGGGGCACCTTGACGGTGGAGTAAACAAGGAGGTAGATGGAAGATTGCTCAGCCCAAGGTATAGACCAAGAGCACCTGGAGCCCCAGGATGGCTGGAAGGTGTTGGGCGTGTTTCCAAGCTACCGACACAGGGAAGAGACTGGTTTCCTCAGGGACAATTGCCCAGAGAGGGATGAGGACACCTACTAGGGTCTAATGGTTCATCCTAGAGTAGCAGGAACCAAGTTGCCCCAGTCCACCCCTCCTTAAATCTCCAAGTGCTGTCTCAGGCCCTTCAACCCTTGCCTGGTTCCTCTTTGCTGCGGTTTTGCTGACTCCTCCTTTGTTAAGGGTTTCCTGTTGAGTTGTGCTGAAGGGAAGTCACACCCTGTGGTTTGGAATTGCCAGAGCGAGAGTGACTGGGGAAAACCTACGGAGGAGATGGGTGCAGTTCCATCCATAGTATAAAACCTTATCTATAGCACCAGTCCAGCCCTGTAGCCTCACTTCTACCACAGAGCGTAATGCCCACTCCATAACATGAATCTTACCCCATAAATCTACTCACACCACGTACCCAATTCTACACCATAGGTAAGTAACCACCCTATAGCCTCCCTCCCACACCTCCCGCAAGCCCCTTCTCACCCCATAGCCCAAAGAATACCCCATAGAAAACTCACGGCATTACTCCACTCCTATCCTATAAGCCGTCGTCCACTCATCCCCATCCCACACTATAGCGTGACAGCCACCCTACACCCCATATCCCATGTCCCACTCCAACCTGGTAATCAAACTGAAGCCTGTTTCCTTTCTCCCACCCTGTTTCCCTTCTCCCATCCACAGGTCAAGGACAATCCCATAGAGCAACACAAACTGCAAACATCCATTCATCCTCCATCCTTCTACCCTGCAAACCCCGATCCCATCCCTAGTCCCTATAGCCCATCTGTACAGCCTGCACTAATCCAAGCCTACCCTGAGCTCATTCCCACAGACACCATATGCCCACAGTACCCGTGGACTTCTACTGCTCAATATTTCATCCCTGCAATTCCAGCTCCCCCACAGCCCCTCATTTTCCAAAGTCATAGAATCTTAGAACCGTAGTATCACAGCATATTTTGGGTTGGAAGGGACATTGAAAGATCATCTAGTCCAACCCCTCTGCCATGGGCAGGGACGTCTTTCACTAGATCAGTTTGCTCAAAGCCCCATCCAACCCGACCTTGAACATTTCCAATGATGGGGCATCCACAACTTCTCTGGGCAGTGCCTTACTGCCCTCACCGTAAAAAGTCTTCCTTATGCCCAGCCTAAATCTCCCTCATATTCTAGCTTCACAGTTGTATATCATACATACAGCCCTCAAAAATGCAATATCCCTTCTTCACATACCCCTTAACCCCACAATGCCCCCATTGGCCATCCCCACCAACACTGTATCCCTACAAAGCCCCACATTCTCCTCCCACAGACCTTGATATACCCTCACTGTCCCCCATCCTCCTGCAGTGCCCAGCAAATCCCCACTTTGCCCCAGATTGCCCCATTTTCTCAGTGCCTCCATCTTGGGCCCCTTGACTGTTGTCCCAGAGATCCCAGAAATCTGGAGCTTCCCCCCACAATGGCCTGCCCACCCTGTGGTGGCTCTCCTGGCACCCACTGCACCTGCAGGATGCCACTGCCCTAACCCCAAGGACAGGAACAACCCCAGGCGAGGAGTGACAGCAGTGGCTGTTGGGTTGATGACTTCACTAAAGGACCTGTTCTGCTTTGAGGACTTCTTTCCACCTTCTTTCTTCTCATCCTTCCTCTGCCTGCCTCCATTGCTTCTCCAACCTCTTTCAGATGCAAATAAGAACCAGATGTGATGGGAACATTGTGGGATTACGGGTGAGATAGAGCAGAGGCATGCACGCACATACAAACACAAGCACACACTCTGGGAAGGAGCATGGAAACAGACAATCATAGAATGGTTTGGGTTGGAAGAGACCTTAAAGACCATGTAGTTCCAACCCCTGCCATGGGCAGGGACACCTTCCACTAGACCAGGTTGCTCAAAGCCCATCCAACCTGGCCTTGAACAGTTCCAGGGAGGGGGCACCCACAACACCTCTGAGCAACCTGTCCAGTGCCTCACCACCCTCAGAGTGAGGAAACATGAATCTTTCCAAGAAACCCACAAGACAAGAAAAGAACATCCCAGCTTTATCAGATGGACTCGAGGCAGGTTGGAAGGCACGGGGGTCTGCACAGAGGAAAGGAGCAGCCAAAGCAATGCCAGTGAACATGCACCAGTTCTGCCTCTTGGGGACTCTGAGGCAGACAACGAGGAATCAGGGCCCAAGGGAACGGATCGCCTTAGCTAACTGGAGTGAAACCTTTAGGGGATTTTTTTTCTTCTCATTCCTCTTGTTAGTCCATCCGGAATCCCTCTTCCAGATCTGCAAATGAGGGAAGCAGCAGCATTGGCAATGGCTTCTCTTCACTCTTGGCCCTCTAAGGGAGGTAAATTTGGGGATCAAAGGAGAGAGGAGGGTGAGGAGCAATCCTGTTCAAATCTTTGTCCAGAAAAACCTCCCAAAGCCGCTTTGAACAAAATGTTCAAATGGTTCCTCTTTTGTTGGAAAGGAAGGTGGAATAACCGTCCAACTGAGTCATTTTCGTGCCAAGAAAATGAAGTCCCAGGAGTCTAAGAATTAATGAAAGTAAAATATTTACCTCTTCTCTTCATCAGCAGTGCGAGAAGAAAAAGATGAGGCCATTGATGGTAAAAGAACGAACCCCCAACAATGATCTCTCGAATCCAGCTGATTTTATGGCCTGGGAAAGAAACATGATGCAACCCCCCCCACACAAAAAAAACCCAACCCAGATAAGATGATGAGACCATCTTTTCATTGAGATTCAGTATCTCTCCTTATTTTTGTCCATAAAAACATGGGCAGGTATGGCAATGAGCTCATTTAGTGATGGAGAGACTGACCCAGAGAGATGGATGCTCATAGGACAGGAAGGATGGAGACGAGACTCATGGATGAGTTCATAGGCAAGCACATGGGGAATGAATTATCTAATGGTGGGTCGCTAGTTACTAGATGCTCTAGTGAGGAAGGGTTTGAAAACTCACTTTTCACATTGACGTTGATCAAAGGACTCCTTTCTGAGGCGAACGGGACGTCCAGACTTAATTACAAAATAGGCACAACTGTAAGACCCAGAGACCTCCTCTCCCGTGATGCTGAGGTTGTAGCTGTAGTTGGTCACGTTTTGATACCAGGATGGACACCTGTCCTCCAAAACTCATATAGTACTGGATTTCTCTAACATAATCTGGAGATAAGGGGATGGAGCAGAGTAGATTGACGGTGTTTCCGGATCTATAGCACCTGCTGCTGAGGATCCAGGGATAAAGTTGGGGCCCTGGGTGCATCTGGGAAGAAAAAAAACCAAGAAATCTGCTGTTGTATTGACATCAGGACCTGTGCACAAACCCCATGATTTTTCTCAATGTCATGACTCAGCCTTGACAAAGGGACTCGAAAAGAAGTTAATTATTCTTCTGACTATTTACTGAGGCAAATACAGAGCCTTGAAGTACAGAACAGCTTCTGGGGGTCACTCGTGGCTCTCTTTTCTATGCCTTTCTTGAACTATGGGCAGAGGAAAAAAAAGACCAAATGATAGGGCCATCAGACAAGATGATGCTCTAAAGGGAGGCGTGAGGTGTCTGGGCGGATGGTACCCAAGCCATGAGATGAGACCAACCTACCCTGAACTTGAACTGAAAGAGGAAGGCTCCTACTGGAAGGAATTTCTTGTCCAGAGTTGTTCACAAAGTACATGCACGTATAGCTCTCAGCAGATGCTTTTGTAGCTGCTGAACTCAAAAGTGGCAATCAAGGAGGTAGGTGGTCTTTGCTGCTCCTCAGTTTGACCTGAAGAGCCGAAATCCACCTATGTTCTTCTTTGCAGGAGCCTTGCATTTCAAAGTGACAGATTCCCCTTCATAATAGACATCATATCTGGGGTCTGCGTAGAGCATAGGGGCTGGCAGAGGGTCTGGGGAAGAAAGACAGGATTTGGAGGATGGGAGGGAACTTTCAGAGAAGAAAAGGAAAGGGAGACATCCCTTTTCCCTCCATTTTACAAACCACAACTCAACCCCACCTCCTTGTCAAAGGCTCAGTTCAGCTTGAGAGCATCTTCTGAGAGGTCAAGCTGCAACTTACCTGCAGAGAACACAGCCAACGGCAGCAGCTGGAGGAAAGCCACGAGGAGAAGGGCATTGAGACGACAAGAGAGAGGAGGCTGCAAAAAGGAGAGAAAAGAAGTCACTTATGCAGCCGCTGCCCTATGAAGTCCTGCCCCTTTTGGCCACCAGTCAAGAGGGCAGCCCCTCCACAACACCATGTAGTCCTACAGGTCATGGTTCCTTTTTGTGCCACGGTGGCATGGAAAGCCTAGACGATCACGGAGAAAACCCGTGAAAACAATTTTGCATGCCAATGAGGCCACCCATGGGGAAAATATCTACAAAAATCAACATGCCCCTGAACTTATCTTTTAGCTACATGCAACACATGTTGGATGAGATTATTTCTTCTGTTAGAAATGATTTGGTGATTGCCAAGCAATTGATTGACATCGGCACTGAGAAACAATATCTTGAAACTTAAAGAAATGGGGTTGCTGGAGTCCTTAGGCGGTTAGGAAGGATGGGAAATCTCATGGGTCCTACCAAGGGAGAAAGAGGGATTGAGCTGGGGTGCAGGGCAGGATGAGCTCAAGGTCTACTTGCATCCAATTCCAGGCCGTAGAAAGGAATCTTTGGGGTTTCTGGCCAGCTACGAGGCGGGGGTTGTTGCTTGGATTAGACATGAAGAGGGCCTGGGGCGCTGTGGTGGGCTGGCAGACCAGTCCCACGCAGGCACGCGCTCCCCCTGCCCCCAGCAGGACGGGAGAAGAGAACAGGAAGAGCAAAGCAAGAAAATCAGTGAGTTAAGACAAAATAAAGAAGTGAAAGAAAGAGGAAGAGAGAAAAAACCTAGAGAAGTGAAGGCAATCGCTCACCACCTGCCACAAGCACAGTGATTTCCAGCCAGACCCTGAGCAATGGCTGCCTGCCCCAAACCCCCCTTCCCTCCGTTTTCATTGATGAGCGTGATGTTATAGGTCATGGAATATCTCTCTGGTCAGTTGGGGTCAGCTGCCCTGGTTGCGTCCCCTCCCAGCTTCTTGTGCACCCCCAACCTTCTCCTTGCAGGGCAGAGTGGGAAACGGAGAAGGCCTTGACACCATGCAAACGCTGTCAGCAATAGCCAAAGCTCTGGTGTGTTATCAACACTCTTTCAGTCACAAATCCAAAAGGGCACCGTACGAGCTGCTATGAAGAAAACTAAGCCCATCCCAGCCAGACCCAGGGCAGGAGCCAGGATCCTGGGTTCTCTCCCTGGCCCAGGAGCAGTAACCCATCACATCAACCCTGCACAGGACATCGGTGCAGGACTTCACCCCTCTCCGCCCTAGAGGCAACAAAGCTGACTCAAATCTAATATTTAACCCTACAATCAGTTGGACCTGTGCCCGCAATTCCCTGAATATTGTTTGGGTTTGAGCTCAGGGTTTCTCTGGATCTGAGTAACTCCCACCCCCCCACCCCACCCTGGTCTCTCAATGTCTCTATTCTCAAATAACAAGCTGCACTGGAAAAGCCAAATTTCTTCCCCCTTTTTGATATCTACATACAAGTGTCCCAAGTCATCCAGATGTAAATTCTTGTTCTGAAACTTGTGATGTCCTGGTTAAAAAACATTTCACTTTGCAACTTAACTTCCAAGAGGTATGTTGGAGGCAATGAAAACCCCAACATCCGCAAGGCAAAATAAAAATAGAAAACTTTTTCGTGGTGCCATTTTTGGGGGGGTTGTTTTGTTTGGTTTGGTGTCTTTTTCTTGCTAATGTGAAAAAAAAGCAGAAACCTTCCAGACCTTCCAACAGCCACTTCATTGAATACTGCACTGGCGTGAGCTGCCAGAAATCACCAAGCTGCCAACATCTCCATCTCATCCATCAAATTTCTGTCTCTCCATGGAGAGAGGGCAGCACATCCCAAAACCATTGGCCTCTTCCTTTCTGCTTCCTGGAAAAAGGATCTTGGTCTTGGGCAACTTGAGAGTAATCCAAGCACCTTAATTTTGGTCTCGACTTCTATTGGTGATGCCCTGGAGATTCATCTTGTGTACGTTTGGGCGTTTCAGTCAAGAGGTTAAGTGCTCTGCAAGTGTTGCCAACGTGGAAATCCGGGATAAGGTTTCAGCTGGACTGGAGAGATGAAGGACGTTGATGGGTGATGAGGGTTTTGCTGTTGCAAGTGTGAAGCAGCAGATCTAATCAGCTGGTTTCTGCTGAAAAGTGTCTCCCCCATGCAGAGCATTTCAACATAGAGTCCTTTGTAACAGGGCGGGATGCGCACGGGAAGAGGATGCATCCAAGTGCATGTCCCTTCTTTTCACCCCACCACTCATGAGGCTGAAAAACTAGCGCTGAACAGAGGCAAGATGGAGGCAGGCCTGAGCATTTAAAGTCCTGGAGCACAGTTTTGACCTGAGATAGATCTTTCTTAGACAGATCATAACTTTGTTTCACCCCCAGCCTGGGATGAACCTAGTCTGGTTCACAAGCCAGGAACCAGAGCAGGGGAAGGGAGGGGAGGGGAGAAAGAGGAACAGGGTTATAGAAGGGAGGATGAATGCCAGGAGGAAAAATTGGACTGAAAGCCAGAACAGAGAGAGGGAGAAAGAAAAGATGATGGCAGCAAAAGAGAGGACTCGAGAGGGATATTAGGCAGAAGGGCTAGAGGTGAAAGAAGGAAAAAGAATGGAGAAGGGAGAGGGGAAGAAACAAGAGAAGAGGACAAAGAGAGAGAAACGTATGCATGGGGGAGGGAGAAGAGAAGGCAAAGTGGGGGATGAGAGACTCACTGAGGAGTACCACGAGGCAGTAGACGATCATGGCACCGCGATCCAGGGGGTGCTCAGGGCTCTGTGCCGGCCTGTCCAGGAGAGGAGCGTGCTGCCTGGCAGCTCTGTCCTGCCTTCTCCATCTGTCTGACTCGAGCTGGGTGGTCAGAGGGGCAGGGAGAGGAAGTGCTGCATAATAAAGAAGAAGCCACTGACCACACAGCTAGGAAACTGTACTTGGGATGTTGCATTTCTTGGGGATGTCATCATGTTTTCAGAGTTCTTCTGCATATGCTCTAGATCACCTTTGGACTGTCTCTTTGCCCCCTGAACTGCAAGTTCCATCCAGTGAATGTGGCCTAGCAAAGAGAGGACTGAAAGAGTTGCTTGGTAAACCACCTGGCTTGCGACAAGCGTGTTGTCGCTAGCTGAAAAGGCTTGTAGGAGGCCCTCCAGATGGCCTAGACCTTGGCAGTCCATGCGGTGTTATTGCATCCTCTTGCATTCAGAGGATCGGGGTAGTGATGAGGAGGTATCGCCCATCTGAGCTGCCACCGTGCCACGTGCATGGCATGGTTTTGGGGGAGGATGCTCTGCATTGCTCGATGTGCTGGGGACTCAGGTGTGGCCCAGGCGTTGAAGGAATCGTCAATGCAAGGACATCCTGGGAGCAGGAGCTCTCCTCCCTGAACTGAACGTGTTCTGCTCACTGGTGTCATGTTGCCTTTCCGCCCTCCCTTTGCCTCCTCTGATCTGATCCTCCTTTGCCCTCATCACTTCCCTCTCCTCCTCTGACAGATATAGGCTGCCAGCAGCAACAACAGGACGGGTGCAGCTGCACATGCGGGTGCCAGTGGGCTGGATGGAGATGAGGGCTGTTAGTTAGAGACACGAGGGGAGATTCGCATCTGCAAACTGTCAGGAGGAGAGCCTCAGGCCATGCATCTACTAAGCCAAATGTTTATTCTTTCTGTCCTGATTCCTTGTAAGAGGAAACGCAAGATTGGTGTATGAGATCTCTTCCTCCACCTTTGCTCCCTGTAGACAGTGAGGATGAAGCCAGTTTGGCTATGTTTCTTTGCCCCTGCCCCCTCCACAAGCCCCCAGACCATCCCATCCTGTCCTGTCCTGAAAACTCTATTACTCCTGCAGTCTTGGGGCCCAATCATGCCATCAGAAGGGTTCTCCAGCTAACATCCTCTCTTGCAGCCATGCTGCAGTCCCAGACATACAGCCCAGGTGGGTTTAGTTGTTCAATTGCTCTTGGTATCCCTGCCATGGGGCAAGTAACATGCTCCCAGGTGCTTTGGGGGTCTTGGCCAGTGGCTCAAATAAGCCAGGGATCATTCTGCAGTGGTATCAGATATGACCACCCTGGCCATATGAGCAGAAGCCATTCCCTGGTGACTTGACCTGTTGCTCTAGTCTCTATGTTTCAGGACTATGGTGGTCTAGAGGTGAAACAGAGCATGTCTAAAGTGGCGTAGACATGTGAGGATGTGGATCCGTCTCAAATGCAACACGAAGGTCCCTATAGCCTTCCTGGGCATGGTCTTGACTCGGAAGGGCTTGGGGTGGCTGCAGGAACTCATTTTGCATGGTGATCATCATGGCCTGGCTCAGGGGTGACAGGACCCACTTGCCACTGACACTCTCCTAGTACCTGCAGGTGAGTTGTCCCGTTGTGGTGCGTTTGGCTGCCAGGATACCAAAGAGAGTGTAGTTCCTTGTGCAAGTCTCTGAGAACTGCTCTGCGCCATCTTTATAGAAGTAAAGCTTCCACCCACCGTGAGCAAGGAAAATGCACCCAGGTTTTGCCCGGGAGGGACAACGGGAAGCACATTATGGGAATCTACTTCCAAAACCAGACCTGAATTTAACGAGTCTGTAACTACGTGCACATATACTCCCAGACCTTGCTGTAGACTCTCAGAAAAACTTCCTCTTCACAGTAACACCCAGAACCTTGCTCTGTGTAAACAGCATCCACCCACTTCCTCCTCAAACCCAGAGTTTATTTCTCATTGAATCTCAATGGGAATCCCAATGAAGATGGACCTTCAGTTTATAGAAAGACAAATTCATTGCCTATGGATCAGAGCAAACACACGCTCACCGAGGCAACAATCGTCCTGAGAAGATACCAACCAGCTCTTCTAAAGGTCCATATCTCCACACCTTCTTCTGACATCTGGAAGGCATTTGCAGATAGGTCAGATTCTTGCTGAAGTTCAGGCAATTCCTTTTGTCCATGGTTTGTTCAGCAACAGGGATCTTGCCCACCACTGTGTTGACTCTTGCCACCCACCTGCAATGATTGTTAGGTGAATCAGGGTGGTGTGTCCCCAGGTGGAGCACCTGAGATGCTTGAGTCCCTGGGGCAAGAGATGTGAGATGGATTCTCACGGGCCCAGATGTTTACGTGTCCCAAGAGGAGAAGGAAAAGAGCCACCCCGCACACTCTCCCCACACCCAGGATTGTTACCTGCAGACAACCTACATGTGAAAAATACCCGTAGAGAGGCTGAAAGTCAGAAAAGAGATGAGTGAGACGTCTGTGGTGAATATGGGCTGGTGTATCCTTGGAAATGGAGGCTAGTTGAGAGGACTGTCATGGGGTGATGGACCTTAGGCAAGGGAACAAGCAAGACAATTAGTTATCAGTAGGGGTCAAAAAGAAAGTGAAAGAGTGGAAGAAAACAAAAAGAAAACTGATTTACCTACAAAGAAAAAAAAAGAGAGAGGAAAGCGGGAAGGGAAGGGAAGGGAAGGGGAAGGGAAGGGGAAGGGAAGGGGAAGGGGAAGGGAAGGGAAGGGAAGGGAAGGGGAAGGGAAGGGGAAGGGAAGGGGAAGGGAAGGGGAAGGGAAGGGGAAGGGAGGTGGGTTGACCCTGGCTGGATGCCAGGTGCCCACCTAAGTTGCTCTATCACCCCTCTCCTCAGCTGGACAGGGGACAGAAAATATAACAAAAGGCTCGTGGGTTGAGATAAGGCCAGGGAGATCACTCAGCAATTACCGTCACGGGCAAAACAGACTCAAATTGTGGAAAAAATAATTTAATTTATTGCCAATCAAATCAGAGTAGGACAATGAGAAATAAAACCAAACCTTAAAAACACCTTCCCCCCACCCCTCCCTTCTTCCCAGGCTCAACTTCACTCACGATTTTCTCTGCCTCCTCTCCCCGAGCGGCAGAGGGGGACAGGGAATGGGGCTGCAGTCAGTTCATCACACGTTGTCTCTGCTTCTTCTTCCTCCTCAGGGGGAGGACTCCTCACACTCTTCCCCTGCTCCAGTGTGGGCTCCACAGTCCTCCACAAACTCTTCCAAATGTGGGTCTTCCCACGGGCTGCAGTTCTTCATGAACTGCTCCAGCGGGGGTCCCCCCCACAGGGTGCAGTCCCTCAGGAACAGACGGCTCCAGCATGGGTCCCTCCCACGGGCTGCAGTCCCTCAGGAACAGACGGCTCCAGCATGGGTCCCTCCCACGGGGTGCAGTCCCTCAGGAACAGATGGCTCCAGCTGGGCTTCCCATGAGGTCACAGCCTCCTTCAGGCATCCACCTGCTCCGGCATGGGGCCCTCCACGGGCTGCAGGTGGAGATCTGCTCCACCCTGGACCTCCATGGGCTGCAGGGGGACAGCCTGCCTCACCATGGTCTTCACCACAGGCTGCCAGGGAATCTCCACTCTGGTGCCCGGAGCACCTCCTCCTGCTCCTTCTTCACTGACCTTGGTGTCTGCAGAGTTGTTTCTCTCCCATATTCTCACTCCTCTCTCTGGCTGCAATTGTGCAGGTTTGGTTTTTTTTTCCTCCCTTCTTAAATATGTGTCCTGGTTTAGGCCAGGATGGAGCTAGTTTTGTCTTCAGCAGCTCCTGTGTTTTGGATTTAGTGTGAGAACAATGGTGATAGTACACTGATGTTGCTGGTTGCTGCTGAATGACAAAGGACATTTTGCAGTTTCCCAGGTTTTGCTAATGTGCCGGTGCAAAAACTTGGGAGGGGGATAGCCAGAACAGTTGATCCAAACTGGCCAAAGAGAGTATTCCATACCATAGACGTCATGCCTGGTATAAGTGAGGGTTGGCCGGTGGGCCACTAGGCTTTTTAGACCCTTGGTGCCTTAATCCTTAAGCTTCCCTTCGGGTTGCTTTTTGTTTCCCTGTTTTTCCTTTTTGTTTTTCGTTTGTTCGTTCGGCTGTTGGTTCCCTCGCCTGCTCTCTCTGGAACTTGCTGTTCTGGGATAGCTGGGGGGGGGATACCCCTGCTCCCTGCCTGCTGCTCGGGACGGGCTGTATCGGTCGTCGGGTGGTGAGAAATTGTGCATCGTTCATTTCAGATCTTCTATTATCCTTATATATTTTTATTCTCATGATTCATAGAATTTCTCTTCTTCTTTGCTGTCCTGGTGAACTGTTTTTATCTCAACACGCGAGTTTTCCTTCCTCTCCGATTCTCCTCGCCACCCCAGTGGGGAGTGGGGGAGTGAGCGAGCGGCTGTGTGGTATTGGGTTACAATTTGGGGTTAAACCACGACAATATGTTACCCCAGAGGTGCTACCACCGTCGCTGATGGGCTTGGCCTTGGCCAGCGGCGGGTCCGTCTTGGAGCCGGCTGGCATTGGCTCTATCGGA
Source organism: Phoenicopterus ruber ruber (assembly GCA_009819775.1). Lineage (NCBI taxonomy): Eukaryota > Metazoa > Chordata > Aves > Phoenicopteriformes > Phoenicopteridae > Phoenicopterus > Phoenicopterus ruber. The sequence continues at coordinate 112,111 of WNMK01000051.1, read as the reverse complement.
CATGGGGGAAGCTTCTAGAAGCTTCTCACAGAAGCCACCCCTCTAGCCGCCTGCTACCAAAACCTTGCCACGCGAACCCAATACAACGACAGAGACATCATGACCTTCTATAGTTTTCCCTTGGAAATAAAGGTTGCTGCATCTATGTGTCCTAGTTAACTCAGGTTCCACTGCTATCAGTAGGAAGCCCCTCATCTGTGGGGTTCAGGCCACAATTCGTTTGACCCTCTAGAAATTCGGTGGGTTTGCTGTGTCAACACTGGTATTTGATGCCCTTTCTGATGCTTGGGGCATCACCTACCTAGTCTCCAGCTACAAGGTTGAGTGTCTTCAAAGTTTATACATCCCATCTGCTCACCTGCTGAAAAGGGCTCTGCTTACCCCACGCTCCTTGGATGTTCCTAGATGCTTGTATCTATGTGCCTGGATTGCTCTGGGATGTTGCTCATCTCATCTGAAGACTTGTGGCCAGAGGAACCATGTTGCAGATGCATCTCTGACTATGCAAGGTGAAAGGGAAGACCATGTTTACCAGGCAAGGCAGCCACATCCTCATTGATCTGCTCGGCAAGAAGATTCTCAGCCTTTGGGACTGCACTTCCTATTGCTTCTTGCATGATCAGTTCGTCTCAGGGTGCTCCTTCTGATTCAAACCACTCGTATGTCACTGTAATACAAATAAGGTCTTGAACCATTGTGTGGGGGACTTTTCCCAGCATAAGAAACAGCTCCCTAGAAAGAAAGAAATGCATAGAAATATCTGTAGACAAACAGAAGAGTTAGCTAACTCCATAAAAATCCCCCCTTGAAGTTAATTTTTGTTTAAAAATGCCATTTCATGGTTAAAAAGGGTTAAGAAGATGATCAGTGTCTTTTTAATCATGTCCACTCATTGGAGTGATTTTGGATACAAGAGAAACTCACGTATTTGTCATTAGCTCTCAGTTTTCACTGAAAAAACCTTTTAAGAAGAGCCCAGAGATTAATTGTGCAGGTTTACACCTAGCTGCCTAGGAAGTTTTTAGATTGGCACGTAAGTTTCTTGCAAAGGTATGTTATTGAATGATGCATCACCAGCTCTGTATAGCCTCAGACCTGATCTATTAATAAACGGGGCAGCTGTGGCACTATTTATTCCTCTTATTGGAGCTACACTCTCTCATGTGTTTTCATTGCTCTCTTCTCTTGCAGACAACTGGGAAGGAGACCAGGGATTTCTGCTGGAAGCTACAGTCTGCCCTCCTGAAGGATGCAAGCCACAGACTTCTTCACCATGTGCACAAGGAAGGGTTAGAGAGAGCAGCCAGATGCAAACTCTGCAAGCACAGGAGAAAATACTGCCCCTGATGTTTGGGTCATCTCATCCCAAGATGGACATGGAATGTATCAGGTCAATAAAACTCTACCGTTAGGTTAGATATAGCAGTTTGGATGCCTCGTTCAGCTGCAGACATCTGATATTGAATCATAGAATAGTTTGGGTTGGAAGGGACCTTTAAAGGCCATCTAGTCCAACCCCCTGCCATGAGCAGGGACATCTTCAACTAGATCAGGTTGCTCAGAGCCCCGTCCAGCCTAACCTGGAATGTTTCCAGGGATGGGGCATCTCCCACCTCTCTGGGCAACCTGGGCCAGTGTTTCACCACCCTCATTGTAAAAATTTTCTTCCTTATGTCTAGTCTATATCTCCCCTCTTTTAGTTTAAAACCATTCCCCCTTGTCCTATCACAGCAGGCCCTGCTAAAAAAGATTTTCCCCATCTTTCTTATAGGCCCCCTTTAAGTAGTGAAAGGCTGCAATAAGGTCCCCCGAAGCCTTCTCTTCTCCACGCTGAACAAGGCCAACTCTCTCAGCCTGTCTCCACAGGAGAGGTGCGCCAGCCCTTGGATCATTTTTGTGACCTCCTCTGGACTCGCTCCAACAGGTCCACATCCTTCTTGTGCTGAGGCCCCAGAGCTGGACGCAGCACTGCAGGGGGGGGGTCTCACCTGAGCAGAGCAGAGGGGCAGAATCCCCTCCCTCGCCCTGCTGGCCACGCTTCTTTTGATGCAGCCCAGGATACGGTTGGCTTTCTGGGCTGTGAGCGCATATTGCTGGCTCACGTCCAGCTTTTCATCCACCAGTACCCCAAGTCCTTCTCAGCAGGGCTGCTCTTGATCCCATCATCCCCCAGCCTGTATTGATACCGGGGGTTGCCTCGACCCAGGTGCAGGACCTTGCATTTGTCCTTGTCGAACCTCATGAGGTTCACCTGGGCCCACCTCTCGAGCTTATCCAGGTCCCTCGGAGTTCAGGGAGACCCTCCCGTTGAGTCATGAGGTTCGGAAAGGACACCCTTTCTAAAGTCCTTCTCAGAGAGGAGTCTAGGTGAAGCTGGATCCAATCCTAGTCCCAGTCTTGGTCAACGGTTTGTGTCTAAAGGAGTAGATCATGTCCCGAGAGGGCCGTCCTGGGCGACTCACTCTGAGACAACTGATGTTCGGGATACCCTTGGGCTAAATTAAGGTGACTTAACACCCAACGATCAATAGAAAAGTTTTATTTATGGCAGAAGCTATGTAAACCTTCAATCATATAAAGGGATAAGTTATTTAAACCTCGAATCATATGAAGGGCTGTAACGGTTTGTAACATATGGAAAAGAGAGAGAAAGAGTAAGATAGAAAGACAGAGGTAAAGGAAAGACAGAGGTAAAGGAAAGATCACCACCCTGGGTTCCAGCAATGTCTCTGGTCCGGTTCCGTTGGATGGTGGGTACGCGCACCGAGCCCCTCTGAGGTGCTCTATTTATAGACTAGTCCCACCGCATATGCTAATTACTTCGCATGCATCATCTGTTGTTCTCGAACCTTCTCAAAATGTGTTGGGGGGGTTTGACACTAGCGATTTCGATGCCCCCCTTCCTGTCAGGGATGTAGGGGCAAAGCCGTCTCAAGCTCGTTTGGTTTTTGGAACAATTACCAAAGATAAGGCCCAGAAAAGCGCTATCCTGCATCCGCAAGATCTTCCTTTCCAGTTGCACCTTATCTTGTTGGTGGGTTAACATTCCTTCCTCCTTTGCCAAGTGAAAGTTATTTGAGAAAATAATTCATTTCACTTCTCAGTTTCTTGTACCACTTGCAAGGTCCTCCTTTGCCGAGAGCTTGAGACATTAGCTCTTTCAGCTTTTCAGTCTCTTACAAGGTGTGTCCACCGTACCACTCAGCTTGGTGTCATCAATGGTATCGTCAATATGAAGAGAGTTAAATTCCACCTCTAGATTGCTTTAAAGATTAATGTTGATCTGGCCCCGGGTTGCTGCTGGAGGAAGTGAGCTTAGAGCACACCTCCTTGGGCAAATGTCCTTGTCCTACCATCCCACCACTGCATACTGGACAATATGGCTAACCAAGAGTGGGTTTTGAGATGATGAAGAAAAAATATTAACAGAGACGAAGGTCGGAAAAGGCTGTGAATGGAGGTGGGAAATAAAGGCTTTGATTCGGTTACTCAATGTGTCTTTATAGATGACCTCCAGCTTTTATAAGCTTGTGGATGCTCTGTAGGTCCTGTGCTATATCTACTAGTCCCAGACGCATGTGTCAAATGCCTTAATGCATTTAAACTGGTACCAGCTGCCCACCTTTAGGCAAATGAATCCCATCTTCAGCTGGCAGGTGATGTCCTTTCTGTTTCTTTCCTTCAGCTCCTCCTCCCAGCTGGTGACAAGCAAAGATTCCCCATCTCAGCTGGTGACTGGGCAACATTTTCTGTCTGAACAAGCTGACCGTGCCCTCTTGTGGTGAAGCAAACCAACGGTGTCATTAGGGCCTCATTAGGAAGAACAGTGCCAGCAGGTCAAGGGAGGTGATCCTTCTCCTCTACTCAGTACCTGGTGAGGCCAGACTGGAGTGCTGTGTCCAATTCTGGGCTCCCCAGTACAAGAAAGATAGGGATTTACTGGAGTCCAACAAAGAGCCCCTAAGATGACTGAAGGACTGGAGCATCTTTCAGCCAAGGAAAGGCTGAGAATGCTGGGACTCTTCACCTGCAGAATAGAAGGCTCAGGAGGGATTTTACCAATATGTATAAGTACTTGATGGATATTTATACGCAGTGGTGCCCAGTGACAGGACAGGAGGCACAAACTGAAACACATGAAATTCCATCTGAAGGCGAGAAAACACCTTTTTTTACTGTCAGTGATCAGCTACAGGAATAGATTGCCCAGAGAGGTTGTGGAGTCTCTATCCTTGGAGATATTCAAAATTCAACTGGACATGGTCCTGGGCAACCTGCTCCAGCTGACCCTGCTTGAGCAGAGGAGGCTGGACTAGATGACATCTAGAGGTTCCTGCCGACCTCAACTACTCCGTGACTCTGTGTTACCTGGCATTCATCCCTAAACAAGCAGGTCAGTTGCATATTTTATTCTGTGGGAAGATGTTACGGGTTGGCACAAGAGAGGCTTGATTGTTCCAGTGGCTCTGGAAAGGTGAAAAGAGAAAAAAGTGAGAAGAGGAATCAGTGATTTTAACGAAGTGTATCCACAGCTCCGGGACTCTCATCATTTCCTGAGCCCTTGAGCTTACAGAGTTTGAAATGGAGAGGCAGCTATGTCATTAGCCAGCAGAAACAGTAGGTAGGTGTCTATCAGGGATCTTGTCATATAGACTCATTCTTATTTTAATAGCATTGCCTAGAAGCTAATGAAAGTAAAGATTAACCTCAAAAAAAAGAGAAACATCTGAAAACATCCACTCTTCTATCTTTACCAGTGGTTCTAACCACTCAACAGGAAAAAAGAAACAGCCACGTAATTGTCACAAAGGCAGAGAGAATGTTTCTGTACTAGATACGATCTCTCAGTCCGTTTCCATTCGGTATGATCTTGCAGACCCAATCTGAGCTGTGCTCGGCCAGTCTTCTCTGCCAGCAATGCTGGAAAGTAGTATAAAGCTCCATTTACAATGATTGTTAAAAATCTTGATGCCCTTCCCAGCACAGGAGCTGAGCACCTTGGGATTCTCATGGGAGAAATGCAGGAGCGTGTGGTGGATCTAGAGCAAGAGGAAAGAGGTGGGACAGAGGAAACGATCCCACCGGGGGAGAGCAGCATAGTCACCCATGACATGACTCAGTGCCCTCCTGTTGAGCTGGAGGCGGGAGGGAAATTATTAGCACCCTTGCAAAAGAGGGGGTTAATCATAAAGAAAAGAGACCAGACCTGTCACTACTGACCATAAGATTCAACGGGTCTAAGAATCCCATAGCTGGAAATGGTCCCAAGAGGTTCACTAATCCATTCTTCTGCCCTAAAGGCAGCTCTGTGCTATGAGACATTTCAGGTTGGGGCTGGTATAACTAGTCTTATGGTCATCCATGCAGGGCCTTAAAAGTGAATGTAGAATCATAGAATTGTTTTGGTTGGAAGAGACCTCCAAAATCATTGAGTTCAACCGTTAACCCAGCACTACCAAGGCCACCACTAAACCATGTCCCTAACTGCCATATCTAACACGTCTTTTAAATACCTCCAGGGATGGTGACTCCACCACTGCCCTGGGCAGCCTGTGCCAGTACCTGACAGCCCTTTCAGTGAAGAATTTTTTCCAAATATCCAATCTAAACCTCCCCTGGTGCAACTTGAGGCCATTACCTCTCATCCTGTTCTTGGGAGAAGAGACTGCCCCATCTCTCTACAACCTCCTTTCAGGGAGTTGCAGAGAGCGAGAAGGTCTCCCCTCAGCCTCCTTTTCTCCAGGCCAAACCCCTCCAGGTCCCTCAGCCGCTCCTCACAGCACTTGTGCTCCAGACCCTTCCCCAGCTTTGTTGCCCGTCTCTGGACACGCTCCAGCCCCTCAGTGTCTGTCTTGGAGTGAGGGGCCCAGAACTGACCCCAGCACTCGAGGTGCGGCCTCGCCAGGGCCGAGTATAGGGGGAATGTACATGTACATGTCTTAGGTTTTCTTATGTGGGTGGTGTTGGTTCATATGGGAAAAATCGGAGAGTTCTTCGATCAACTATGACTTCTATAAATAACAACATGACGTTCTTATTTTACTCATTTTACATGTGATCATTTTTAAATGTTTTACATTTTGAACATTTTGATCGTTTTACTCTTGTGGTGTGTTAGTCTGGGCTAGGAGCCAAACTCCCACCCAGCCACTTGGTCACTCCTCCTCAGTGGGACAGGGGAGAAAAATAGGAAGAACACAAACGAGGAAGCTCATGGGTTACGATAAATACAGGGTGAGGACTTACCAATTAACGTTGTGGGAAAAACAGACTCCACTTGGGGAAAGCTGACTGAATTTGTTGCCAATTAAAATACATGTGTAATTATTGATTTGGGTAGATGAACAGTAAAAGAACACCTTTCCTCCCCCTGCTTCCCATGCTCAACTTCACTTCTTCGCTCCAGACTCCTCTCCCCATCCCAGAGCGGCGCAGGGGGACGGGGGTGAGGGGTTATGATCAACACATAGCAGTTTCTCTCTGACGTGTCTCTAACTAACAGCCCTTATCTCCACCCATCCTATTGGCACCCGCAAGTGCAGCTCCTGCTGCACCCGTCCTGTTGTTGCTGCTGGCAGCCTATAACTGTCAGAGGAGGAGAGAGAAGCGATGAGGGCAGAGGACGATCAGATCAGAGGAGGCAAAGGGAGGGCGGAAAGGCAACGTGATACCAGTGAGCAGAACGCGTTCAGGGAGAAGAGCTTCTGCTTCTAGGCTGCCCTTGCATTGGGGATTCCTTCAATGCCCGAGTCCCCAGGACATCGAGCATCCTCCCGCAAAACCATGCCATGCACGTGGCACAGTGGCAGCTCAGATGGGCGATACCTCCTCATCCCTACCCCTGATCCTCTGAATGCAAGATGAGAGCTACCACCGCATTGACTGCCAAGTCTAGGCCATCTGGAGGGCCTCCTACAAGCCTTTTCAGCTAGCGACAACACACTTGTTGCAAGACAGGTGGTTTACCAAGAATCTCCACGACAAAGATGACATAACTGCTTATCCTATGGCCCTGATCAGTTAAAATGGTATTTGATCTCAGTATTACCTGAATCGCTTCTTTGCTCAAAAGGTGCCTCGCTTGCAGCCTCTTCTCTGTCTCAGTGGAGGAGGAAAGAGGAAGAAGGATTGTTTCTGTTCTCCTTTGCTTTGAACATCCAAACCAGCGTTTATAAATGGATGTTGATGTATATTTAGGTGGGTCCTTGAGTCCTCTGCAGCTTCCAGGCAAAATCAAAGACGACTTTAAAGCCATGGGGAGCAAGTGAAAAATGTTGATGCCCAAGTTATATTTTCCTCCATTTTACCAGTGGGAGGAAAGTGGGCACATAATACACATCAACTCCTGGCTTCGTGGCTGGTGCCGATGTGAGGGTTTTGGCTTTTACGACAATGGGATGTTCTTTGGCGACTATAACCTATTGGGGAGGGATGGGATCCACCTGTCTAAGAGGGGCAGGGGAATCTTTGGTGACAGGCTGGCCACCTTGGTGAGGCGGGCTTTCAACTGAAGGACTCGGGGGGGAGGGAGGGGGTCCAAAGTGGCGATGCTCGTGCCAGCGCACCCAACTGGGGAGTAAGCCAGGCCAACCTGAGCAGAGACAAATCTTCCTTAGCTGCCTCCCAAGAAGAGAACCAGAAGGCCGACCACCCTAAGGGTGTGTATGGCTATGATGGATCCTCCTGCTCCCCTCCAGGGAGATCTGCAAACTCAACTTCCTCTCTGAAATGCCTGTACCCCAACGCTCGCAGCACGGGGAATAAACAGGAAGAACCAGAGATCCGTGTGCGCTCGCAGGGCCATGATCTCATAGCAATTACAGAGACGTGGTGGGACAGCTCGCAGGACTGAAATGCTGTCATGGATGGGGATGTACTTTTTAGGAAGGACAGGCCAGCAAGGCGAGGTGGTGGTTGGAGTGTATCGAGCTCTACCTAGGGGAGGACGAAGAACAGGTCGAGAGCTTATGGGTAAGGATTAAGGGACAGGCTAACATAGGGGACACTGTTGTGGTTGTGTACTACAGGCCACCTGATCAGGACAAGGAAGTCGATGAGGCCTTCTACAGGCAGCTGAAAGCAGCCTCACGATCGCAGGCCCTGGTTGTCATGGGGGACTTCAGCCACCCTGATATCTGTTGGAGGGACAACACAGCTAGAGGCACGCACAGTCCAGGATGTTCCCGCAGAACATTGATGACAGTTTTCTGACACAGGTGGTGGAGGAGCCAACGAGGAGAGGGGTGCTGCTGGACCTCATACTAACTAACAAGGAAGGTCTGGTTGGGGATGTGAAGGCTGGGGATAGCCTTGGCTGCAGTGACCTCAAGATGGTGGAGTTCAGGATCCTGTGTGGAGGAAGCAGGACACTAAGCAGGATTGGAACCCTGGACTTCAGGAGAGCTAACTTTGGCCTCTTCAAGGACCTGCTTGGAGGAATCCCATGGGTTAGGGCTCTAGAAGGTAGGGAGGGCCAAGAAAGCTGGTCAATTCAAGCATCACTTCCTCCAAGCTCCAGGAGTAAGAAATCGGGTAAGGGAGGCAGGAGACCTGCGTGGATGAGCAAGGAACTACTGGCTAAACTCAATGGCAAGAAGGAAGTCCATGGAATGTGGCAAAAGGGGCAGGCCACATGGGAGGAGTACAGGGATGCAGTCAGTGTATGCAGGGATGCAACGAGGAAGGCTAAGGTCCACCTGGAATTTAATCTGGCAAGGGACATCAAGGGCAATAAGAAGGGCTTTTTCAAATACATCGGTAACAAACGGAAGACTAGGGAAAACGTGGTCCCTCTGCTGAATGAGGTGGGAGGCCTGGTCACGAAGGATGCAGAGAAGGCAGAGTTACTGAATGCCTTCTTTGCTTCGGTCTTTGCTGCCAAGGCTGGCCCCCAGGAATCCCAGACCCTGGAGCTAAGACAGGAAGCCTGGAGGAAGGATGGCCTCCCTTTGGTCGAGGAGGATCAGGTTAGAGATCAGTTGGGCAAACTGGACACCCACAAATCCATGGGCCCCAACGGGATGCACCCACATGTGCTGAGGGAGCTGACAGAGGTCATTGCCAAACCACTCTCCATCATCTTTGAAAGGTCATGGAGAATGGGAGAGGTGCCTGAGGACTGGAGGAAAGCCAATGTCCCCTCAGTCTTCAAGAAGGGCAAGAAGGAGGACAGGGAATCTACAGGCCAGTCAGCCTCACCTCCGTCCCTGGAAAGCTGACGGAGCAACTCATTCTGGAGGCCATCTCCAAGCATGTAGAAGAAAAGAAGGTGATCAGGAGTAGTCAGCATGGATTCACCAAGGGGAAATCATGCTTGACCAATGTGATGATAGCCTTCTACGATGGCATGACTGGCTGGGTGGATGAGGGGAGAGCGGTGGATGTTGTCTACCTGGACTTCAGCAAGGCGTTTGACACTGTGTCCCACAATAGACTCATAGGTAAGCTCAGGAAGTGTGGGTTAGACGAGTGGACAGTGAGGTGGATTGAGAACTGGCTGAATGGCAGAGCTCAGAGGGTGGTGATCAGCAGTGCAGAGTCTAGTTGGAGGCCTGTAGCTAGTGGTGTTCCCCAGGGGTCAGTACTGGGCCCAGTCCTGTTCAATTTATTCATCAATGACCTGGATGAAGGGACAGAGCGCACCCTCAGCAAGTTTGCTGATGACATGAAACTGGAAGGAGTGGCTGATGCAGCAGAAGGCTGTGCTGCCATTCAGAGGGACCTGGACAGGCTGGAGCGTTCGGCGGAGAGGAACCTCATGAGGTTCAACACGGGCAAGTGCAGGGTCCTGCCCCTGGGGAGGAACAACCCCCTGCACCGGTACAGGTTAGGGGTGACCTCCTGGAAAGCAGCTCTGTGGAGAAGGACCTGGGAGTCCTGGGGGATGACAAGTTCACCATGAGCCAGCAATGTGCCCTTGTGGCCAGGAAGGCCAAGGGCATCCTGGGGTGCATTAAAAAGAGTGTGGCCAGCAGGTCGAGGGAGGTTCTCCTCCCCCTCTGCTCTGCCCTAGTGAGGCCCCATCTGGAGTCCTGCATCCAGTTCTGGGCTCCCCAGTTCAAGAGAGACGAGGAGCTACTGGAGAGAGCCCAGCAGAGGGTACAGAGATGCTGAGGGGCCTGGAGCATCTCTCCTGTGGGGAAAGGCTGAGGGAGCTGGGGCTGTTCAGCCTGAGGAAGAGAAGACCTCATCAACACTTACCAGTATCTCAAGGGTGGGTGTCAGGAGGATGGGGCCAGACTCTTTTCAGTGGTGTCCAGCGACAGGACAAGGGGCAACGGGCACAAACTGGAACACGGGAAGTTCCGTCTAAATATGCGGAAAAACTTCTATACTTTGAGGGTGACAGAGCCCTGGCACAGGCTGCCCAGGGAGGGTGTGGAGTCTCCTTCTCTGGAGATATTCAAAACCTGCCTGGACGTGGCCCTGTGCAGCCTGCTCTAGGTAAACCTGCTCTGGCAGGGGCATTGGACTAGATGAACTCCAGAGGTCCCTTCCAACCCCTACCGTTCTGTGATTCCAAATGATCCAAAAGTGGCCCCTGTACAACTGCTGATGCCATCCCTGTTCTGGTGCAATGCAAGAGGAAGTTGTGGAAACCATCTTTGTGCTACCTGTTGGCAGATGATACTTCCCAGCCATTTTGCTGCAGGTTGCTAGCCTATAGACATCTCTACTCTTGGCACACTCGGGTTGGTTACAGGCATGATTGAAACTAAGGAAAAACAGAAGGGGAAGGTTGGATCCTGTGGTCTGGGAAATGGGAACAAGAATAAAGGACCTTGCTACTGCTGATCCTCTTTGTCACTCATTGTAAGGAAGATGCCAAAGGCAAGAAAGAGTAGATAACAGCCACCTTCTGTCCCCCAGCTCAAGGGAGGGATGCTGTGGACTATGGTTCATGGAGCAAAGAGCCCAAAGGCGATCTAGAGCATGTGAGGAGGAAAAGATCTCTGAAAACACAGTGATAACCCCTGCAACATTCAGGGTGTAGCCTCCCCAGAGCTTCCAGCTGTGGTTAGTGGCTTCTACTTCATCATGCAGCGCTTCCTCTCCCTGCCCCTCTGACCACCCAGCTCGAGTCAGACAGATGGAGAAGGCAGGACAGAGCTGCCAGGCAGCACGCTCCTCTCCTGGACAGGCCGGCACACAGCCCTGAGCACCCCCTGGATCACGGTGCCATGATTGTCTACTGCCTCGTGGTACTCCTCAGTGAGTTTCTCATCCCCCACTTTGCCTTCTCTTCTCCCTCCCCCATGCACATGTTTCTCTCTCCGTTGTCCGCCTCTCTTGTTTCTTCCCCTCTCCCTTCACCATTCTTTTTCTTTCTGTCATCCCTAGCCCTTCTTCTGCCTTATATCCCTCTCGAGTCCTCTCTTTTGCTGCCATCATCTCTTCTTTCTCCATCTCTCTGCTCTGGTTTTCAATCTAATCTTTCCTCCTGGCATTCATTGTCCCCTCTATATTCCTGTTCATCCTCTCCTCTCCTCTCCTCTCCTCTCCTCTCCTCTCCTCTCCTCTCCTCTCCTCTCCTCTCCTGTCCTCGCCTCGCCTCGCCTCGCCTCGCCTCGCCTCTTTTTTCCCTTCCCTTCCCTTCCCTTCCCTTCCCTTCCCTTCCCTTCCCTTCCCTTCCCTTCCCTTCCCTTCCCTTCCCTTCCCTTCCCTTCCCTTCCCTTCCCTTCCCTTCCCTTCCCTTCCCTTCCCTTCCCTTCCCTTCCCTTCCCTTCCCTTCCCTTCCCTTCCCTTCCCTTCCCTTCCCTTCCCTTCCCTTCCCTTCCCTTCCCTTCCCTTCCCTTCCCTTCCCTTCTGTTAGACCCTCAATAATCAAACGCTGGCACAGGCTTCCTAGAGAGGTGGTCGATGCCCCGAGCCTGTCAGTGTTTGAGGCATTGGGACAATGCCCTTAACAACATGCTTTAACTTTTGATCAGCCCTGAAGTGGTCAGGCACTTGGACCAGATGATCGTTGTAGGTCCCTTCCAACTAAAAAATACTCTTCTCTCTTCTCTTCTCTTCTCTTCTCTTCTCTTCTCTTCTCTTCTCTTCTCTTCTCTTCTCCTCTTCTCTTCTCTTCTCTTCTTTCTCTTCTCTTCTCTTCTCTTCTCTTCTCTTCTCTTATCTTTTCTCTTCTCTTTTTTCTTTTCTTTTCTCTTTTCTTTTTTCTTTTCTTTTCTTTTCTTTTCTTTTCTTTTCTTTTCTTTTCTTTTCTTTTCTTTTCTTTTCTTTTCTTTTCTTTTCTTTTCTTTTCTCTTCTCTCCTTTCCTTTCCTTTCCTTTCCTTTCCTTTCCTTTCCTTTCCTTTCCTTTCCTTTCCTTTCCTTTTTTTCTATCCTTTCCTTTCCTAATAAGATATTTCTCCAGTGTGTTGATGCAGTTAGTCCTGTCCTCTCACCTGGATATCAATATTCTCAGGAGATGAAGAACATTTGGCTCAAAACTCATTGCTGTGGTGGTGCTGGGGAGGATCCCAACATTCTTGGTGGCAGATGGGTCTGGCTGTTAAATATCGGTGCCACCCTTTTCTTTCCAGTGTAGATTATTATGAAATCAGATCTGATCAATTGTTCTGCTTCTTTTTTCGGTCTGGTTCCTGGCTTGTGAACCAGACTAGGCCTGATTCATCCCGGGATGGGGGTGAAACAAAGTTATGATCTGTCTAAGAAAGATCTATCTCAGGTCAAAACTGTGCTCCAGGACTTTAAATGCTCAGGCCTGCCTCCATCTCGCCTCTGTTCAGCGCTAGTTTTTCAGCCTCATGAGTGGTGGGGTGAAAAGAAGGGACATGCACTTGGATGCATCCTCTTCCCGTGCGCATCCCGCCCCGTTACAAAGGACTCTATGTTGAAATGCTCTGCATGGGGGAGACACTTTTCAGCAGAAACCAGCTGATTAGATCTGCTGCTTCACACTTGCAACAGCAAACCCCTCTGAGTTATTCAGATCCAGAGAAACCCTGAGCTCAAACCCAAACAATATTCAGGGAATTGCGGGCACAGGTCCAACTGATTGTAGGGTTAAATATTAGATTTGAGTCAGCTTTGTTGCCTCTAGGGCGGAGAGGGGTGAAGTCCTGCACCGATGTCCTGTGCAGGGTTGATGTGATGGGTTACTGCTCCTGGGCCAGGGAGAGAACCCAGGATCCTGGCTCCTGTCCTGGGTCTGGCTGGGATGGGCTTAGTTTTCTTCATAGCAGCTCGTACGGTGCCCTTTTGGATTTGTGACTGAAAGAGTGTTGATAACACACCAGAGCTTTGGCTATTGCTGACAGCGTTTGCACGGTGTCAAGGCCTTCTCCGTTTCCCACTCTGCCCTGCAAGGAGAAGGTTGGGGGTGCACAAGAAGCTGGGAGGGGACGCAACCAGGACAGCTGACCCCAACTGACCAGAGAGATATTCCGTGTCCTATAACATCACGCTCATCAATAAAAACGGAGGGAAGGGGGTTTTGGGGCAGGCAGCCATTGCTCAGGGTCTGGCTGGGTATCACTGTGCTTGTGGCAGGTGGTGAGCGATTGCCTTTACTTCACTTCTCCAGTATTTTTCCTCTCTTTTTTTTTACGTTTCAAGATATTGTTTCTCAGTGCCGATATCAATCAGTTGCTTGGCAATCACCAAATCGTTTCTAACAGAAGAAATAATCTCATCCAACATGTGTTGCATGTAGCTAAAAGATAAGTTCAGGGGCGTGTTGAGCTTTGTAGATATTTTCCCCATGAGTGGCCTCATTGGCATGTGAAATTGTTTTCATGGGTTTTCTCCGTGATTGTCTAGGCTTTCCATGCCACCGTGGCACAAAAAGGAACCATGACCTGTAGGACTACATGGTGTTGTGGAGGGGCTGCCCTCTTGACTGGTGGCCAAAAGGGGCAGGACTTCATAGGGCAGCGGCTGCATAAGTGACTTCTTTTCTCTCCTTTTTGCAGCCTCCTCTCTCTTGTCGTCTCAATGCCCTTCTCTCGTGGCTTTCCTCCAGCTGCTACCGTTGGCTGTGTTCTCTGCAGGTAAGTGCAGCTTGACCTCTCAGAAGATGCTCTCAAGCTGAACTGAGCCTTTGACAAGGAGGTGGGGTTGAGTTGTGGTTTGTAAAATGGAGGGAAAAGGGATGTCTCCCTTTCCTTTTCTTCTCTGAAAGTTCCCTCCCATCCTCCAAATCCTGTCTTTCTTCCCCAGACCCTCTGCCAGCCCCTATGCTCTCTGCAGACCCCAGATATGACGTCTATTATGAAGGGGAACGTCTCGCTATCATATGCTTGTCTCCGACAAAGAAGAACATAGGTGGATTTCGGTTCTTCAATCAAAGCGGGGAGCAAATCTCCTTAAGAGCACCTTACTCTCTCCCGACTGACTGGCTCCAGCTCACAGCTACAAAAGCATCTGCTGGAAAGTATACTTGCATGTACTTTGTGAACAACTCTGGACAAGAAATTCCTTCCAGTAGGAGCCTTCCTCTTTCAGTTCAAGTTCAGGGTAGGTTGGTCTCGTCTCATGGCTTGGGTACCATCCGCCCAGACACCGCATGTCTCCCTTTAGAGCATCATCTTGTCCGATGGCCCTATCATTTGGTCTTTTTTCCTCTGCCCATGGTTCAAGAAAGGCATAGAAAAGAGAGCCACGAGTGACCCCCAGAAGCTGTTCTGTACTTCAAGGCTCTGTATTTGCCTCAGTAATAGTCAGAAGTGTAATTAACTTCTTTTCTAGTCTCTTTGATGAGTCTGAGTTGTGACATTGAGAAAAATCATGGGGTTTGTGCACAGGTCCTGATGTCACTACACAGCAGATTGGTTGGGTTAATGTGTTGTGTTGTTTTTGTGGTTTTTTCCCAGATGCACCCAGGGCCCCAACTTTATCCCTGCATCCTCAGCAGCGGGTCTATAGATCCGGGAACACGGTCAAGCTACTCTGCTCCATCTCATCTCCAGATTATGTTAGAGAAGTCCAGTACTATGCGAACTTTGGTCTTGCAGTCTCCATCCCGGTAGCGAACGTGGCCAACTACAGCTACAACCTCAGCATCACGGGAGAGGAGGTCTCTGGGTCTTACAGTTGTGCCTATTTTGTATTTAAGTCTAGACGTCCCGTTCGCTCAGAAAGGAGCCGTTGGATTGATGTCAATGTGAAAAGTGAGTTTTCAAACCCTTCCTCACTAGAGCATCTAGTAACTAGCGACCCACCATTAGATAATTCATTCCCCATGTGCTTGCCTATGAACTCATCCATGAGTCTCGTCTCCATCCCTTCCTGTCCTATGAGCATCCATCTCTCTGGGTCAGTCTCTCCATCACTAAATGAGCTCATTGCCATACCTGCCCATGTTTTTATGGACAAAAATAAGGAGCGAAACTGGAGAAAAAGATCTCAATGAAAAGACAGTCTCATCATCTTATCTGGCTTTTCTTCTGAGACCATAACTTTCTACGACAATCCATCATTCTCCTGGGGGGATATGCACCATAGCTTCCCAAGAGCTAACCATCTCCCATGGACCACTACAGCTGGTTTTGAGTATGAGGTAGGGTGGCCAACACAGCTTACCAGCTTATTTGTAGGCCCATCCATCAGCTAGCCAATATTTTGTTTCAATCCAGACATCCCTTGACTCCCATGCCCATTCCCAAGATTACCGTAGAGGGGATTTGCAGAACTGGAGGGAAGTTCACTTCCTTCCCTCTAAGATGTGCTTAGCTCACGGTGGGAGTCATCATCTCTGTTCGGGGGAAAGGTTGCGTCGTGGTAAAGTCTCTGTTGTTTCTTTCCCAGGCCATAAAATCAGCTGGATTCGAGAGATCATTGTTGGGGGTTCGTTCTTTACCATCAATGGCCTCATCTTTTTCTTCTCGCACTGCCTGATGAAGAGAAGAGGTAAATATTTTACTTTCATTAATTCTTAGACTCCTGGGACTTCATTTTCTTGGCCAGAAAATGACTCAGTTTGACGGTTATTCCACCTTCCTTTCCAAACAAAAGAGGAACCATTTGAACATTTTGTTCAAAGCTGCTTTGGGAGGTTTTTCTGGACAAAGAATTTGAACAGGATTGCTCCTCACCCTCCTCTCTCCTTTGATCCCCAAATTTACCTCCCTTAGAGGGCCAAGAGTGAAGAGAAGCCATTGCCAATGCTGCTGCTTCCCTCATTTGCAGATCTGGAAGAGGGATTCCGGATGGACTAACAAGAGGAATGAGAAGAAAAATCCCCTAAAGGTTTCACTCCAGTTAGCTAAGGCGATCCGTTCCCTTGGGCCCTGATTCCTCGTTGTCTGCCTCAGAGTCCCCAAGAAGCAGAAGTGGTGCATGTTCAACTGGCATTGCTTTGGCTGCTCCTTTCCTCTGTGCAGACCCCCGTGCCTTCCAACCTGCCTCTGGGCCGTCCAAATAAACCTGGACATTGTGTTTTGGTCTCGTGGGTTTCATGGAAAGATGCATCACAGAATCACAGGATGGTAGGGGTTGGAAGGGACCTCTGGAGATCATCTAGTGCAAGCCCCTGACAGAGCAAGGTCACCTAGAGCAGGTTGCACGAGTGCGTCCAGGCGGGTTTTGAATATCTCCAGAGAAAGAGACTCCACACCCTCCCTGGGCAGCCTGTGCCAGGGCTCTGTCACCCTCAAAGTATAGAAGTTTTTCCTCATATTCAGGCGGAACTTCCTGTGTTCCAGTTTGTGCCCATTGCCCCTTGTCCTGTCGCTGGACATCACTGAGAAGAGTCTGGCCCCATCCTCCTGACACCTGCCCTTGAGATATTGATAAGCGTTGATGAGGTCTCCTCTCAGTCTTCTCTTCCTCAGGCTGAACAGCCCCAGCTCCCTCAGCCTTTCCCCACAGGAGAGATGCTCCAGGCCCCTCAGCATCTCTGTACCCTCTGCTGGACTCTCTCCAGTAGCTCCTCGTCTCTCTTGAACTGGGGAGCCCAGAACTGGACACAGGACTCCAGATGGGGCCTCACTAGGGCAGAGCAGAGGGGGAGGAGAACCTCCCTTGACCTGCTGGCCACACTCTTCCTCATGCAGCCCAAGATGCCGTTGGCCTTCCTGGCCACAAGGGCACGTTGCTGGCTCATGGTGAACTTGTCATCCCCCAGGACTCCCAGGTCCTTCTCCGCAGAGCTGCTTTCCAGGGGGTCACCCCTAACCTGTACCGGTGCATGGATTTACTCCTCCCCAGGGGCAGGACCCTGCACTTGCCCGTGTTGAACCTCATGAGGTTCCTCTCCGCCGAACGCTCCAGCCTGTCCAGGTCAAGTGTGTGCTTGTGTTTGTGCGTGCGTGTGTGCCAGTGCTCCATCTCACCTGGCACCCCACCATGTTCCCATCACACCTGGTTCTTATTTGCATCTGAAATTCATCCTTTGGGAGACCACTGCACCTGTGGCTTTAATCTCTGGGCTGTGCAGTGCGACCGAAGGAGAAGGGGTTGGGGAGGAGGACACATGCCCAGGTCCGTTCCTTGCCCCTCTGGCTTACTGTGTTGGCTGTCCAGGTCCAATAAATACATCTCATGTCTGTCCGGTTCATATCGTCTGGCTTGCATCTGTAGACGGCTGATGTCTTGGAGAGAGAAACATGGGCAGGAGGGGTGTGACAAGGGGTCACATTTACATGGCAAACCACCCTGGGAGTCAGACCCCTTCATCCAGCATCTGCTCCTAAAGAAGAGTAGACAGCCCGCCCCAGCACAGGAGCACATCACCTGTTTGTTCCCTCGCCTGCTCTCTCTGGAACTTGCTGTTCTGGGATAGCTGAGGGGGGGATACCCCTGCTCCCTGGCTGCTGCTCGGGACGGGCTGTATCGGTCGTCGGGTGGTGAGGAATTGTGTATCATTTGTTTTATATATTCTATTTTCCTTATATATTATTATCATTATTAATATAATTTTATGTTTTTCCTTTGCTGTCCTGGTGAACTGCTTTTATCTCAACCCACGAGTTTTCCTGTCTCTCCGATTCTCCTCCCCACCCCACCGGGGGGTGGGGGGGGGGGTCATCAAGCAGCTGCGTGGTATTTCGGTTACCATTCGAGGTTAAACCATGACAAGAAAGCAGGGCACTACATAGGATCACAGCCCTGGACTTTAGGAGAGCTAACTTTGGCCTCTTCAAGGACCTGCTTGGAGGAATCCCATGGGTTAGGGCTCTAGAAGGTAGGGAGGGCCAAGAAAGCTGGTCAATTCAAGCATCACTTCCTCCAAGCTCCAGGAGTAAGAAATCGGGTAAGGGAGGCAGGAGACCTGCATGGATGAGCAAGGAACTACTGGCTCAACTCAAGTGGAAGAAGGAAGTCCATGGAAAGTGGCAAAAGGGGCAGGCCACATGGGAGGAGTACAGGAACATTGTCAGTGTATGTAGGGATGCAACGAGGAAGGCTAAGGTCCACCTGGAATTTAATCTGGCAAGGGACATCAAGGGCAATAAGAAGGGCTTTTTCAAATACATCGGTAACAAACGGAAGACTAGGGAAAACGTGGTCCCTCTGCTGAATGAGGTGGGAGGCCTGGTCATGAAGGATGCAGAGAAGGCAGAGTTACTGAATGCTGCCTTTGCTTCGGTCTTTACTGCCAAGGCTGGCCCCCAGGAATGCCAGACCCTGGAGCTAAGACAGGAAGCCTGGAGGAAGGATGGCCTCCTTTTGGTCGAGGAGGATCAGGTTAGAGATCAGTTGGGCAAACTGGACACCCACAAATCCATGGGCCCCAACGGGATGCACCCACATGTGCTGAGGGAGCTGGCAGAGGTCATTACCAAACCACTCTCCATCATCTTTGAAAGGTCATGGAGAATGGGAGAGGTGCCTGAGGACTGGAGGAAAGCCAATGTCCCCTCAGTCTTCAAGAAGGGCAAGAAGGAGGACGGGGAATCTACAGGCCAGTCAGCCTCCCCTCCGTCCCTGGAAAGGTGATGGAGGAGCTCATTCTGGAAGTCATCTCCAAGCATGTAGAAAAGATGCATTTTTCACCATCAAATTGAGATCTCCTGGTCACTTTTGGCTGATTCTTTGACTGAAACTAGTGGAGGAGGGAAGAAATGCTGGCACAGAGCTGGCGAGAAACACCAAAAGCAGAACAGACCTTGTGTTGACCAGAGGCAGATGCCTTCAGTTTGGTTGAATTCATTTTTTGGTTCAAAAATTAAAAACCCTTTGCATAATTATACCATGAACAAACAGAGTATATTTTTGCTGCTTGTTGAATTCTATGGAAAATTCAGCTTGTTGGACTTCAGCGGTACTGCCTGCGGTGTGATACATTGCAAGACACACACAAGAGTCTATGATGTCACAGCACAAAGATTACAAGTTCCTTTGGCCAAAAATATCTTTCAATATGGTGAGTTTTATCTGAAATGCTCTTTTTTTTCTGTGTTTCCAATTTCCCTACACTATGGGGAAGTCTCAAGAGCTTTAGTCCTATTATTAGAGTGATATTGGGTATTTAACTGTTTAATTATGGAATTTTAATGTGTAGAGGAACCATTGAAGTGCGTTTTAAGCACAGGGCCCTAGAGATTACCGCTGCCTCTGACAGACACTTAATCCCAAGAAATTTAATTGGAAATGTTCTTTATCAATCTGTTTAGGTCATATGCTGCACTTCTGAGATACAAAAAGTCTTTAACATGAACCACTATCCCAGCAAGCTTACAACAACATTTCCTTCCATGAAATGAAAACTCAATAAAAACTCCAGATGGTTTTTTTTTTTTGTTATCATTGAAACATCAAGTTTAATTTTACACAACTTCAGATCAAAACGTTGGAGAACTCCAGTACCTGTTCAAGGTCATACAAAAAACTTCCAAGGATTTTTGCAAATGCCTTAGTATTTTATAGATCAACAACCGCAGCATCTTTTAATTATAAATCAATCCACGCGATTGATTTAAACAATTCTCCGTAATCAGGACTCATAAATAAAGACAGAAGCTAAATGTGGGCAGATTTATTGCCCCATATACTCGCAGTTCGTGCCAATATTTTTATAAAATGCAGTGAGCAGGACATCAGCCGGAACTTCGACTTGGGAAATCACCTCATTTCGCATTCGTATTTTCATTTTGAAAGACCAGGTCATACTGAAGTGCCATAACGTTTAAAAAAACCCAACAAATTCCACTTTACAAGAGCAGCGTGCAATTAGCCGGGATCAGCACTAAACCGCGACTCCTTTCTGCACGTAATAACTTAATACAAACTGACTGTATACATTTATAGTGCAAAGTATTTTAAGAAGTCAAAGAGGCAGAAGGAGAAGGGAAAAAGAATTTGTGAAGATGAGAAAGTTCAGCTCTACGGCCAGTGTTATTTACAGGCATTTTAGCTCCATTGTAGTGTGTAGTCTTTGCCTAATTCAAGTTCAAGCTCAGTGATTTTCAGGACCTTTGAAACACAAACAAAAAGAAGCAATGAGTAACTCTGTTCTGAAGGCATCTTAGGTTTCTGCAGCTCATAGAAGTCGGCAAGTTCTTGTTTCAGGTTACTTCTCTTTACCTTAATTCATCTTTTTGGTTATTCATATCATGCTACTATAGCTTTTACATTATATATTTCTATTATATTTATTCCTTTTACCTAATAATTATATATTTTAATATATTCACACATTATTTTTTGGCTTTCCACTGAAAGGCAGAAAGAAATGAGACTCAACAGAACACTGAGTTCTGTAGAAAGAGTGGGAAATTAAATGAACCATCAACTGATTTTCGCTCATGATCCTCACTGAACAGTGCGACCATGACTTGGGATGAGACTTCATTAATTCTGTAGGAAAAAAGTTTGTTGCAAAAGTACCCCGAGTTCTTACTTCTTAGATGTCTGTGGTTTTACTGCAGTGAAGAAATATATTTTAGAAATTATGTTACAGCCAAGAGGTGAATCTCTGAGTGTTTAAGAGCACCTAACTAATTGCAAAGATAGATTTTTGCCCATAAACCATTGATTTACCTGTTTTGGGATGTCGTAGGACACAACATGAGGCGATTGGATTGCTGCCCCGTTCTGCAATACAGTCACGTTGTGGACTTTTGAGGTCAGCCCCAAAATTTTAATTTGAGTAAACTTCAACTTATCTGAATCGTCATAACCAGAGTGCAAAACCTTTATCTCTAAAACATTCTGAAGGAAGAGGAAAAAGAAAATCAGTGATTTGTCCTTGGGAGGTTACTTGTCAGAATACACTTTTTTCAGCCTACTTGAGGCTTACAATTTTGTCCTCTGCTTCAATTTAAAAAAAAATCTATAGTGTTTTTTTATTTTCCACATGTTGGAGGCTTGGATTTTCCCAGTTCCTCCACCTTTGCAGATCTCTTGCTGACTTCTCCGCTACCAATGAGGTGCTGAATATTAAACAAATGTGTCCTGATGTGACTTTTGCAGCATAAGAAAGGATTAAAAGAATGCGTTTTCATAATTCAGACCTTTTTTTTCTCATTTTTCCTGTAATTCTCTGAAGTTTCCCAAACTGAATTCAGTGGAAAGATTTCTGTGTGGCCACTGGTTATCGCTCAAGCCCTGCAGGCTAAAATTTTGCTAATTTTGCTAACTTTTTTCTAAAATTGCCTTTTACAATGGCAAAAATGTTTAGGCTGGATTGCGAAACTCTTCGTTCCAGGCCTAACAAAATAGGAGTGTGAATGGGGGAAGGGGGAGCGTTTCTTGGCCCAGTTGACTTGATTTTGGGTAGAAAACGGGTTCATGATTTCTTTAGTTTGCACCCAACTCTACCAGGTCTCCAGGTAGAGAATATTAAATTGCCCAGAGACGGCGCTTGCTGGGTCAGATCCCGGCTCCTCTTCCAAACGAATTTGCTATGATATAATTATACAAATATAATGTCATATTATTTTGTTGCATTCTTCATTATTGGTCGATTTAAGACTGCTTTAATTAAGCTTTTCCTTACCAGCTTTCTGTAAGAGCAGGAAAATGTGCATTTACTATGGAATCTTACAACTGCAAATAGCAAAAAAAACCCCTTTTCTCCCTTAGTTGACATCCAATTATTTGACAAAGTCAAAATGAATGAGAAATCAGAGCATTGAGGATAAAATAATAACACATTTTAGCCACCTGGCAAACTAATGAAACAACATACTTTTCTATTGCCATATAAAAAGCATTTATTTTAAATCGATAGTCCATATAATTACCGTCTAATTTAATTCCAGCTATTAAACTGCTTAAAAAGAAAAATTTAAAGCTGACATGTTGGAAATGCCAATAATTATAATGAGCCCTACTGATCGCTGACTTTCCTACACACTAACTGCTCCACGGTCAATCTTCTGTGCTGAAGAATAATGACCAAAATTAAGAATAACAATAAAAAGGAGTCACAAACTGAGTCAGTTTCTCCTGAGAAGGAGAAAGGTCCTGCTGGGACCTTTAAACAAGTCACAATTCTTAAAGAAAATTAAACAACTTTAAACAATTTTTGCCCAACTAGCTTTTCTCTGCTTTTCCATCAGGCTCCAAACGTGGTAGCAGAAAAATACCATCCTCTATTGCAGTGGTGTGCAAGAAAATCCATCGGGGTGCGGGTAGAAAATATTTTTATACTATTAATAAATAAAACCAAAAATATGTTTATAATAGCATCTATTTCATCTTTGCCTTTTTAAATTTCTATTTTTGTGCAGGCTTTATAATGTACATCATAGTACAGTAGTACATGTATCCAACTTATAAATAAATATGTGTATGTTGGGTAGGAGCTCGAAACATTTTTTACTGGGAGGGATGCGTGGTCAAAAAATGTGGAGGCCACGGCTCTGCCGGATGCTCGTACATTTATCCACCCTTTGAAAGCACTTTCCTGGATCTAACTGGGACTATATTCCAGATTGGATCCGTTTATTCTGTATATCGTCATTTCTTTCTTTCTAGTCTGCCCCAGTAAATTTGTGTCTTATATAGAGACATATGGGTGTATATAACTGCAAGGCTATAAAATACGCACGAGCTGATTAGCTGAAGTGTATTCATTTACATAGATGCTAGTAAACGATCTGCAAAAGCGATGCAGACTACACAGCGGACAAAATATTGACCTTATTGATTTCTGCATTGATACGTGCTTTCATTTGATACAAATCCTCTTTTGAAATAAACTGGCATTTTCAGAATCATAAGGAATTATAACGTCATGAATATACAACAAATATAGCCATAAGCTAAAATAGGCATCTTCTGAATCCACCTTAAATTTGCTCTTAATAGCATTTAATTATATTAATTGCATTATATTGGAGCCTGGACACAAAACACTCCTAAATTCCTTCTTATATAGAAGGAGACTTTGTGAATGGATGTGTCTGGGATTTTTCCCGTTAAGCTAAAACCTTCTCACTTACTGAAAACCGATGTGCAGATAAAAAAATATGAAGCAACATCTGTCTTGGAGGTCTCAGGCTGGGCCAGCTACTTAATATAAGTATCCATATGTGGAATAGCCCCACTGAAATAAATTAAGTTGCCCCAATTTATTGCAAAATTATTTATCCATCTGGGATATGCTACTGCACATATTGCTTTTTTAAAAAAAAAAATCAACAGTTAGAGATCTGCAATGGTTTCTCAATACTGCATAAGAGCTAGTTTGTCACAGACGATTCGTGACATGTTGGGATATCAAAATATTTTTTAAAAAGCCAAATTAAAATAACTTAGTTAAACATTCAACAGTAATCACCCTGGGTACTCAAACCCAGCAAGTTAACATGACATACCCGATTAGCAGTAAATGAGGTCAGCAGATATTTACCATCTTCATACGCATCTGTTAAAACAAAAGAATAAAGTAAAATGTATTTGCTATTGACCTTTATTTTTAATTAAATAGAAGAGCTGTGCTGCATCTGCTATATACGTGTATACGCATTGTGCAGACTTGCTGCGACATTTTGGTATGTTAAAAAAATCATAATTTTGTGCATTACTCGTGATAATCTCAGGGGACAGCTTATCGTTATTAGAAGGATAAGACACAGTAGATGCAAAGGGCAAGAGACTTCTAGGTATTTTATCGGAAGATAATTTGAATTTATTAATATTGAGGCAATTAGTTAAAGCTTCCCACTTCATCTACGGTTATGTTCCCCGTAGGTTTGAGAATATATCCTTGTTACATATGTCATCCTAGGGCCAGGGCACAACTGAATTTATGCAAAATATAGATTCTATAAATAACAGCATTATGTTATTATAGTACCATCATTTTACTCATGTTACATTTTATCCTTTTTATTGTTTTACGTTTTACTGTAATTTTAGTTTAATTAAGTAAGTTTAGTCATTCTCCTGTCATTTTTTTTTCTGGGTTTTGCTCATGCTTCCTATGTCATGTTGTACAATTCTACAATAATCCCCAAATAAAAATGAACTGTTCATCTTAGCAAGCCACTGAGCCAAAGAAATGCAATATTTATGCATTGTAGACTCCACATTAGTTAATCTATCATGTAAACAAGAAACTTTGTACTTACTAATGCGCACCCCGTCATCCCAATAAAGCTGACCTTCTGCAAATTGACTGTCGTTCAAAGCAACGGTAAGTGCCAACGGGTTTTTTCGACTGAAAAAAAAAGGGTATTTTCTTGGGTAATCATGTTTTATCTTTCTCAAGTGCTATAATTTATATTTTAGACATTGTACACAGCTCAGATTATCTCTGTTACCAGTCTTCCACAATCCATAGCATTACATTTAAAGGAGGCCATGGGGAGGAAACCAAAAAGAGAAAAAAAACTACCTTAAAGTTAAGGTGCTACCATAGATATTGATTTTCTCATTTCTGCTAATGTTTATACAAAATGGGAGCTACTTCCAAGCATAGTGTACGTTAAACCAGAAAAATTTGCTTTTCTCAGGTTGAAAATCAGGAGGCCAGAAAATGCTCCCACTATGTAATAAATATACAATTTATTTACCAGGCTGCTAATTAAATCTCTCCCCTAAAAAGCAAAAAAAATAAAATTAAATGAATTCAATTCTTCTTATCATACCTGTAAAATGTAGTATTAGCAGGGCTTTGCTGAGGGAGGATGTAACCGCCTCGAATATGGAGGTTGATGTGATCCAAAGGAGATGATAAATTTCTGAATTCTCCCCTAGAGTTGATATACTCATCCTATTTATGATTTTAAAAAAAACACAACACAAAAGCTAGTCTTCTTGTTGAATTATTTTAAACATTTTTTTAGAATGAAAGTTTATAAATATATAAATACTAAGAAAGTTGTCACTGCAAATCCTTTTTTAATGCAGAACTACGTATTTTCAAGATAAAAATCTCAAATTCTGCATATATAAAACAATTACACAACACTTGAAAAATGGATTGATGGCTGAAGCCTGAGGCTGTAAAAACTGTTCAAAATTTTTGTCTTCCTCCACTCCATTCTTGGAAAAGAAATTATATGTTATCTTGAAGGGTTAAAAAAGCAAAGATGGAAGCGCTACAGATTACAGATATTTTCCACCTTTTAACTGCTCATGTTGGACAAGATTACATTAAAACAAATGGATTAATTTAACCAAAAAAAATCAGCCAGGATGTAATTTTTTACATCACTAAAGACTCCCACTGGACACGTGTTGGTACAACAGAGGTGGTGGATTCACACTCCTCCCCAGCACGCTATACTCCTGTTTAAACATATTAGGAAAAATATAATATAGTTTTTAAAATGACTTACAGTGTGGTAATCATACCAGCGGGCGTTCGGTAGGTAAGCATTCACCACCACGGCACCCTAGAATTAAACATTTGTGGTTTAAGTCTATTAAGGCCAAAAAATAAAGTCACTTCTAATATTTTCATCAATTTCTAATATTGTCTATTTTCCCCCCCTGTTCTGATATCGCTATTTCTGATATTTCACCTGTTCCAGTACAGGGCTGATGAGCAGTGCTGGTCCCCACAGAAATTGTTTATATATGTCCCAGGTCGTTCTGTCTTCCACAAACCTGCAAAGTAGCAAAAGAGTGGTCAAACCCTGTGTCAACCTTCCCCAAAACGTTTCCTTGTCGAAGCCTTTTTTCTTAGTAAAACCACCATTTCCTCAACCATAAGCATGCTGCCAGCAATCACAGGTAATGTTTATCACCTATTTATTAATAATAGATAATGATTATTAAAAGTGAATCCCATTTTATTTACAAATGTATCCGCGCTTGTCAAGAATGTATTAAGATCCTAATGTGAAAATCGTTAGGGAAATACCACCTATCACTTCATTTTTATTTCCGCTGTTTCTTCACGTTTGCTGGCCTATATCTACATATATACTATGATTTTTGTTTAGTATATTTGCAGCACAAAACTTAAAAAAATCTCTTTTGCTTGGTATTAGCAACAGCAAAGTTAAATAGTGGCCCAGTGACTTTCTGATTTGTACCATTGAGTTTTTTGACAGGTACTTTGTCAGAATGGAGTCTTAGATTAGCCAAAATAAGGCTGGGATTACATGCCGACAACTCAGTGGTTTTTACCGGAAGACAAACATTTTTCAATATTGGCCTTCATCTTCAATGTTAAGGCATTAACCAGTCTTTGGCACACATTGCCCCTTCTGACCAGGTGCAAATGAAGTCTTACGTCTCTAAAAACATGTCTTTTAAAAAAAAAAACTGCTATAAACCCATTTTTTAAAAAACTGCTATATCAGTTTAGCCAAAGTAAGTTACCTTGCCCTGCAAACGTCGCAAAGACGTGTGCCAAAAACCCATCTCCCTCTTCTTCTGTTTCTCTGCTTAAAATTTTTGCCCACCTATTTTTGCAACACGTGCTCTCTGATTCTACATATATCCAGCACCAGGCAGGACGTATTTCCTGAATGCCACTAGGGATGATGAGAATGAGCTTGTAAAATGTATAGATTAATTATATGTATAGATTAAAAAAAAAAGTTGGCATTGTGGGAAATGGAGACCTTGAGCTGTCACAGCGAGCCAATGCTGAACGTGCGTATTCTCCATCCCTTGCGAGTTTTAAAAGAAAAATCGCTGTAGCTGAGGGAAAACCTTTTTACGAGGATTACGGAAATCCTCCAGACTTCAGTGGAAATTCGTGTTTCACGGAGAAGGAAGGACCACACTTACTCATGGAGCAGAGGGCGGACGACGGTGCTGCCGTGAGCGTTGGCTTCGTACATTAACGTGTACAAATAGGGTAAGAGGGTATATCTTATATTTAGCACATTCTTGGAAATTTCTTCAAATGTTGAATTCCAGGCAACGGGATCTTGCCTCTAAATGAGAGAAAAGAGTCTCTTGTTATTCAAACAGCATTATTTTCTTTGGAAGAGATGGGGAAAAAAAAGGGCCTCATCTTTAGCATCTTTTTTTTCATCTTGCACGTCACCCATAAATTCATATACTTTAGCAGCAGAAGTTGTCAAACATGCCTCAAAATCGACAGAGTGAAGCATAACTGAGGCGATCTGGGTGGAGCCTTGCAAATTCCTTGTCCTCCTCTAATTTACAGTACCTTTATTTATTTCTCTGGTCTTTACTGAAGGACAAATAGCTCCACTCTGCTCGACCTAAAGCTCTAGTGAGGATAAAAATGCTGTTTCCCTTACTGCCATTTTTCCAGTTATCTCGTTTTTTTATAATATAGTCCTTAGCCAGCACAGTCCTGCATTTAGTCAGTTGTTTTCATTTATTCTCGAAAGAAATACAGTGTTTTATGGCAGCAAGTGGGCAAAATACGAGAATTTTAGATACTCAGGATTTTCATTGCACTGTTCCCTTTTCTAATTTCCTGGAAAATGAAGAATAATTAAGGATGACAACACTAAGGTCAGTTTTTTCCCCTTTAAATCTATATATCCATAAAAGTAATTATTTTAGTCTCCTAAGTGTGGTATGTTGAAGTAGAAATAGCCTACCTGAAGAAAAACTACCTATTTTAGTCTTGTAGAGGTGGTATGTTTAAGTAGAATTGGAACGCACGAAAAATAATGATTGTCTTCTTGTAGATGTAGTGTGTTTACCTAAAAATGGCGTATATGGGGAATAAAAAAATGTAGGAAATGGGGAAAATATGGGAAATAAAAAAAGTCAGTCAAAGCAAACGCAGAAGGCTCCCACCTTGGCTGCGTTGCCATTGTGATTCCTCGAGTAGGGGTAAAAGGCACCCAGCTCCATCCATCGAGCACACAGCTCGTACTCCGAGTCTCCCGAGAAGCCGCAGATATCTGCTCCCGTCTGAAAATTTAAAAAAAAACACCCAATGGCAATACTATCCATTTTTGTTAATAAAGGTAACTGAAATATAAGGCAATAAAACAGGAGCTTACATAAGATATTCCAAAGAGACTAAACTCCATCATACCTGCAAGGAAAAAAAAGAATTCGATAATAACTGCACTTTTTTATTTGGTCTGGTGAGGGTTGCGTAGATCATACAACTCGGGATGAGAAAAAAGAAAAGAATTTCCAAAATTCCCTCAGGAAAGCTGGTTCTTAAGCAAAGCAGCAGATTTGGGGTAACGGGGAGAAGATGCTGGGAAGGTGACAGGGGATGAATCTGAGGACGATGTGGTGCTCAAACCCATGCAATCAAACCCAATTCCTATAGAAACTGTGAAGACAATAAGAAGAAAAAGAAAAGGTCAAGAAGAAATTGGCCATAAATTCTGATTGCTCACCTGAGTAGCCCATTTTAGCTCAAAAAAATGTGATTATTAGGAAGGAAACCGAGAAGAAACGTGGCATAAATTGGTTATAGGTTGTGTCAACATACCGATGATGGATTTATCGAGTTGATTCCAGGCTGCGTTGTTGTCCCCCAGCCAATGTCCCGCCCACTTTCCACTGCTGGGATAGGTCGAACGGGTGATGATGATTCCTCGCTCCTTTGTGATATTCCGCAAGGCACTGGGATTGCACGTGGGAGAAGAAACCAACGGGATGAGAACTAAGATAATTGTAAAAGGTCTTGTGCACAACTCCGAAAATAAAACTGGCTTATCTCTGTGTAGGAAAGCGCTGCCGCACTGTCCTTGTGAGCCTGAGCAGCCACAAACCCACTCAATGTGGGTTTTATTGGAATTCACTATGATCCACACATCTGCAGAAACTAAGAACTAAGTGTTAACCAACGCATCGTTAGAAAATTAATTGGCAAAGCAAGGAAGTGCTCAATTAAGGATTTCCAGTTAAGGCTAATGAATTTATGGGAAAACAGAAGCGTAGCCCAACTTACACATTTTTTTTTAAGGGCTACATGATCTGGTCCAGGGCATGTTAGTCTGTTATTACAATAATTATTACAATTTGCAGCAACAGTTAAAAATTATCTGAACAAAATTCGGACCAAGGCAATGATAAGGGAGAAAACAGAAGCACTGGGAATATTAGACCTGTCAGCGTAGCGTTAGTTGCCAAAAGGGTATTGGAATGAAAATAAGCATTTGAGGTGTAATTGTTGCAAAAGAAATAAGGTTATCTGAAATAACGAGCAGGGATTTGTCTACAAATGATCATATTAAAGTGGACGTTTTCATCTCAGAGTGGGAATGGGCCTCACAGCGAAGAAGAACCAGTTGATGGGACGTCTTGGAATGAGTGAACCTTTTGGTTCGTCTTCTCCCAAGGAACAGGCGACAGGACAAGAGGAAACGGCCTCAAGTTGCACGAGGGGAGGTTTAGGTTGGATATTTGGAAACATTTCTTCCCCGAAAGGGCTGTCAGGCCCTGGCACAGGCTGCCCAGGGAAGTTTGGGATCTCACCATCCCTGGAGGGATTTAAAAGACGTGTAGATGCGGCGCTTGGGGACATGGTTTAGTGGTGGACTTGGTCGTGATAGGTTAACGGTTGGACTTGATGATCTTAAAGGTCTCTTCCAACCAAAACAATTCTATGATTTTATTTGGCTTTTCCATAAGCAAAAGAGTTGCGTGGTGTAGACCGGGGTTAATAACTATTCAAGGATGGTGTTGAAGGGAATTTAATTTTCTTTTCTCCCCCATTCCTCAAATCATAAATAACATATTTCATTTCCTTAAAGAAGGCTTGGATCACCATGGCAAGATATCTGTAAAGGTGACTGAGTCAAAAAAAAAATTTTAAGTCAAAGTCAAAAAGAAAAGTCAAGAAAAGTCAAAAAACAAAGTACAAGTATAAATTGAGTTATGCTTATTAATTTCTCTGTTGATGATTCTGGCACTTTTTGTTAAAACATGTGTTGTTGATCATGTTGTGTGACTATCGTGTATGCACTAGCTGTCTGATTTCTTAGGAGAATTCCTCTGCAACCTGGAAAGATTCACAAAAAAATACTAGTTAAAACCTTTCACTGAGGAAATCACTCTGCTCTCTTGGTATCTCCACTGTAATGACCTAAAAAGAGGCTTCAAATAAGGTATTATCTATTTTTCTACCGCATTTGCAGCTTTTGTGACGCTAGAATTCCTGCGAAAACATACTATTCGCTTAAATTCCCTTGGTAATGAAAGTAGACCAATGTAGTGTAGTTATTTCTTCCAAGATACACAGGAAGTCTTCTGGTCTCTTTTGTTTCTTTGCAATATATTAAATTTTTAATAGATTCCATATATTTTTATATATTTATATGTATATAAGATTTATATTTGACTATATTTGTGTATATAAAATATATCTAATACATAATATAATACATTATATGATAATATATGACAAGGTATTATAATGATATGATATATGATAATAAATAATATTATAGTTATAATGTTATGATATACAATATATTATGTTATAGTGCCTCTTAAAATAGAAGAAAATATTTCTTAACAGACTTAATATTCAGAACCAATGATAATATTCCCCTTTGTGTTGAATTGCTGCGTACTTACAATAACCAAATTCTTTAGATCTGGCTGATAATAAAATTATTATTGTTATTATTGTTGTTATTATTATTACGTCCTTCCCGTCTTGTCAGCTGCTCAATGTACCAAGCCCTCAGTCAAAAATTTCAGTAGATTTTTTTCTTTATTTATGTTAATATAAATGTTACCAGGGGGTTACGGTTGTGGAGGTCTATAAAGAAACACTGTTCGTTGCTTGCTCGTTAAACTGGAAATGAAATACTGATTTATTATCATTAAATCAGATGTTATCGAAAATAGGTTACAATACGCTTCAGTATGAAATACATCATAAAATTTGTCTTGGAACTGAGGAAACAAGTTCTTACAAGGAAAAGCTAGGCACCCAATTTACATTTCAGAAGTCAATTTTCCCTTTTCAGCGCCATTTCATTTATTTGAATGATATTCACTTGAATGATATTTTTAAAAATCTATATATTTATATAGGTGTATATTTTTAAATCTATATATTTATATCGATGTCTATTTTAAAATCTATCTATTTATATAGATGTATATTTTTAAACCCGTATATTTATATAGATGTATAGTTTTTAATCTATATATTTATATAGATGTATATTTTTAAACCTATCTTCATTTTCCCTCCTTTGATGTAAGGCCAAAAGAAGATCAACACTATAAATAAACCATATTATCATAGAAATAGGTGGAAACAAAAGTTTTTGTGTACGTGAATTACTCTAAGGCCTCGAGACAATCATTGCCTAATTGGTTTTGATTGATTAATCAAAGTGTTCAGAATTGTTATCAGTTCTGTCTTGTAAGGGACATAAGAGTGGTTTGGGGGTGAGGGGTTTGGGGGTGAAATTATTCACATTTAACTGAATTGAAGAACTGAAGATAGTCACATGAAAAGAAAAATTATGAGAAAAAAAGATTTCTGGTAAATAAACCGGTGAAACTTTTCATCATGAGAATATAGACACCGAATATTAATTTGCAACATATTTTGGGAAGAATGAAAAAAAAATGCAACTTACTCCAGGGTAGGTTTTGTTTGTGACCATCCATAAAGGTTGTGGACATCGTAGTGCCTGACCGGGGAACCGTCTGGGAGATATTGCTGCCCTTCCATGCAGAGCGTTTTGTAAGGCAGTCCCTCTGATCTGTATCCTAACTCTATTGGAAAGGGAATGGAGACGCTCGTATTTTCACAATTTGCATCCAGTAAGAATTTTAACGAGTTATTTTTGTTTTTAATTTGCATCATCTTGATTGGTGGTCACTTCCTTTTAAGTATTGACGCGGTCATGTATTTTATTTTAATGAAAACAACATTTTACATTTTCTGAAATTGGAATTCGGAAATTTAGGAAATGCTGAAATTGAAATTCAGAAATTTAGGAAACTCTGAAGTTCCTGGTACTCCTGTGTAAGTATCTGGGTCTTGCAGGAGAAATAGTAACTCAGTTATAGATGCTCTTACTGAAGAGGATCAGAGAGTAAACAGAATATATCCTAACCCAGAAAATATTGCAAATCTTTGTAAATACTACTACAGCCATACACAGAGACAAATTGGGGGGAAAGTCCATTTCTGAATACTCAGCTTCCTGAGAAATGATACTTAAACACATCAGGAAGCAACAGAAGTATTCTAATCAGGCATTAGTGACTTAATGCCAATTAATACGTCTCTACATCACTACTCAAGTAAAACCCTGCTAAGAAGAACAAGTATTTCAAGACCCTTCCTCAAATTGGGCCTTACAATTTTACATAGAAGTAACGACGAATCAGAGGAGGCACAAGGACATTTTTGAAAGTTTTGGTCATTAATTGCATTTTTCATCTGGGAAGACGACGCAAAACCCTCAAAGCCGTAGCCTTGACCATGTCCAAAGCAAAGTCCCTAGATAGAAAATAGGTACCAAAATCTAGCAATGAAAAAAATCTTAATTGTAAAAAGTGCCATGCGGTCACTGTTCTCGCCAACAAAGACTGCAGTTAAGAGCGTTGATCATCTCCCCAAATTTGGTTGACTTCCTGTGATGGGGTCAGTTACGGATTTGGCTACCTAAATTCAGGCATTTAATCCCCATCTATCATGTTATATACAAACCAGAGTGACCTAAAATATTTAAATTTTTTTACAGCAGGGATCAGACTTACGGGGTACATATGGTGGAAAGTTGAGCTCTTGATTTCTACAGCCATCAACGGCACCGTGAACAAAGCTTGCAGGTTCGTTCATGTCCTGAAAAAAGAAAGCAAAATCCCAGATGAACCAATTTCTCTTAAATTTGGACAATTAGCTCCTTTCAGCTGCTTTAGTTTGTGCCCCTCATATTTAGTTCTCTTTGTCAGCAGGCTGACCAAGTAAATTAAATGAACAGGAAAATTCAGATTTTCAGGACCACTCGCTCCATTTCTTTTTTAAGCAGCATAAAACAATGATTCAACAGATAAATTTTTCTGATGAGAAATTCCTTTCATAGACAGATTCTGAAGATCTCATTTCCCAGGGAGTAAAGCATCAAATTCATAGAGATTAATTGAAAGCAGAGGCTTCAGTTTTAAGAACTTCTTATTTATCAACTATATTTCCAGAAAAAGGGCAGGTTTTCTTCTGTGAAAGTGAAATCAATATGGAAAATATAGCTACAGATACGTAAACCACTAAAATCTCTGAACTTGGTAATGATGGCTCTTGTCCTTGGTGCCTGTGGTCCTCTGGTTGCAGCAGTACAGCACAGCTGGCGTACGGGAAAACATCAAATATTTTACGGGGTTTCTAGATGTTTTGTGGTTTTCTATAGGAATATATTAATATTTAATAGATTCTAAAGCTATTTCACATCATTTCAGAAGCAAGCTAAACCTGTCGTTTATCTCATTTTGCCTCGCAGAAGTAATAATGGTTAAAATAATAGTCTCTCATTGCAAAAAAATAAAAAATAAGATGACTTTAGGAACTTACAGAAGAACACCACCACTGCAAAAGAGCCATTAGGCGGGTCAAAAGTAAATAATGAAGATTTGAGAAAGTAAATTTTTCAACAGGGAAAAAAATAGAAAAAATAATGCCGCTGCTAACAAGAAGAAGGATTTTTAAACTTTAGTCAACCATTCATGATATTTAGCATTAAACGTCTGTATCCTTCCTTCCTTGGAGGCATGAGAACATTGTTGGGTTTTGAGGTGTTGAGAACCAATCTTAGGATAAAAAGACGCAGAAAAATCTCAGAAATAGAATAATTTTTTACACTTACGATCCATAGGCCGTCAAACTTCAAGCTTGTCGATGCGTTCTGTGGATTGTTGTAGACTTCAGCGATTTCTCTCGTCCACCATGCAGCTGTGGAATTGCGGAAGAAATCTGGAAAAGCTACATGTGCTCGGTAGAGCTGTGAAAGTAGTAGGAAAAAAAAATAAAGCATAGACACGGGATTGAAAGCAACCCCCTACTGCAATGTTGGAACTTAGTTTAATTTTTTAAAAAAAATAATTGTTTTTTCTTTACAAATTCATGGTTTTGCTACAGTTTTTAGATGTTCTGGCAGAAAGGCTGGACAGATCTGCAACTCACGCTGCGGTTATTTAGGGTTTTTTGATCTTCTGGTAGAAAAGCCAGTCACTTTCTGCATCCGACTTCTCAGATTTAATTTTATCAGCGAATTCACTGCTATAAACCTTCATGCATTTGCTGCTCCCTCTCTAATTGTGTCAGTCACCAAAAGATACCGACATTTACCTTCACTTGGGTGTCCCAATCCAGTGTGTTATTAACTTCTACGTTGGGAAGATCTGGCCAGACCTAGTAGTAGGAAGGAGATGTTAAAATAATCAAATTAAACTGGATTAGAAAAAAATGAGTATCAATAGCAATAAAGCTTCGCTGCTGCATAGTCCAACGGCAACGCAAACTGAAGACGTTTCCGTTTGTAGCGCTCAATGTGTCAACTAAATTTGTGAATGCACGTGAGATTAGAACTCTTCTCCTCAACATCTAACCTGACATGATGCTTATTTGGATGAAATAATCAGCATTTTAAGAACAGCACCTTTGCGTAGATAATGTCATTGCTGTTGGGCCATTTGATGAAGACGTCCTTCTCCAAAGCTCTTGTGAAGGCAGGGTAATCGGTTTCATTACCAGATATGGCTGGATCCTAAAATTAAAGGTAATACAATTGAACTTCTATGCTTAAAAGCCAAATGCAGAAATGCAGTTAAATGCGTTCTGTGTTCTGCAACAACACACTGTGATTTAAAACCAGAATTCAACACTCACCAGGATTAGGATGAATCTCATTCCTTCATCTTGTATTTTTTTAATTAAAGCTGGTAATCCACTGAAGCGTGGGTTAAGGGTGAAGTCCAGTTGCCGTTTCATGTAATCAATATCTGCGTACTGGACATCCTGCGGTTCACACAGAAAAAAAAATTAAAATAAAGGGCTTTTTTTGTCATTTCCTGAATGACATCCTCCATCAGCAGGTTCATCATCCGTTTGCAAAATGAGGCAAACTACTGACTTCTTTGTTTTTTTAATGTAAAATTGGAATCTGCTGCAGCTTAAAGCTCAGGTTATCAGATGAACACACGTCCACAACTTATCCAGTCTGAAATTCAGCTTTCACCACCATATTTATTGTGAAGGTAAAAAAAAAACACCCCTGGATTTGTGCATCTGTATAAATATATACACATTGCCTGCATACACGTTACTACACACCCAGAAACAAGGGAATCGGTTGCTCCATACTGAAATAATTTGATCTTAATTACCTGTAAAATGAAAGCCATGCTTAATTTAGGTTTAATTTTGCTAGGTCTAAAGCTTTTGCAACTTTTCCAAAAACATCCCATGCCAAAAAGTAGCTTTCTCAGCACGGAACAACGTATAACACAAATGAAGTTGCTTTATTTTGTTTCCCTCGTGTTTCCCTGTAAAGTGCCTGGAAAAGTTGAACTATGGCATTAATCATAGCATTTCTTTTACTGTTTTACATTAAATAATACCCCGAAGCCAGAAATTCAAGCGTCATCGCGAGTTTTAACAGCTCTCAACGTACGTAGGGTATCTTGGCTGCTTTCATGTCTTCTACCAAGTTGGCGATTTCAGTGTCATTTTTATATCCATAGCGGCATAACTGGAATCCCAGTGCCCAGTAGGGTGGCATGACTGGTCGCCCAATCAGCTAAAAATGAAAAAGAAAGAATACTTATTGCAAATAGCTGAAAACAGAAGAAAAAACCAAAACAAACAAAAAACCCAAAAAAGCAAACCAAAACAAAAAAGAAAAATCCCAAACAAAACAAAAAAACACTTTGCATTTTTAAAAGGAGAATCATACCGCGGTGTATTCCTGAACAACAAGCTCTGGTGTTGGGCCCAAAACCATGTAAAAGTCCAGAATTCCCCCAACTGTGCGATACGTCAGAGCAGGCGTGGGCAGGAAGGTCACGTCTGGAAAACGGAGGCAGTGCAAGAAGACAACAAATGCCTAGGTAAGGCAAAAACTGAACATTGAAGTAAAAGACATTGAGAAAATAAAGTGAATTTGGGGGTTTTTTACCCATTGCATTGCTGTTAAGCAAGAGAACTCCATGGGCATTGCCGTCTTCTTCAAGACTCATGTAGAAGGGATGGAAACCATACGAATTCATCTTGTGCTACAAAAGAAATAAAGTATTTTCTATTGGAAAGACATTGTAAGCATTCAGTTATCTGCATCCACCAATAAATTATCCATTATAAATAACATGGTTAATAAATTAAGAGGTACACAGTGCTCGGGCATGCAACAAAAAATGTTGCGTGTTGAACATGCAACAGGAAACTGACCAGGAGCATTTTCAGCTTCAAATTTTGAGGTCAATCTGTTTCCGATTGCTCAAGGCGGGGAGCGAAGAAAATGTATTTCTAGCTTTAAAAATCGCTAAGATGAAAGAACTCCCCTTGCAGAAAACTTTCTCTTCTTTTCCAATATTTCCAGGTAGCCTTTATCATCAAGACAAGCTGGTGGCTTTCTCTTATTTTTCATTTACACAAAATGTTTCAAATTTTCAAATTACAGCTATAATAAGGCACCGCTACTCTGTGATTAATCCCTTGGAAATTGCCAGTATTTGTCCAATGCAAAAACCAATACATGGGTGCGCTGAAACATAAATTTTTTTTATTTAACTCTGTAAGTCCTAATTCAATCCCAAAGTTGTAGGACTTTGCCCAAGTCTGACCCAGGAGGGCGGATCATAGAATCATAGAATAGGTTGGGTTGGAAGGGACCTTTCAAGGCCATCTAGGCCAACCCCCCGTCATGGGCAGGGACATCCTCAACCAGATCAGGTTCCCAGGGCCCCCTCCAGCCTGACCTGGAATGTTTCCAGGGATGGGGCATCTCCCACCTCTCTGGGCAACCTGGGCCAGGGCCTCACCACCCTCAGTGTGAAAAATATCTTCCTTATATCTAGTCTAAATCTCCCCTCTTTCAGTTTAAAACCATCACCCCTTCTCCGATCGCAACTGGCCCTGCTAAAAAGTTTTTCCCCATCTTTCCTACAAGCCCCCTTTAGGTACTGGAAGGCCGCAATAAGGTCCCCCGGAGCCTTCTCTTCTCCAGGCTGAACAACCCCAACTCTCTCAGCCTGTCTCCACAGCAGAGGGGCTCCAGGCCTCGGATCATCTCCGTGGCCTCCTCTGGCCCCGCTCCAGCAGGTCCATGTCCTTCTTGTGCTGAGGCCCCAGCGCTGGAGGCAGCACTGCAGGGGGGTCTCCCCAGAGCGGAGCAGAGGGGCAGAATCCCCTCCCTCGCCCTGCTGGCCACGCTGCTGGGGATGCAGCCCAGGACACGGTTGGCTTTCTGGGCTGCGAGCACACATTGCCAGGTCATGTCCAGCTTTTCATCCCCCAGCACCCCCCAAGTCCTTCTCGGCAGGGCTGCTCTCGATCCCATCATCCCCCAGCCTGTATTGATACCAGGGGTTGCTCCGACCCAGGTGCAGGCGTGGCTGTCTCCATAGCCAATCAACACCAGCTGATACAGAGCAAAAAAGTAGAAATTCCAGAAAAGAAAACAAAATGGGGATTTTTTCCACTTACGCCAGGAGGCTGGTCCCTGGTGAACATTCCCCAGGTATGCCAGTTCAGTTCGCGTCGAAACATGTTGTGTTCGGCTTCACCAAATCCATACAAATATTGGGATGCCAAACGGGTAGAAATCTGAATGAACATGTCGCTGAAGGTGAAAGTCGGTAGCTGAGAATCCCAGCTGAAACGGAGGAAAATAGAACAAGATGACAGGAAATCAGCGCTGGGCGTAGCTGGTGGTCACCCTTTCAAGGGCAACTCTTTTTCTGTAAAAATCTCATTATTCACAAAAGTTGGAATAAAACTGTTATAGTTATCAAGAAAATTTAAACATTAGAACTTATTTTGAGTTTAATGTTTAGAGGGTTTTTTAGAGTTTAATGTGGGGGCGTTGTGCAGATTATGTTGAAATGTTAGGTGTAAATCAGTTTTTTCCTGTTAGAAACTGAGTCACAATCTGATAGTGTTCTTCCAACGACTGCTGTAGACATGGGAGGCTGAATTATCGAATGAATAATTTACTCTGGTGGGCAAAAAGCAACTCAACTTGCAATTAAATTTTTATTACATTAAAGAATCGCCAAAAAAATACTTTAAATCAAAAAGCATAAGACAAAAAAACAAGCAAACAGACACGCAAAACCCCTTGTTAAACAATGCTGTGGGCACCTAAGGGGAATATTAGCCAGTGTAGAAAATTGTTGTGTCTCACAGATACTTGAGAACTGCACAAAAACTAGTGTTTGGAAACGTCTGCGCTTTGTACTTGAAGATGATGTAGAGGACTTGTAGCCAGTATCAAAGTATGAGGTGGGAGGAAAACACCTTGGCCATTTGGGGGAAAAAATGGTGTCTTGTTCAGGTCACCTTCTCCAGGTGGACAAGCTCGAGAGGTGGGCCCAGGCGAACCTCATGAGGTTCAACAAGGCCAAGTGCAAGGTCCTGCACCTGGGTCAAGGCAAACCTCTGGTGAGACCCCCCCCTGCAGTGCTGCATCCAGCTCTGGGGCTTCAGCACAAGAAGGACATGGACCTGCTGGAGCAGGGCCAGAGGAGGCCACGGAGATGATCCGAGGTCTGGAGCACCTCTGCTGTGGAGACAGGCTGAGAGAGTTGGGCTTGTTCAGCCTGGAGAAGAGAAGGCTCCAGGGGACCTTATGGCAGCCTTCCAGTCCCTAAAGGGGCTTATAGGAAAGATGGGGAAACACTTGTTAGCAGGGCCTGCTGTGACAGGACAAGGGGTGATGGTTTTAAACTAAAGGAGGGGAGATTCAGACTAGACATAAAGAAGAAGTTTTTCACACTGAGGGCGGTGAGGCCCTGGCCCAGGTTGCCCAGAGAGGTGGGAGATGCCCCATCCCTGGAAACATCCCAGGTCAGGCTGGATGGGGCTCTGGGCAACCTGATCTAGTTGAGGATGTCCCTGCCCATGACGGGGGGTTGGCCTAGATGGCCTTGAAAGGTCCCTTCCAACCCAAACTATTCTAGGATTCTATGATCCTTCTTCTGGCTTGATATATTTATGCAAAGGTCAGGCGACCGCTGCTGGAGCAGAGTTTAGACAGATGGGGTCGTTTTATGGGACAGACG
Source organism: Phoenicopterus ruber ruber (assembly GCA_009819775.1). Lineage (NCBI taxonomy): Eukaryota > Metazoa > Chordata > Aves > Phoenicopteriformes > Phoenicopteridae > Phoenicopterus > Phoenicopterus ruber. Next base: position 72,618 of record WNMK01000051.1, on the reverse strand, counting down.
CAAAAACTCGTCTCAGGGCATTTAGAACAGTTTGAACAATAAAATGTTTTGGCAGGAAAAAAGGAAAAAAGGCGAAGAGAAGAAAGAAAAGGGGTGGAGAAGAAACAATGAAATGAAAAATGAAAATAAAAATAATGACATTAAATTTAATTTTAGAAAGGGAGGAAAAATGAAACTAATGAAATGAAAAATTTAAACGAGTAAAATGAAATGAAAAATGGAACTGAAAAATTAAATGAAAAATAAATGCAAACATTCAATGAAAAAATTAAATGAAAATATTCAATGAAAAAATGAAATGAAAAAATTAAATTAGCAAAATGAAATGAAAAAAATGAAACTAAAAAATGAAATGAAAAGATGAAATGAAATGAGCATGGCTTACATCACTGTCCCTGTGCTTCTGCGTCGAACCTGGATGCCAAATGGTTTGTTCTGAACCACTACGTCATAAAGTCGATTCTCAACTGTGCTCTCTGGCGACGTGGGGAGATTTAGCGGTACCGGCACCTCATATCGTTTATTTGCATAATCATAAATCTGTGCATGGAAAATTAATTCATTTCAACGCACATGGAATATGCATAAATTAGCAAGTTACATTTTCAAGAATTCAGGATAAAAACAGTGAAATCACTTTCATGTATTTCTATTGACTGACAGAAATTAATCTACAGAGTGGAAGACACTGAGTCGGACACAGAGAATTGATCAATTGTTTCTTACCAATAATGATAAGAAATCTGAATTACATAAAATGGTTGGGCAAATTTGCTGAGATAAGCGTTTTCTTTCAATATATATTCTTTCCCAAATTCCTTCAAAATATTTCGATCAGGAAATAAAAAACCTTAAGGTTTTATTTTGGGCCAGGAATGACTCATTTAATTATTTAAATATATTAAGTGTATTTTTATGTACGGTAAATTTCACCTTTTTGGTTGAAATTTTAGCCAGCTTTAAGAGATTGTGTCTTCAGGTTTCCTGTATCATAGAAGTTGGCGTGAGTTGATTCAAGACTAAGACCAATAAAAGCTATTTGGTTAAAAGGAGAAATGTATTTGGATGACAGAGCATTATCCATATAACACAAAATTGACTAGAACTATTATTCCCAGAAAGAACGTTATTTTGACCAGTGAAAGAAGACAAAAGCAGAGAAATTCCGCTTTACCTTAAATTGCAGCATATGGTTGTTGTGATATTTCACCTCCAGGCAAAGGGTACTGATGGGTAACGTTGATTTCTCGTAGGCTTTGAGATTGTTCTGGTTGAAGGTGAGATTGGCCGTCACTCCCGACGACGTGTATTTTACGTCAGCAACAGAAAAACCATTGTCAAGGCTGTTGTAGTAGCAGTACGGAGCACCCGAATGGGAGGTATCTTCCTGCGGATGGAAACATGTGGCTGATGAAGGAATTAATGGTTTGCTGACCTTTTTTTTGATTTAGCAGCAAGAATTCCAAAACTCTTGTTTTTACCAGATAACTAGTTAATGTAGAATTTTGCCTAAAACTTCATGCTGTTGTGAACCAATAAAGAAGCAGTGCTGGACCTACCAACCTCTATACTATTTTACATATAATTAATTAGTTCAAGGCTCTTCAGTCCTGTCTGTAGCATTACAAAGTGATGATGATTTCATATCCCCTCTATCTGTGACCTTCACCTCAGTCCCACAAAAAAAAAGACCTTTAAGCCTCCGTGGTCTCGGGCCATTTGGGACACCTTCAAGAGGACGTGCCCAAAATTCATTAGCGATGTCAGATGAGAGCTCTCCATCCGCTTTTACATTTCTTTTCTCATACAAATGGCTGGACTAAGGGCAAATCATGCCTGACAAGTTTGGTAGCCTTCTGTGATGGGGTTACAGCACTGGTGGAGAAGGGAACAGTGACTGACGTCCTCTACCTCGAATTGTGCAAAGCATTTGATGTTGTCCCGCCCAACAACTTTGTCTCTAAAATGGAGAGAGATGATTTGACGGGTGGACCACTCGGTGGATAAGGAATTGGCTGATGGTCACACTCAAAGAATCATAGAATAGACTCATAGAATTGTTTAGGTTGGAAGAGACCTCCAAGATCATCGAGTCCAACCATTAACCCAGCACTGCCAAGGCCACCACTAAACCATGTCCCCAAGCGCCACATCTACACGTCTTTTCAATCCCCCCAGGGACGGGGACTCCACCACTGCCCTGGGCAGCCTGTGCCAGGGCCTGACAGCCCTTTCGGGGAAGAAATGGTTCCCAAGATCCAACCTAAACCTCCCCTGGCGCAACTTGAGGCCGTTTCCCCTTGTCCTGTCGCCTGTTCCTTGGGAGAAGAGACCGACCCCCCCTGGCTCCAACCTCCTGTCAGGGAGTTGCAGAGAGCGAGAAGGTCTCCCCTCAGCCTCCTTTTCTCCAGGCCAAACCCCCCCCAGGTCCCTCAGCCGCTCCTCACAGCACTTGTGCTCCAGACCCTTCCCCAGCTCCATTGCCCGTCTCTGGACACGCTCCAGCCCCTCAGTGTCTGTCTTGGAGTGAGGGGCCTAGAACTGAACCCAGCACTCGAGGTGCGGCCTCGCCAGGGGCGAGAACAGGGGGACAATCTCTGCCCTGGTCCTGCTGGCCACACTATTGCTGACACAGGCCAGGATGCCGTTGGCCTTCTTGGCCACCTGGGCACACTGCTGGCTCATCTTCAGCCAGCTATCTACCAACATCCCCAGGTCCTTTTCCTCCGAGCAGCTTTCCAGCCACTCCCCCCCCCCAAGCCTGTAGCGCTGCCTGGGGTTGTTGTGACCCAAGTGCATGATCCGGTGCTTGGCCTTGTTGAACCTCATAGAACTGGCCTCGGCCCATCGATCGAGCCTGTCCAGATCCCTCTGTAGCACCTAGAGTTGCAGTCAACACCTTGACGTCCAGGTGAAGACCAGTGGTGAGTGGTGTCCCTCGGGGGTCCGTGGTGGGACAAGTATTTTTTAACATCGTTGTCATGGACAGTGGGATTGAGTGCACCGTCAGCAAGTTTGCAGATGACACCAAGCTGAGTGGTGTGGTTGATACTCTAGAGAGACGTAATGCCATCCAGAGGGACCTTGACAAGGCTAGAGAGGTGGGCCCATGAGAACCTCATGAAGTTCTACAAGGCCAAGTGCAAAGTCCTGCGTGTGGGTCAGGGTGATCCCAAACATAGATACCAGCTGGGTGATGAGTGGATTGAGAGCAGCCCTGCCAGGAAGGACTTGGGGTACTGGCGGATGAAAAGCTGGACATGAACCAGCAATGTGCGCTTGCAGGCCACAAAGCCAACTGTGTCCTGGGCTGCACAGAATCACAGAATGGTTTAGGTTGGAAGGGACCTTAAAGATCAGCTAGTTCCAACCCCCTGCCATGGGCTGGGACACCTTCCACTAGACCAGGTTGCTTAAAGCCTCATCCAACCTCGCCTTAAACACTTCCAGGGACTGGGCAGCCACAGCTTCTCTGGGCAACCTGTACCAGTGCCTCACCAGCCTCAGAGGGAGGAATTTCTTCCTTGTAGCTAACCTAAATCTACGCTCTTTCAGTTTAAAAGCATCACCCCTTGTCCTGTCACTACATGCCCTTGTAAAATGTCCCTCGCCAGCTTTCTTGGAGGCCCCTTTGAGGTACTGGAAGGCTGGTACAAGGTCTCCACGGAGCCTTCTCTTCTCTAGGCTGAACAATGCCAACTCTCTCAGCCTGTCCTCAGGAGCGGGTCCAGAGGAGGCCACGGAGGTGATCAGAGGGCTGGAACACCTCTCCTACGAGGAAAGGCTGAGAGAGTTGGGCTTGTTCAGCCTGGAGAAGAGAAGGCTCCAAGGAGATTTTATTGTGGCCTTTCAGTGTTTACAGGGGGCTTATAAGAAAAATGGGGACAGATTTTTAGGAGGGCCTGTAGTGATAGGACAAGGGGGAATGGTTTTAAACTAAAAGAATAGAGATTTAGACTACATGTAAGGAAGAAATTCTTTACAGTGAGGGTGGTGAAACACTGGAACAGGTTGCCCAGAGAGGTGGTACAAGCCCCATCCCTGGAAACATTCAAGGTCAGGTTGGACGGGGCTCTGGGCAACCTGATCTACTGGAAGATGTCCCTGCTGGCCTAGATGGCTGGTGGCCTAGATGACTTTAAAGGTCCCTTCCAACCCAACCCATTCTATGAGTCTATAGTTCTAAGTTTTACAACAAAGATTTTGAGACTGAGGGACTAATGTTGTTTGAATCAGGACTCAAAAGAGCAGTCCCATCAGGCCACGATGCTGGCGTATTTTTACAGCCATGTGATATCCAGAAATAAAAGCTCTCCAGTAAAAAGCTTCAGTATCAGGAATTATGATTTGGGTGTATCTGATAGACAGGGACACAACCAGTGGAGTTCACAGAAGGATGAAAACGTCCCTGAGGTTCAAGGATTTCTTCTAAGAATCTTTTTCTTGATTCCAGAGAATCAGGTTCATTTAAATTTCTTTACTCTTTGTTATTTACTTAAATTTATGTATTTTTCAATGAGTATAAGCGTAAGATAAAGCAAAAAGGCACCCCTTCAAAAAAATCCAACAAAGCCTTGCAGGTCACAGCTGCAGTGGCAGAGAGTTGCCTGAAGATGGCGATCTCAAGTCTATTCTACTTTTTCTAACCCTAATATTATTTGTTATCGTCTTTCAAAAAAATGCCAGCTTTTCCCGCTATTTTTCACATACTTCAGAAGACCAGAGGTTGTTGAAAATGACCCTATTTTCAATAAAACATCCATTTTTGTAAGTCCTTCACTCTCAGAGAGAAGGACAAACGAGACTGTTTCTTTTGTTGTTAAAAAAATACAAGCAGAAAGTTACGGTTCTTAACATGCTCTTTCCCAATTTGGTTTTCACAAATTTTTACTTACGGTCCAGACACAGCCGAGCTGTTCACATTTTTCCTTGGATGCGTTCGGACCGGGATGACAATCGAATTTTTCATTGATGCTGGTTCCTAGCGTCCATTTTAACACGTACGATTTTCCAAGTTCCAGCTGGAGTCCTTGGATGACAGCAACCTATAAATATTAAACAATAAATTGCAATTAAATTCTACCTCCCATCGATGTTTTTTTCAGCTCCTTAAAAACAAGAAATTGCCCAACGCAACAACTTGCGCCAAACTTAGCATCCGTCCTGACACCCTTGTTTTCACAAATTCACGCATCTGAAATTCCTGCACAGATGGTCTGAAAACGATCTGATCCCGCAAGTCCCGTGGAAGCACGCCAGGGGTGAAGATAAGTCCATGGCTCTTTCGCTTTTTTAAATTAAAATGTAAAGGGTTAAAAATTGTAAATATTATTTACCCCTACAATACCGACTAAAATCCTAAAGTTGTTTCTCCGCTTATAAATTGAATGTACCTGCATAAATAAACGCAAAAATAAACTTTGTGTTGCATGCAGTGTCTGAAGGCAAATCAGAGATCCACTCTCTTTTACGTAACTAACGTTATTATTAAGATAACTAACATTATTATTAATGTAAATAACGTAATCGTACTTTTTAGCAAAATACATTGCGTATATTGTGGTGTTTACCATAGTACTGAATATTCTCCTTTTCAATATATAAAATACAGGCGATACGACTCCAGAGTTTTTTCATTCCAGTTTTCCTACTATTATTTACCTTATCTACAGGATTGTAGGTGATATTATGAGAAGAAATCAGTACATCATTGTTGTGCAACACGGTAACCGATACCGGCTCCTGAAGCAATCCCAATATTTTGATTTCTTCGAACATCAGGTTGTTTGGATCGGCGTAGTTGTTGTTTGTGACATTCATTTCTAGGACGTTCTGAGGAATAATGAAATAATTGCGTTGAATTGCCAAAATTTCTCCTGATTTAAATTGAAAAGCAACTTTTTTTCTGTTATCTATAATATTATGCATATATAATATGTTTCTGTATTATACGCATAATATGTGTATGCATATAAGACATTTGCTTTTCTTGACAGAGAAAACCAGGCGCTGTTCAATTCTATTTAATAATATCAGATGAGACCAACCTCTCAAACTGTGCCAGGGCTCTCACATACACCAATATAAAACTTTCTTACTACCGCAAAAAAATCATGATGTAAATGCTCTGAGTTCCAACATTTTCTGGTCTTGCTTTTCATCATTCAGCTATAATTTTTTCCAATATACAAGGATTTTTATCGATTTTTCAAATTTTTAAGACTCGCAACTAATCTGTTCATCTCCTTTCTTATCCTGACTGCGACTGATGCTTTACAGCTTTTCTGCTCTATAAATGGTTATGAACTCTATAAACATTTTTGTTGTTCTATAAAGTGGCAGGAAATTAGGAATCTTCAGATATTAAAAATAATTAGGGGAAGAAAAGAAAAATATCAGATTTCCATCTTGGTCAAGTGACAACACTTTGAAATAGCACCTCTTCAACTTTGTCAAATACTTCATTTTTTTAGTAAATATTTTAGGAAAATAGGAAGGGGGAAAGGAATATCCATAGAAAGTATTATTGATTAAAACTGGAAATGAAAATTAGATCCTCTAAAAAATATATACTTACATTTGAAACTTTAAAGTCATAGGAAATGTAGGATTTGCTGTTAACAGTGCCTAAAATGTGGAGAAAGAAATTACAGTGGCAGTGCAGAATGAGATGGCAAAAAAAGGAAAGCTAGAAGACCCCAAAATGCTCATTATTATTGTTACAGTTCTCTTCAAAAGCTGAGCAGCTGCAGGACAAGCTGCAACCATCTATGAAATCCTGATTATTTTCAGGATTATTTTCATAGAATAGTTTGGGTTGGAAGGGACCTTTCCAGGCCATCCAGTCCAACCCCCTGCCATGAGCAAGGAAATCCTCAACTAGATCAGGTTGCCCAGAGGCCCGTCCAGCCTGACCTGGAATGTTTCCAGGGATGGGGCATCTCCCACCTCTCTGGGCAACCTGGGCCAGGGCCTCACCGCCCTCAGTGTGAAAAACTTCTTCCTTGTGTCTAGTCTGAATCTCCCCTCCTTTAGTTTAAAACCATCACCCCTTGTCCTGTCACAGCAGGCCCTGCTAAAAAGTGTTTCCCATCTTTCCTATGAGCCCCCTTTAAGTACTGGAACATTCTCCAGAGCCTTCTCTTCTCCAGGCTGAACTACCCCAACTCTCTCAGCCTGTCCCCATAGCAGAGGGGCTCCAGCCCTCGGATCATCTCCGTGGCCTCCTCTGGCCCCGCTCCAGCAGGTCCATGTCCTTCTTGTGCTGAAGCCCCAGAGCTGGACGCAGCACTGCAGGGGGGGGTCTCACCAGAGCAGAGCAGAGGGGTGTCCTATCTCCTGTTCCTTGGGAGAAGTGACCGACCCCCACCTCCTTTCAGGGAGTTGCAGAGAGCAAGAAGGTCTCCCCTCAGCCTCCTTTTCTCCAGGCCAAACCCCCCCAGGTCCCTCAGCCGCTCCTCACAGCACTTGTGCTCCAGACCCTTCCCCAGCTCCGTTGCTCGTCTCTGGACACTCAATTCATTATCCATATTTCTTTTTTCTTATTATTCCCATCCTTAGAAAAGTATTTCTTGTTACTTTTGACGGCCTTTCCTAGCTATCTGTCCTGATCCACTATTTTTTCCCTATTATTTTTCTCTTAGATGAAGGAGTATAAACTCCATCTAAATCTATATATATTAATGCCAAAGATGCGCCATCTTAGTATATACTTCTGGTATATTTTAGTCATTTGACTTGGTCTGCTCTCTAAGGTGAAGGAACTTCTAGTTTCTAACCTACATTTTATTTCAGTATAGCTAAATAAAGCTCAAATATTTTTCCTGGATTTTTGGAAAACCCCATTAAGTTTCCCATTCACAGCAGCCTATGGAAACTATAGGATATGAATTAGAGAAGATCAGGTCCACCTGAAATGCAGTACCATGAACAGGAATATGCCATAAAACAAAGCCCTTTGCTCTTAATGTTACAGCTGGTTGCAAATAAAGCAATAAAATATGTCAAATAAAAGTAATAATCATCATGTCATAATATAGTAACAGTATGCAATAATATAGTAACAATATTGTAATTATATAGTAATAATGATTTTTTTTAAAATCCACCTTTATTACAAGCTTGAGTGTTTTATAAAATATCTTCCAAAAATTATTTCAGAATAAATGTTTAAACTGCTTTCTGACTTTTCTAGAAAACATATATTGAAGGACAAAAAGCACCTGAAGGATTTCAGTATCCAAAGTTATTTAAATCTAATGCAAACTGGATGCCTAACGGAAGCCTTGGCAATACCTCAGAAAACTCAAGGTTCTTCATTTTCCAAAAATTCCTTCACCTCAAGATTAAAATAAAAAATTGTAGTATTTTTGTTGGCAAGGGTCTTCCATTGCTCTGGAATCACCTCTGCTTTTCTCAGACACACCTGTGTTCAGAAGGCATTCGTTTTCACAATAAGAAAAATGAATTTAGCCTAAAATTCAAGTTTTTTTACTTGAGTTGAATTAAGTTATGACCTTAGTATTATACTAAACTTTTTTCTTAAAAAGGACGTAAATTGTTTGATAGGAAAACACTTGGGAGTTGAGTAGTATCAATCCCAGTTCATCGCAAGAGGTTGCGGGGCTTTGGCCTGATTATTATTTCTGAAAAAATAAGTTTCCAAACCGTTCGGTAACTGTTCGAGTTTTTAATCTTTGACTGAATCTTCTTGTGAAATATGGATTATGTGTGTTCTTGTACCCATCGAGACTCATTTGGGTGCATATGGGAAAAGATATCAGCCGTGACAGTATGGTTTAACAGTTGGCATGATGATGCGCCAAATCTTTACATATATAAGACTATCGTGAAATCCGAACAAGCCAAAAACCAAAAAAAATCCAAAAAAATTAAGAGGAATTGCCTTTTTTCCCTTGATGGCGAAAAAGTAATAATAGCTTGTTGCATATTTTTTTAAAAATTAAAATATTTACATTTTTTCAATTATTTAGATATTTTTAAATTAAATTTTACCATCCTTCCATGAAATCAGTTAGACGGTTAAAATCTGTGAGTATTAATATTTTGGTTGTCGTCGTTACTTCACTACGACAGTCGATAAAGGCTCACCTGTCGATTCTCCATCATCCCAGAATAGCTCCCCAGATGCTTCATTATTGTCATCCAGTGCAATGATAAGTCCCATAGGATTCTTACGGCTGTGGGAAAAAAAAAGCAATTTTAGATGTCTAATAAATACCTAAGCAGTATTTAATGTTCATATTAGGAGTATAGCGTACAACGGGGTTTCGAAACATTGTGAAATTTTTTGCATTAGTCCCTGGCTGTCCAAGGTTTTCATATTCGACAATTTTCATGTAACAGAATAAAATCCATGGTGAGATTAGAAAATGCTACACAAAAAAAAACCCCAACTCTGGGTTGGTTAACACATTAAACGTGTTTTGTCATTGGCCGTGGCAGTGAATGGTGACTGAGAGTTATTCCCAAATTCCAAAGTGCAAATGCTAAATATTATTAAATAATAATGCTACTGAAAATACTTCTACAAGTACAACCAATAATAATGTAATATTGTAGTGAAATAATGTAATACTACTGATAATACTAATAATTAAAAGTAATAATTATGATAATGATGATCTTGGAGGTCTCTTCCAACCAAAATGATTCTATGATTTGATGATGATGATAGGAATAATACTACTAATAATGCTACAAATGCTAAATGCTACTTTTTCTTCTGCACTCAAGTGGTCTCGAGTCCATTCTTGACGTCACATTTCATACCAATTTAGCGAAGAAAAATTCAATCTGGAGATTTACCTTGCCACTGTTGTGGTGGCCGGCTGTTGGAAAGGGAAGATGTAGCCTCCTCTCAAGTGAAGCCCCATTTTGTCTGCGGGAAGGTACATATTTGTCCACTGTTTCCTCAACCAGATTTTTGCACCCTAATTAAGAAAAAGGAGGAGTAGGTTGCATTACTCGCTGCTGCCTTAAATCCTGAGTTTTATCTTAATTCTTCTTTTTCCTTAATTCTTCCTTTTAGTCAAAGGTTTCAGCTCTGTGAACGTTCGTATTGCTGCCGACGAAAGTCAAACCAGACCAGAATGGTATAACACTATAAATCAGTAACTCTCATTATTTAATTTCAGCTTATTATTTCAGCTTATTACTTCAGTTTATTACTTCAGCTTATTATATCAGACTATTTATTTAATAATCAACCCAGCAAGAGCAAGTCCTGCTAGGATGTCTGAAGCCAACCGTGTCCCTTTGCCACCAACTAAAACCACCACCGCAGCAGCGGGAAATTTATTTCCAGAAATGAGATTAGCGAGAGCTAATGGCAAACCCCTTCATGCGTTATTAGTAATATTATATTTCGCTTATATACATGGAGAGAGAGAGAGAGATGTGCCCTTTGCTTAAGGTTTCGTTCAGCCTGGTCCGCCTAAATCCTGAACTCAACCCACACCGATGTGACCTTCTCACTTGGCCATTTAGACCGCCCCACCTAATTATGCTACTTACTTACCGAATCATAATCGTACCAGACTGCATCAGGAATATACGCTTGGGTGACGTTCACCCCCTGGAAGAGGAACACAAAAATTACTTTCCCATTCAAACCCACCTTGATCCAATGTGGAGGATTGGCCTTGGGTGGCTGCCAGGTGCCCACCCAGCCACTCTATCACTCCCCCTCCTCAACTGGACAGGGGAGAGAAAATACAACGAAAATAAGCCAAAATTTCAAAAAAAAAAAATCATCATAAAGTTGACAATGAGAAAACTATAAATATTTCTCCTCATTTTTTTCTTTTCTTTCATGGTTTTCTACGGCAATGCCCAAAAAGGAAGATACTAATTCAGGTATAATTTCAGCAAAGCCATAAAACGGAAACTCACTATTTGTAACCCAAAATTACAATGCTGCACACGCACCATCTCAGAGAGTTTTCACAACCATCATTAAACCCTCTTAATTTTATTTTTTCCATGTTGTCTTGTTTCAGATATTTGCTACATTCAACGAACATTCTGTTCTGCTAAAGAGCGCATGCAGTACGAGAATTCGTGAGCATTATGTGCAAAATTTTTGCAACAGGAAAAGCAGCGATCCGTATTTTTTTGTCGTGATCAATCACAGGTAAAGTGAAAACAAGCAAGAAATAAGAAGCTGAGTCTGAAGGAAATGCAGAGGTGATGCAAGGAGGAGGTGAAGCGGAATTTTGCAACGGAAGAATAAAATTCCCTAAAGAACAGGAAAACAAGTTACTAGAGCAATATAAAAATAATGGCATAAAAGGGCAAGATTTTCTGCTTCGATAGTGATAAAAGTAGGTTGTGGGCTCTTTCACTGAGAGCAACAAATGACGAAGAAAACCAAACCCACTGGGTTTATGAGGAGTCCAAAGACAAGCATGTAATTAATATGCTAAAAATGTAAATGTAAAGAGAAATGGGATTTAAGAAGAAAAATAAATTTAGAAAAAAATTGAATTAAGGAGAAAATCAAATTTAGAAAAAATTGAATTTAAGGAGAAAATTCAAGTAGAGAAAATGATATTTAATATGCATGAAAGAAGGATATAATTAAAGTTTATATTAAGCCATGTGTTTCCACTGGAGATACTTTGGGAATACTCTTCCCAGTTTCCACCAAGACAATTCAGGCTAAAATAAGACCAGAGCAAATTTATTAGGTTCATGAGGGAATTGGAAGACCCTATTTTTCTTTTTTTTAAAAAAAATGCTTAAAAAATGCAGAAGGAGCATGATTTCAGGGGAAATACATATGCCCTAAATAGGGGAACTCCAACTTTTAAGCTCAATAACAATAACGCCCCAAGACTGAATAAGATAGAAAATTCAAAGGCGGTTTCAAATCGAGGAAATAAAAAAATGAGGGGCATAGAGGGTCAAGAAATTTAACTTGATGGGCCTTTTCCTGTGATTCCCTGTGGAAAAGGCAACTCAAGGCACCCTGTTAATTCATTACAAGGCATCAAGAAAGTGAGACCTACTGGATCAAGCACAGGGGTAATGAGGAGCCCGGGACCCCACAAGAACTGCTTATCCACACTCCACGTTGCTTCGTCAGAATAAAACCTAAACAAATAGGAAAGCAGCAGCGTTAATTGCACTTAGTGATTAATAACATATTAATTAATATTACCATGAGGAAGCCTAATGTTTCAAGGTCTCGGTTGTCTCGAAGCACTATTGAAAAGCATCACATGGTGATGCCCCGAGACTATTTTTGGTGGAAGCAATTTGAGATTAAGGAAGTAAATTCACATCTTTTTAATTTCGTATATTAATCATGCATATGCATAAGGGTGTCTGGTCTTAATATAGCTCTATTCAAGAGTTTCAAGAAAATAAAGGTGAGAAAATAAAAATTTTAAAACATATATCCCAATGGAGAATAATTTCATCAGCTGCCAATGACATTTTGTAACTGATAATAATACCATTGTGCGTGCAGAAATTACAGACGGGTTTTGATGACTCTCCCCATTACTCCAAAATGGTGTTTCATGAATGTAGATGTCTGTACATATGACGATGGGCAGCATCCTTCACAACCTATAGATGAATTTAGCAAACCCCCAACAGTCTTTGACCTGTCTGAATTATTTCATTCTGGTATTGTGAAGGTCAACTTACTCGTGGAGAACCGGCCGTGCCACTGTGTCTCCTTGGGTATGAGCTTTGTAGAAGAGCGTATACAGGTAGGGCAGCAACGTATAGCGGATATTCAAGTAGTGCTTTGAGGATTTCACCAAAACTGAATCAGCTCCAAAGACGGCAGGATCCTGGGGCTGAAAATAAATATATTATTATGCACAGAGCATTCAGGATACGCCGAAGTGGTGCAGGCAAAAATCAGGATGGTAGGTCAGGTAGCAGCAAGCGCTTGCTCCTCACCATAGACACCACCAACGGGGACCAAATTTGATGTTGGATGATGATTTCAGAAAATGAAATCATAGAATCATAGAATCATTTAGGTTGGAAGAGACCTCCAAGATCATCGAGTCCAACCGTTAACCCAGCACTGCCAAGGCCACCACTAAACCATGTCCCCAAGCGCCACATCTACACGGCTTTTAAATCCCTCCAGGGATGGGGACTCCACCACTGCCCTGGGCAGCCTGTGCCAGGGCCTGACAGCCCTTTCGGGGAAGAAATGGTTCCCAAGATCCAACCTAAACCTCCCCTGGCGCAACTTGAGGCCGTTTCCCCTTGTCCTGTCGCCTGTTCCTTGGGAGAAGAGACCGACCCCCCCTGGCTCCAACCTCCTGTCAGGGAGTTGCAGAGAGCGAGAAGGTCTCCCCTCAGCCTCCTTTTCTCCAGGCCAAACCCCCCCAGGTCCCTCAGCCGCTCCTCACAGCACTTGTGCTCCAGACCCTTCCCCAGCTCCGTTGCCCGTCTCTGGACATGCTCCAGCCCCTCAGTGTCTGTCTTGGAGTGAGGGGCCCAGAACTGAACCCAGCACTCGAGGTGCGGCCTCGCCAGGGGCGAGAACAGGGGGACAATCCCTGCCCTGGTCCTGCTGGCCACACTATTGCTGACACAGGCCAGGATGCCATTGGCCTTCTTGGCCACCTGGGCACACTGCTGGCTCGTCTTCAGCTGCTGCCGACCAACCCCCGGGGCCCTTTTCCACCTGGCATTCTTCGGTGCCTACAATTCACCCCTACAAAGCTAAACCTTGTAGAGCGAGGATTTCCCTAAACATAAGGTTGTACCAATTTTGAACCAGTCGACTATTTAACCATCACTGACAGAAATTTAATTATCAGCGTTTAATTTAACTATCAGAATAGAAATGCGATGGTGCACTGCAAAACAAGTTTTCGTAGCAGGATGTACCACTTACTATGCGTTTTTCAGTGTTGTGATTCCTGGAAAAGGGGTAAAATGCTCCCACTTGCATCCATCGTGTGCAAAGTTCTTCTGTGGTGTCTTCGAAGAAACCACAAATATCTGCTCCGATCTTAAAATTCAAACAGAATGGGTTGTTTGTAGGGTGCATTGTGCCTCAAATCTCTACCAAAAAACCTCCAAGAATTGAGTGTCAGAGATTTTTTTTTTCAATTTCTCCCTAATTGCTTAACCAGGGTAATAGAGTCATTCAACACATTTCTCCACAGAGTCTTCCAAATCTCTCATCCACACTTAAGTTTCCCCGTTGTCTTTTCCTCTTGTTGAACCTCAGAATTCCTGACATTCCTGAGATGGTTTTTGCAGCAGAAGTAGCCAGGTAAATACAGATTTTTCTGTATCCAAGGTCTGCAATTAATTTTACAGCCCGCAAGACCTGAAATTAATTTTATGGCCCGACAGCTACACGCAGGGAGTTGGAATAATCCAAATATAGGTAGTACAGGAAATTGAACTGACTACAAGCTAACGCTGCTCCTTGGTCTCTCCCCCAGAGATTTATCTTCCTTTCTGGTGCTAATATGCATATATTAGCATAGCCCAAAAGTCACAGAAATTCAAATCCTGAAGGGGAAAGTAGGTGTTTCATCAAGACCTGGGTGTTCCTACTGCATTTAAAGAGCCTCGCATCAGGCACTAATGGATGACAAATAGTAGAGGCACCAGGGGGCTGGAAATATATAAAATAATATATATGATAGCCATATACCCACATATTCAATAAGCAGAGAGGGAAATGGCCTAAAGCTAAGATCAGTTACTCCTGGGGAAAAAAAAGTGTTTAAACCAGACTCCTAAAGGGATTAATTTATAGGGGGATTAAAATTTATTACAGGTGATTAATTTATTATATCATATGATTAATTTATTATATAGTATTTTAATTTATATAATTTACTTATACATTTATTTATAAATATTTTTATCTTTTTATATCTACTTATTTTATATACATATTAATTGACAGAATCATAGCATCATTTAGGTTGGAAGAGACCTTTAAGATCATCGAGTCCAACCGTTAACCCAGCACTGCCAAGCTCACCACTAATTACATAATTTATTATTTTTTTTAATTCAGTTGAGTTTAGGCATATCAGGCTTGATCACGGATACACATTTGTTTTGAAAAGGTACCATAAATGACCGGTTTCATACATAAGGGATTCCAAAGAGGCCAAATTCCAGCATTCCGGGTATCGCCCATTTAATGTGGTCCCACGTTGCTGCGTTATCTCCCAGCCAGTGTCCAGCGTACTTTCCCGATCCCGCAAATGTAGACCTCGAAAGAAGGAAGCTTCGTTTTCCGGGAAACAAAGCTTCAATGGCTCTGAAAGTAAAAAAAGATTGGAATTAGGAAAAAAAATTTTAAAAAAATTGTGGAGATTACTAGATTTGTATAAGGCAAGTTTCTATTTATTTTCATTTATTCATTCACAATGATAAATAAGCGAAGGACACAGACAGGTGTCTATTAACTAAATTAATAAAATATATATATATATTCACCTTAAAGAATCTTTCTGTAAGCTTTTGCCTGCCAACCTTCATCATATTTGAACGCCAAATAATAAAGCTCAGGTCTCCCTTCAGCTTCCTCTACCCATAGCGGAATCGCTGAAATCCAACACTAGGCCTTCGAATTTACATTCAGAATTCAATTCCAATTTAAAACAGGCAATTTGGAAGGCCCAGGTTCACCCATTGTGGGAAAACTGATATTGATCCCCAGACCAGGTTCCCCGGGGAATGAAATTGCTCAGTTTCTCTAAATAGACTCACAGAAACATAGAATTGTTTAGGTTGGAAGAGACCTCCAAGATCATCGAGTCCAACCATTAACCCAGCACTGCCAAGGCCACCACTAAACCATGTCCCCAAGCGCCACATCTACACGGCTTTTCAATCCCTCCAGGGATGGGGACTCCACCACTGCCCTGGGCAGCCTGTGCCAGGGCCTGACAGCCCTTTCGGGGAAGAAATGGTTCCCAAGATCCAACCTAAACCTCCCCTGGCGCAACTTGAGGCCGTTTCCCCTTGTCCTGTCGCCTGTTCCTTGGGAGAAAAGACCGACCCCCCCTGGCTCCAACCTCCTGTCAGGGAGTTGCAGAGAGCGAGAAGGTCTCCCCTCAGCCTCCTTTTCTCCAGGCCAAACCCCTTCAGGTCCCTCAGCCGCTCCTCACAGCACTTGTGCTCCAGACCCTTCCCCAGCTCCGTTGCCCGTCTCTGGACACGCTCCAGCCCCTCAGTGTCTGTTTTGGGGTGAGGGGCCCAGAACTGACCCCAGCACTCGAGGTGCGGCCTCACCAGGGCCGAGTCCAGGGGGATGATCCCTGCCCTGGTCCTGCTGGCCACACTATTGCTGATACAGGCCAGGATGCCGTTGGCCTTCTTGGCCACCTGGGCACACTGCTGGCTCATCTTCAGCCGGCTGTCGACCAACACCCCCAGGCCCTTTCCCGCCGGGCACTTTCCAGCCGCTCCCCCCAAGCCTGTAGCGCTGCCTGGGGTTGTTGTGACCCAAGTGCAGGACCCGGCACTTGGCCTTGTTGAACCTCATACACTTGGCCTTGACCCATTGATCCAGCCTGTCCAGGTCCCTCTGTAGCACCTTCCCGCCCTCCAGCAGATCAACACTCCCGCCCAGCTTGGTGTCCTCTACAAACTGACTGAGGGTGCACAAATAGAGACCCTACATTCTACTCTGCCCTTTTTTGTAAAGATATTAAGAAGAATTCCTCACTTTTGTGTCGAGAGGGTCATAGAGTATCCAAAAAGGTTGTGAACATCATATTGTCGCCCCCACTTCTGCACTGCGTCCATACAGAGCGTCTTGGCATACAGGAGTCTATCAACAATATCTGCAGGAAAACCATTCGGAAGTGCGTTTTCATTGATTTAATTAAATTATTTTAAAAAAATCATCAATTGAATTAAGGGGAAAAAAGCAACATTTCTATTCTTTTCCTTCGTGCACATTCATGAAATTTTGGCCATTTTCTCAGTTTGGCGTTTGCATTAACCCCAGTACTCCAAGGCCAAAGCGGTAAGTGCTCACCTCGACCGTACAACGTTACTGCGGTGTTCCAGGTTTATTCATCTTTGCTTTAACAAAAAATATTTCTGTCTTCAAAATTCCCATATCTCACAGCAATCAACGCAGAAATAGCAAAATAATTCACCAGCTGCTACTAAAGTGTCCGCAAATGCAGCTTTGCTGACAGGGTGGGACTTAGCCTGATGCTACTTCAATTTTTCAATTTAATAAGCTTAAATCCAGCTTCAAGCTGGATTTTGCACGCAAGGAAGGACTCACCCAAAAAACATGCCCCAAATTTCTGAATAATTTGATCTGACCATGTACCGGCAACGACCAGATTTCTGACTTGACCAAAAATTTAAACCTTTTTGCTGATACGACAGTAATTCACAAGCATTTTGATTTTTTTTTTGGCTCCACAGCTAAAGATGACGGACTTACGGGGCGTGAAAGGAGGATAGTTTAAGTTGTTCTGGTCGCAGCCGTTACTTGAGCCTGGAACAAAGCTGGCTACTTCATTCATATCCTAAAAAAATCACAAATTTTAATTTTAAACAGCGGCTATAACTTTTTTTTCATTACAGCAATATTTCTTCGGCTTTCAGCCAAATATAGCGTTACAAACCCACTTACTTGAGGCACAAGAAGCGTATAAGGAATCATATTCATAAGCTGCTGAACAATTCATCCAGCAACCAGGACATTGATTTACAAAAATAATCAAAGAAAAGAAAAATATATATATCTTTCTGAGTGTCAAAAAGATGATTTTTAAGTGGTAATAGTGGTGCTCCACCCAAACTGGGGAAATTAAGTACTATAACTCTTCCCAAATCCTGCGTTATAAACAAAAGTTATTCGTTCTGGCCTGAGAAAAATGACTTTACTGAGTTGAAACCCAAAATCCTACAAAGGGTGTTCATCTTTTCTCTAGAGGGAAAATAATTTCTCCCAAGAGATCGTGTTTATTAAAATTAAGTGTCATTTTAATTAATTTTCATTAATTTTAATTAAAGTATTTTCATTAAATTAACTGTATTTAATACAAAATAAAATGTATAAAATAAAATTAAATATATTTTAATGTAAAATAATTTTTAATTAAATTTTTAATTAAATTAATTAATTTTAATTAAAATTAAGTAGTAATTATGTTCCTGGTCACAGTCATTTCTTGGATAAATTAAATTACATTAAATATACTTTTATTGAAAGAAGCAAGCATCCAATGCGTTGGATAAACGCAATTTCTAACAAAATCCCTCCGACACCACAAAAACAAGGATTTCACCCAAGCGCACTGAGTGCAACAGAAAAGATACAAATCCCACCTGGATCTCAGGTTATTCTCGGTAAATCTCCCTTCGACTTAACGCAGACTAAAGCCTGATTTGCCCTTGGCCTCTTTTTGCAAAACGGGAGAATTTCGGGCTTTACTTACAATCCAGATCCCATCGTAGGGCACTTGGTTATAAAATAATTTGCATTCCTCCACCCACCAGCTGGCGCAGTCAGGGTTGGTGAAGTCGGGGAAGACGGTTCTTCCGGGCCACACCTACAATTAAAAATGGCGAGTAATTAAATAAAACTGTTGATGACCTCACAGAAAGATGAAAATCCCATTTCCTTCAGATTTATGTGAATTGCTCTCTTGGAGAAATGTTTGGGTACAAAAGCTCAGGATTATTAGTTTCGCAGGACAGCGTTGACAGAGTGATTGGGAGAAGGTTCTTTGAGCTGTAAATTGCAAGAGTGAAATATCATTATTAATTCATATTAATTATCATCATTAATACGAATTACCATTATTAAGTCATATGAAATACCATTATTTCTTAATATGATAATGTTAATATAGTAATATTAATATAGTAATAATTACTATAATACTATTATAAATTATATTATTTAGTCAATTTACACACAGAAAGTGGCTTCGTTAACCTCTGGGTTCTAAACTCTGAAGTCACTTTTAAAGTCAAAATTATTTGTAAGTTGTGCAAGTTTTGCAAGAAGCAGCTGCATTCGTAAACCAGCTATAAAGACATTTTTTAAGCAGTAAAGGCGGAATTGTTCTCTAATAACTGTCGAAAATAAACGGGCGTTGGCTGCCCGTGTCTCCCAACCCTTCAAAATCACTCCCTTTTTCTTTTGAAAGATCGAAATGTAAAGAAAATTGATGAAAAAATAGGAAATATTGCGAAATATTGCGAACAGCAGGAAAATGGAAGGTTACCCTGGCCCAAACTAAACGGGATTTGGGCTCCGACGTCGTGAGGGTTTTATTACCTCTCCCACTAACGGCGTCACTCCGTCCGACTCATTCACCCAAATTTTCTTGCTCTGTCCCCTCTCGTAGGCTTCGTAGGGAGAACCGTCGGCCAGAGCCTCTGTGCTAATGGCAGGATCCTGAAAAAGTGGGAAACCACAGAAACGAAAACTCTCGTCTCCGCCGAGGAGCGGTTCCCTCCACCCGTCATGCAGGGCCCAGCGACTACACGGAAAGATGTCTTGTGGATCAACATATATATTAAACATATATGTTTAAAAAAATAGATTATATCTATAAAATACTATATAACTATACTATCTATAATGTATATATAATACACATTATATATTTTTAATATATATAACCATTCTCTCCACCGATTACGTAGGGCCCAGTGACTACACGGAAGGATGTCTCGTGGCTCAACATATTATATATAAAAGATAATATATATAATATATTTAAAATATTTAATGTATATATACTATATGTTGTGTGTTTTTAATATATATAACCGTATATATAATTTTTTAATATATATAACCATTCTCTCCACCAGTTATTGGTTCTCTACATGGATTATGTAGAGCCCAGCAACTACATGGAATGGTTTCATGTAACAACATACATATGAAAGAAGATGAAGAAGAAGAAATAAAATATATAAAGTGTATATAATGTTTATATAAATATTTAAAATAATTAATATTTATATACATTTATAAAATATTTATAATAAATAATCTTAATAATTGTATTGATAATTATAATAAATAATATAATTAAAATATTTATAATAAATAATAATATAAATATAAACGTTTATATATATAAAAATATTTTTAGATATTATATATATAAAACTGTTCTCGCCACCAATTATGTACAGTCCAGCAACTACACAGAAAGATGTCTCGTGTAACAACATATATATTACAAGAAATAAGTATATATAAAATGTATAATATATATAATATAAAATATATGGAATGTATGTATAATATACATATATGTATTTTTTTTTTATATAACCATTCTTTCAACCGATTATTGGTTCTCTACACCTATTATGTACAGCCCAGTAACTACACAGAAAGAAATCTCATGTAACGACATACATATTTAAAATATATATATAACATGTAGACTGTTAATGATACTATTTAAAGTGGAAAAAGAAGCAGCTAAATGCTTACCAGTATGAGAACGTATTTTTGCCCATAGTTATGCAGGTACGTTTGAAAACTGGGGAGGTCTTTGAAGTTCACTTTGTCGTATGTGAAATCTTTCCTGGCCTCCATGTAGTCGATGTCCGTGTACTGAACGTCCTGGAAGAAAACAGGACGGTAACGTCACGCTGAGAGGTCCCGGCTGTGGCGCATCTCAGCGTGCTGCAATTCGATTCAAATTCCCGGAAAATCAGCGGGATGTGGGCACCAAAAGTACTTTTTAACCACTATCCATCACTAAATTGGGGAACAAAATTAGCTTCTGGTGCTCTTTAATTTTCCAGGGTTTCTGAGACTGTGAAGTGAATTTGGATCCTGCGGTTGATCTCGTTGGCTCCCAGGTCAAGGCAAAGAAATGTGCGTCACGTGGAAATAAATACATTGAGCTGGAAACTTTAAACCGAAAAATTGCTTCCACCACAAAGGGAGCGAATGATATTTAAAATCTTTCCGCATTTTACATCGAAAACTGTGCAGCCGATGGAAATGGCCGTAGCTAAAGAGGGGAAAAAAAAAAAAAAATCACATTTTTTTACTCACGTAAGGGAGTCCGATGGCTCTGTTTCGCTCCACAACGGCCTTCACCTCCTTGAGAGACCCGTAGTCGTAGCGGCTGAGCTGGAATCCCAGAGTCCAATAGGAGGGCAACACCGGCAGCCCCACGAGCTGCAATCAAACCCAAAAACAACGAACGTCATCAGCTTCCTCTCTTTGGGTCCCATTCCCGAAATTCTCTGATCCTCGCTCAAATCAGAGATGCAACTCGAGCACGATAAAGTGTGTTTTAGCGCATTTTACGCCAGTGTGTAGATTAGGTGCGTAAATGTAAGGGCGGTTTACGCAATCGCCCGGAGCTGCTATTTTTCTATGCTGTTTTTTCCCCAAAAAAACCCTGAATGTGAATGATACGAAGAACGATGTATCCATTGCTACCCATAAAGATATTATATTATATTACTATATTACTATATTGTTATATTGTTATTATATTATAATACATTGTATTACATTATATAAATTTTTATAAAATTGCCACCTCATTCTATTTTCTGGCATTGCACCCATTTATCTGCTGCCTTACCAAAAAAGCATAAGCTCTTGGGTTTAATACTGGTTTTTTGAGCGTGTGTTTATGCAGCAGATGTTAGAGTTTAGTGACGACTTTAGGCAATACCACGACACCAACACCCCTGATCTGAGGAGCAGAATTACCAAGGAGAGACGAGGTGAAGAAAAGCTGCCGAATGAATCTAAAAAAATTGTGATGATCTGAGGGGAAACTGCGAGGGAAGGGAAGGGAAGGGAAGGGAAGGGAAGGGAAGGGAAGGGAAGGGAAGGGAAGGGAAGGGAAGGGAAGGGAAGGGGGAGAGGGAGAGGGAGAGGGAGAGGGAAGAGAATAAGAGAGTTTTTCATCTAAATTTAAATATTTCAGTTACTAAAGAACTAAATTTAATGCTGTTTAGAAACTTACATAACCTTTCTTTAAGAAGTTGTTGAAACACGTATTTGACTCCGAAAAATACATATGGGAATTAGTTGCCATATGGACCTCAATAGATACGTAGAGGTATAGATACTTTGCTACCATAAACGTCATCACAAAATCATCACAGGTTAGGGGCAAACCTTGAGTTATACTTTTGGACTAATAGAACAGTGAAGAGCCATGGAAATATAGGGGGAGAAAAGAAAACTTTAAAAAAAAAATGTTCAATGCGTAATTTCTCAAGATAAGCCACAGGATGATGGAGGTCGGAGATCATCTACTCAGAGATCACCCTTGGTCAAAGCAGAATGAGCAAGAGCCCTGGGCTGTCCTTGGTCATGCATTGAGCGTCTCCAAGGCGGGAGGATCCACCACTGTCGTGGTTTAAGCCCAGCTGGTAAGCGAGTACCACGCAGCCGCTCACTCGCTCCCCCCTCCCCGCTGCGGTGGGGAGGAGAATTGGAGAGAAAGGAAAACTCGCGGGTTGAGATAAAAACAGCTCACCAGGACAGCAAAGGAAAAGAAAAATTATCTTATATATTTAAAAGGATAATAATAGAATATAAGGATAATAGAATATATAAAACAAACAATGCACAATTTCTCACCACCCGACGACTGACACAGCCCGTCCCGAGCAGCAGCCAGGGAACAGGAATATTCCCCAGCAGCTGTCCCAGAACAGCAAGTTCCAGAGCGAGCGAGGGAACAAACAGCTGAACGAACAAAAAAAGGGGAAAAGAAGGGACAAGAAGGGAAGCGGCCCACCGGCCGCCCTCACTTATCCCGGCCATGCCGTCTCTGGTATGGAATACTCTCTTTGGCCAGGTTGGATCAACTATTCTGGCTCTGCCCCTCCCAGGTTTTTGCAGCTGCACATCAGCAAAACCTGGGAAACTGCAAAATGTCCTGGGTCATTTAGCAGCAACCAACACCATCAGTGTGCTGTCACCGTTCTTCTCACACTAAATCCAAAACACGGCAGCTGCTGGAGACAAAATTAGCTCCATCCTGGCCAAAACCAGAACAACCACCCTTGGGTTGGGGTTCACCAACATACCTTCACGTACTCCTGCACCACTTGCTCGGGGGTGTCTCCCAAGAAGACATAAAAATCGAGAATTCCCCCGATTGCTCTGTAAGTGACAGCCGGCGTCGGCTGCAGGGCGAACTCTGCAAGCAAAAAATGCACAAAATCAAGTTGAGATATTACCTAAATCTCAACTAACTGTGATGGCAAGATGGAAGATATAGAAATTGTTTAGGAGAAAATATCAAACAAAAATATTCAAGGAAACCCAAAGCGGTACTGGAGCTTGCAACGCAGGCTGAATGTTTTCAGCTCTTTTGTTTTTCTAAAAATGTCCATATTTACATTCCTTTACAATCCAGAAAGAGAAATTCAATGGCAAAACTTCTTCTCATTGAATTTTCAGTCTCAAGACACTTGACTGTTTCCATTAAGCATCCAAACATGTACACACTCATCTAAGGGAAATTAAGGGCATATATTTACAAGTGCTGCTCAGTGTAAATTTAGGCTCAGATTTTAATATTTTGTACTGAAACATCCCTAAACATGAACAAAAATGCGCATGAGGCGCATGGCACTGGCCTTGTGACACAACCTTAATGCTGCTTGTATAGAAACACGAGTAAGTGCTTGAAAAAAAATGACTATGGTCACAGATTTTAGGACAACTTTCTTCAAAATTTGACATGTGACTGTATTTTTTTAAAAAAATCTACATCAGCTCAGCAGGATTGCAGTGCAATAGCCCTGCGGATCATTTAAAAAAATATATGTATTTTGCAATACTTGGAGCTAGGGAGAAGGCATCCGTGCCCATGGCATTGCAGATCATTTAAATAATACATGTAATTTTATTTGCAATACGTAGGACTATTGAGAAGGCATCCGTGCCCATGGCATTGCAGATCATTTAAATAATACCTTTAATTTTTTTGCAGTACTTGGAGCTGTGGAGAAGGCATCCTTACCCATGGCATTGCTATTCATCAAGAAAACACCAAGAGAGGCTCCAGTGGTGTCTTCCAAACACAAGAAGAAGGTCTGAACGCCGTATAAGTTATCCATGTTCTTAAAGGAAAACGGAAAAGCTGATTAAAAAAAACCCCAGTAACTATATGTGCCCTGCGGTATCTCAAAAATATATGGCGTGAGGTTAAACTTGTCAAAATCCCCAACATAACCTCATTTTTTTTATTTCTCTCTTTTATGGGAATGTCTTTACGTTGCTTAAAATCTGTTGAAAGCACGAATTTGGGGAAATTTACCCCCAAATTTGAGCCGTTTGGGTAAGAACCTCCACGTACCCAATTATTTAAGAGATGAAGATTATAAATTGCATCTCTAGTAGGGATGGGAAGAAAATAAAGGAGCCCTTGTCTACAATGTTTTGTTGACAATGATGCAAATTGTGGTTTTCAGTTCAAAAATCAAAATAGATGGGTCAGCCCGTAGACGATGTCTCGAAACTTTGAAAGATTATTTTTTTCTTTTTTCTTCTAAAATATTAATGAACTGCAGACATGGAGCTGCTCCCCGAATCCCGTTCTCGTCACTCCTATTTCAGCAAAAGACTTCAGGACTTACTCCAAATTCAGCGTAAGGATCGGTGCTGCCCTAAACAAACTCCGTTTACCACTCATTTAATCTCATTATTATCTCAAATAATGAAAAATAAATTGCGTTTGAGATGCTATAGTTGTAAATAAGCTGGTTTAGAGACTCAATTAAAATCAAGTGTCATAAAATCATATTATTATTCCTTCTTCCATGATCTACATTACTTTTCTTGCTCCCTATTGTTGATTTTTGATTATAGACCAGAAATTTAATGGGTTTTATTGGGGTTTTTTCGCAACATTACTTTGTCAAGCACTTACACACCCTACCAAGTATTTCCTTTTTCTCATCAAGCCCGAAATCTATGAATAAGCACAGCAACAACGTTTGACTCTTTCCCCCAAAGCAGCCCCCCCAAAAAAATGTTGCATGTGGGAATCCAAGGCAGAAAAAGCGACAAGCAAAAAAATGAGTATAAATACCAATGACTGATTTTAAATCACAAATTTTGCAAGTCGGTGCAGTGATAGAGCAATAAAGCATCAAAAACTCGCGGATTCAGGATAAAACATCTCATTGCAGACAGAAGGATACACTTTTGTGTTTTTTGACAACCAGATGCCCTAGAAATCCCCTTGGGAAAAAAGGCAGAAAATGTAGAAACAAAATAATTGCTTTTTAAAGTAATTAGTATTTTTTTAATTGCTTTTTGCAATTGCTTTGTAAAGCAACAGCCGCTACGGGCAACTTTGCATTATTTCCTAATATATGACGCCATGAAAGGAAAATTCTGTGTCTACCAAATTTTGCACGCAGCAGTGCACGGACAGGAAAAAAAACAGCAAAAAACCCGAAGCCTGTCAGATATTAATGTTCGTCAGCTGATTTGCAGCTACACCCAACCAATTCAACCCAGATATTTCGGAAAAGGTATCCCGGCAGGAATTTTATTCACTGGCATCTCACATTTTGTGACGCTTGGCAAGTCTTTAGGGAAAAAAAAAAAAAAACTCCGTGGATATCGTTAATGTGCCAACTATGGCTGGATTCCAGAATTTACCTGAAAAGAAGGAAAATGTAATAAAATCAGTGCTTACTCCCGAAGGGGCTGAGTCCCTGCTGAATATGGGCCAGGTTTTCCAGTTGACGTCATGTCGGTATTGCTTATGCACGTGCTCGCCCACCCCGTAGATGTTGCTGCTGGGGAGTTTGATGGAGAGCTGTAAAAACTGCTCGGCGTACAGCAGCGGGCCGACGGTGGTGTCGAACCTGGCGAAACGACGAAATGTTGCGGAAAAAAGTTTTCTGCTGAAGGTTGGATCCCTTGGTATCGCTAAACACGCCTCCCCCCATAAAAACCCAAGTCGTTATTTAAGAAAGCATCACGTGCCACAACTAATTTTGTCATACGCATCTCCTAAGTTGGCCAAAACTCATCATGTTGCATATTGCAGTAAAAATACTGTGAGTTATAATAATTTATTAATTGTGAATTTTTTTCATTGAAAATGTAAAATGCAACTTTATTTTTTTCTAAATTAAATGAAAGCCTGAGGAAAATTTAAGTAATCTTCTAGGGCAGTGTTTCAAACAGGTCCCAACATTTTTTTTCCAAATTAAATAAAAACTTCAGGAAAAATTAAGCAATCTTCTAAAACACTATTTCAAACAGGTCCCAACATTATTTTCCCCCAATTAAATAAAAGCCTAAGGAAAATTTAAGCAATCTTCTAGAGCAGTGTTGCAAACAAGTCCCAACATTTTTTTCCCAAATTAAATAAAAACCTAAGGAGAAATTACGCGATATTCTAGGGCACTGTTTCAAACAGGTCCTGTTGCATTAAATTATTCTCCCCTCCACGTGCCAACTAAATCAGCCCTGAGCCCCCCCTCCGTCTTTCACGCCCTCCCTCAGGGTATATCAGTCTTTAGAGAGGCTTTTAAGAAAGCAAACAATGCTAATAACAGGGGAAAAATTAAATCCTAATTAATTAAACTGGAAGTGTTGATAGTAATCTGACTCCTGCTCGTGGTCAGCTAAGTAATCGCTTTTTAATTGACTTAACAAATATTTATTGCTGAGGCTCACAGCGGGTCTCAGCGCAAGGCTGTTACGCCCAGGTTTGCTTTCTTCAGGTTTGTGTTTTTTTAGAAAACAAAGGGATTAAAATCCTTCAGTACAGAAGCACTTTGAATATTTTACTTACAATTTTCTAAGCCCAGTTTAGCGCCGGTTGGTGCCAAATAGTCTCCTATCACACGCCTGACGCGCAACCTGATTTGGGGGGTTGAGAACTTCAGGGAGGAGCATCAGAAATATGATAGATTGCGGTAAAAAAAGTGATGCTGGGAAGGACTTCTCATCGTAATTGATGAATCAATGGCACAATTCATCGATTCTCCCCGGGATTAAGGGGAGAAGAGGGCACAGAGCCAACGTAGCAAAACCTAAACCCTGTGTGATAGACCTCTCCATCTCCCAGATGTTATGTGGAAAGAGTCCTTCCATCCTGCTTATCCATCAAAAGAAGATGACAAAACCCAAACTGAGATAGACCATCTGCCAGATTTTATGTGGAAAGAGTCTTTCCATCCTACTTACCCATCAAAAGAAGATGGCAAAACCTAAACCCTGTGTGATAGACCTCTCCATCTCCCAAATTTTACATGGAAGGAGTCTTTCCGTCCTGCTTATCCATCAAAAGAAGATGGTAAAACCCAAACCTCGTGAGATAGACCTCTCCATCTGCCAGATTTTATGTGGAAAGAGCCTTTCCATCCTGCTTATCCATGAAAAGAAGAGAAGTAGCAGTTTGCATGCCCAAGAGGGCACCTAAAGCAACGCAGACCTTCAGAGAAAACAGATGGCATCACGATTTTATGGATAAAAAGCCCCAAATTTACTCACAAAACTTTTCCATTGTTCGCTCTGATCACCTTGATGCCAAAGGGATTTTTCTGGACATGAACTTGATATTTTAAGTTGGAGGCTGCCGGACCGCTGAAAGGTGTCACGTACTCATGGGGGACTTCAAACCTTTGCGTTTTAGGATCGGTGATCTACACGTGTTTAAAGAATAAAACAAGTTTAAAGAACAAAATAAGTCATTTAGAAATTAATGTCTTATTTTAACACTTTCCAGCCCGACCATCTAAATTTGACTTGGCAAAAAAACCCCACCCATTGTCCAAAGAGCATCATGATGAGACGTGGTCAACATCAATAAATGGCAAAATGAAGCCTGTGCAAACCTACCCAGCCTCTTTATTTGGGTGGGTAGGAGGGTATTTCCCATTATTGCTTGATCTGAGGGCATTTTGCCCGCGGGGAATACGCAGGAGGCAGAATTCTGCACGACCGTGTTTGCAGGCATTGCCCAACCTCCTTCAGCGTCTCATTTGCAGCCTTTCTGCGTGTCCTGCTTTGGCTGGGTGGAGCCAAACCCCGCCCGACTTCCAGATTTCTGGCGGGAAAGCACATGGGAAACACCCTCCAAGAAAATGTAATTTAAGAAAAAAAGGGAAAAAGGAAAATAAAAGAAAAAATGGAAAAAGAAAAAAGAAAAAAGCTGGAAAACAGAAAAAAAGGAAAAAAGGAAAAGGAAAAAAGATAAAAAGAAAAAGGGGAAAAAGAAAAAAGAAAAAAGGAAAAAAGGAAGACAAAAGGGGAAAAATGGAAAAAAGAAAAAAGGGAAAAAGAAAGAAAAAAGGGAAAAAGAAAGAAAAAATGAAAATAAGGGAAAAAAGAAAAAAGGGAAAAAAAGAAAAAAGGAAAAAAGAAAAAAGGAAAAAAGAAAAAAGGAAAAAAGAAAAAAGGAAAAAAGAAAAAAGAAAGAAAAAAGGGAAAAAAGGAAAAAAGAAAAAATGAAAAAAGGATAAAAGAAAGAAATAAGGAAAAAAGGAAAAGAAAGAAAATGGGGAAAAAAGGAAAAATGGGGGAAAAAAGGAAACATGAAAAAAGGAAAAAGAAAGAAAATGGGAAAAAGGAAAATGGGGGGAAAAAAGAAAATGAAAAAAGGAAAAAGAAAAAAGGGAAAAAAGGAAAAATGGAAAAAAGAAAAAAAAAGAAAAAAGAACAGAATTTAAAAAAAAAAAAAAAAAAGGAAAAAAGAAAAATAAGGGGAAAAAACCCAGACCAAAACAAAACCCCACAAAACAAAACCAAACCCAACAACAGCAGCAACAACAAAGTCGCCCTGTCCAGCCCCAAATCCTCGGATTTTGGGCTATTTACTTCCCGCTCAGCACCAAGTGCCCCACAACACGCAAAGCGCCTGAAGGTTTCTGCCGAAGTCAATAAATGTATTTGGCCTCAAAACCATTTTCCATTGAAGGTGGAGAGAGGAAAAAAGATAAAATCTGATCTTTTGAAAGGTGTTTGCAATTTGTCACGCTGGGTTGAACCGTTGCTGCTCTCCTGGTCGAGATTCTCCCTTGGGAGCCCCCGGGGTGTATTTGGGTGGGAGTGGAGGGGGGAGCGCGAATTCCTGCGCTCGCCCGCCCGCGGCGGCGCCCTCGGGCCCCAGCCCCAGAAAGGCCTCGTGCCCCGGAGACTCACCTTGAAGCGAAAGCGGTTCGGGGTCTGGTACTCGGCCGTGAGCAGGACGGGGCTGATGTCGCTCCCGAAAAGCGAAGGTGAGGAGAGGCGCCTCAGCGTGGCCTGAAACCCTGGGGGTGAAAGGGTGTGACATTAATTGAAATGAAATGAAATGAAATTGAAATGAATTGAAATGAATTGAAATGAAATGAAAATGAAATTAAATTAATTGAATTGAAATAAAATGAAATTAAGTGAAATGAAATTAAGTGAAATTAAGTGAATTGAAATGAAATGAATTGGAATAAAATGAAATTAATTGAAATGAAATGAAAATTAATTGAAATGAATTGAAATAAAATTAAATTAAATGAAAATGAATTGAAATGAAATAAATTGAAATGAAATGAAATGAAATGAATTGAAATGAAATGAAATTAAATTAATTGAAATGAAATTAAATGAAAATGAATTGAAATGAAATGAAATGAAATTAATTGAAATGAAATACTGAAATAAATTAAATTAATGAAATGAAATGAAATTAATTGAATTGCAATGAAATGAAAATGAATCGAATTGAAATGAAATTAATAGAATGGAATTGAATTAAATGAAAATGAATTATATTTATTAAATGAAAATGAATTGAAATGAATTGAAATGAAATGATTTGAAATGAAATGAAATTAAATAATGAAATAATGAAATAATGAAATAATGAAATGAAATTAATTGAATTGAAATTAAATGAAAAATTGAATTGAAATGAAATGAAATTAAATGAATAGAAATGAAATTAAATGATAATTAAATTAAATTAAATTAAATTAAATTAATGGAAATTAAATTAAATATTATGATAAAGTAAAGCAAAATAAAATAAAGCCGAACAGAACAGAACAGAATCAAATCAAATCAAATCAAATCGAACAGACCAATTACATGGAAACCGCGAGCACCGGGCTCCGGGAGCTCCGGTGCCAACTCACCCGCCTGCGTCTGTTGCAGCTCCCCGTCCACTTCATACCCGTGGCCGGAGGAGAAGAAGCACCAGGGCACGTTGGTGTCGCTGCCGGGGCTCCAGCAGCAGCCGCGGAGGGCGCAGAGGTGCTGGCCCGAGAGAGCGGAGGAGACGTTCAGACCCGCAGTCCCGCAACAAGCGTCGCGCGGCCGCCGGAACCCGACAGAATAGGGGACTCCGCGTGCCCCCGGTGCCGGGTTTCCTCGTGTTGTATTATATCACATCACATCACATCACATTATATTATATTAATTATATTAATTATATAATATATTAATTATATATCTGTATATACTTATATATATACTTTTTATATATATTTTTTTTAGATATATCTATATAAATACTTTTTATCTATGTATAAAAAAAACTTCTGGTGTATATAAATTTTATAACGTATACCTTTCATGCCCAGCACCAAGAAAGGAGTAGAGTCCACCCGAAAAATTATTTATTTTTATATATATATAAAAAAATATATTGTATATATTATATTGTGTTGTATTTTGTTATATTGTATTATATTGTTTTGTATTGTATTGTATTATTATATTATATTTACGTATACTTATATATATACTTGTTTATATCAAGATTTTTTTAGATATATATAAAAAAATACCTTTTATATATGTTTTTAAATTATATTATATTATATTATATCTGTATATACTTATATATATACTTTTTATAGAGAGATTTTTTTTAGATATATCTATATAAATACTTTTTATATCTGTAAAAAAAATTCTATAGTATGTATATTTTATACTGTATATCTTTCATGCCCGGCACCAAGAAAGGAGCAGAGTCCACCTGAAAAATAATTTATTTATATATATATAAAAATTATATTGTGTTATATTGTGTCATATTATATTATATATTTGTATATACTTTTATATATATACTTGTTTATATAGAGATTTTTTTTAGCTATACTTATATAAATACTTTTTTTATATCTATAAAAAGAACTTTTATAGTATGTATATTTTACGCTCTTTATCTTTCATGCCCTGCACCAAGAAAGGAGCAGAGTCCACCCAAAAAATTACTTATTTTTATATATATAAAAAATATATTGTATCTGTTGTTATATTGTGTTATATTGTGTTATACTGTGTTATATTGTGTTATATATACTTTTATATATATATATAAAAAAAAATACTTTTTATATGTGTATAAAAAACCCTTTTATAGTATGTATATTTTACGCTCTTTATCTTTCACGCCCGGCACCGAGGAAGGAGCAGAGTCCACCCGCAAAGAACCTCCGTGCGCAGCGGGAGCCGCTCTGGCCTCGCGCCAACGCCCGGCGGCTCCTGGGCGTTGCCCTCCACCGCGGGCCCGCGGCGTGACCGCGCACGTGACATCGCTCTTATTTTACGCAAACCCGCACGAATCAACCCATTTATCAGCAAATCCCCACGAGGACGCGGCCCGGCCGTGACGGGGCATTTTCCTGGGCGTTCTCTTGCCTCCTCAAACTTTGCTCTCGCTTGCGGCGAGCGGTTAACGAATACCAGCTCTCCCCCGTCCTACGCGTGGTTAATAAGTAAGTTTTTTCAGTAATTCTAGTTCTACGTGCACATTCCCTGGTTTTTTAGATCTATTTTGCCCAAATGGGGAAAGCGAGACTTGCTATCAGCTAAACGAGCTCACACGTAATTTACCTTAATTGTCATTTTCCCAACGAGCTTTTACCATTTAATGGTAAAAAAGGCGGCAGCAAATCGCCTTTATTAGCCATTATTACTGAAATAAATACAACAATTCCGCAAAATCAGCTCTTTGTGAAGGAAATGGGGATTTTCAGCTCGTTCGCTTTGCGGGGCCCGCTCCGTTCCGCACTGAACGTTATTAAAAAGAACTTAAATAAAGACGGACATACATAAATTAATTAATTAAATTTGCGGCACAACTGCGGTGAGATTTCCCGTGATATGCAACGGCTGCGTTGCTTCGCCGGTTTAATTCTCAAATTCAGCGATACTTAACGCTGATAGTAAATTATAACTTTAATAGTAAGACTGAACTATAAGTTAATATTTAACGTTAGTCACGTGGCGCGGCACGGCTGGCTCCGAGGCGTTAATTAAAGATTAAAACGATCTGCAAGGCTGCTCGGACACTACGTGCTGTCTCCCATGGGAAAGAGGACGCTGCCGTCAGTTTGACCTTTAATTACAGCGGCCAAATTATATTAAATGTTATATTAGGACATTATGATACTACGACAGTGATTCTGCACTCCGTTACGAGACGGCACCAACGCAAGAGAGCGATGGAGGCTCAGCTATTGCAATATCTCCCACAGCCTAAAAAATCTTACGCACCGCGATGAGCCAATTTGTATTTTAATCCGCCATTAAAAGGGTCAATAGCCGACATCACGCCAAAAAAAGGGCGGTTTCAGCTAAGCGGAAATATTTCCAAATCGCTTGGCGTTGGCCCAATTTTGGTCCCAACTTAAATTTAAATCAACAGGACGGATTTGATGGCTGCTCCGAGGAGAAAAATTTATCCCGTAGGTGTCAGGCTATAAACCCTTTTTTTTTTGACTTGTTTTTCTCATGTTTTCAGACCTTGGTGGCGACGTGGTCTGGGATGCAGTCGATCCGCTCGGCCAGTCCCACGCTCGGGCAGCTCGGGGAAAATTCTATGAGGGAGAGAAACGCAGGGGTTAATCTCAATAATTTAAATTATTAGTATTAATATTAGCATTATACGTCCTTTTATGATTTTCCCAAGTCATTTCTCATCGTCTCGAAAGTCTCCAACCATGAACGTCACTTCCAACACGCCTCGACTACCGCCGACTCGTTTATTTTATAAAATCGCGTGCAACCGCTCCAGATAAAGACAGAAAAACTTTGTTTTTCCAGGTTTTAAGCGCAGAGGTGTCTCTAAGACGAGCGATTTCTAATGTACCGAAACAGTAAAAATATTACAGGTTTTTACGGTTTTTCTCTGTACACCAGGGCTTTGGCTCCCTCCCTCTTTTTTTTAAGTAATGCTTTAAATCAGAAAATATTGAAATCCTCCTCTTTTGCCAACTAGAAAATGAAGCAAAAGGCAATTGAGGTTTAGGGGGGGATAAAATTTGCTTTTAATTATGCGTCATCCCATTTATTTCCACAGTTCAATGTCATTCCTGTTATTGGCACGTGACTCCAGTTCACCTTTGGTTAATGATAAAAAGGGAGTAACGTCAGAAGTCGTAATAAATTCTGCAAAAGGCAGAAGAAAAATGTTTATTCTCATCTTGGGGGGGGCGATAGGTGATTTTCCATGTTCGTGAAGACCCCCCCGATCCCAACGGGCATTAAAATAATCCCCATCGGATCCTGTGGGTAGTGCCCAGTTTCTGCAGATTATAAAATAATTATTTTTATTTTTATGTATATTTATTTGTATTTATATATTTATAAATGAGTGCTTTTTTATATAAATAAAATTTATTGTATTTAGATTTATACATTATACAGAAATACACGTTTTCTCTATTATATTTTTATATCTATTATATTTATTTATATATCTAGATATATAAAATTATCTTATCAGACAGATCTGAAAGGTGCGAGATGGGGAGGTTTTTCCCGGCAGAAATCAGCACTTACCGGTGCTTTTGGATACGGTTTCCTTCGTTGCTAAAATCCCAATGAGGACACAGGCCACGGCCACCACCAAACAGAATAGGACGATGAATATAATTTCCAATTTGCTGAATTTCTTCTTTTCCATCTGCGCCCGGAAGAACACCGGTGTATAAGGAAATCAAAAATAACAATTTTGGGAAAGTCAAGAAATTATTTTGGCCTTAAATCATCTCCCCTTATTCCTGCGTTACCGTAAGGGCCAAGTGCAATAAGTCTCCTCTTCAGAATAATTCAAGTGACATCGATGATGTCATTATTCATCACCCAGGCATTTCTTTTCCTCCCTGCAAACTCCTTTTAAATACGCACAAACGAGAATTTTCATCCAACTCTAATTACAGATTTTTTTTTTTTTTCCATTTTACTGAAACTCCAGAACCCAAAATGAACCAATCTGAGCAATTTGGGGGTTTGCAAGTTTTATTTTTTCAAACAAAAACCTCCTGTTGTATAAAGGAGAATATTAATTTGCCCTAAAAAAAAAGCTATTAACAGGGTAAGGTAGATATTTGTAAAAGAGAAGAAAAGCGCGTGCATTAAAAAAAACAGCTTCAACCTGTCGCAGCTCATCGCCTCTTGTGCCCTCAAAAAACCACACGAAAAAAAATCCATTTTAACCAGTAAAAACCGCAGCGGCTCTGGCTCTCTGCAATTCCTCAGAGACCTAAGAACTAACATTCATTTGGGGGGAAAACCTGAAATAATAATGCTAATAAAGATACTTAGAATTGATTAATAAGAAGAAATCAGAAATGTTAAAACTGAATTATTGTTATTGTCATTGTCGTCATTGTTGTTGTTATTATTATTAAAGTTTTCATTGTCCTAAGCACCCATCCCAAACAACCATCACATTCATTTTTCCGTTCTTTCATTCCCAAATATTTAGATGCGCAAACCAAGGATATTTGGGTTATAAATGTCTATTCGACCGCCAGGGAAATAGGCAGCAGCCGGGCAAAAATTTACAGAAAAACGAGGATCCGGTAAATTAAACTACGTACCTTCCGGCCCTTTCGCCGTCCTCGTTCAGCTGTTGCGCTCAGCTGTAAATCCACGTTTTATTCCGTCCTGTTATCAGCCGGACGCGGTGTTTGCTAACGAAGTCCGCCAATGGCAGCCGCACGCCGCCAGCGTCGCTGGGCTTTTTTTTTTTTTATTTTAAGGATTTACAGCTTCATTCTGCTGATTCCGCAGAGTCCTCCGTCACGAGAAAGAGGCATTTGCCTGATTTCACCTGCTATCGCGGATTTATCACAGGTTTTCTGCAATGCAATAGCGAATCACAGGAGTGAAAATGGCAGGGACTGCGAAAACGAGTAAAACCGCTGTAAAATCAAGGGTATTTTCTTTCATCCTGATTAGATTTGCAGGAATTAAGAGCTAAATATGTCCTGAAAATCAGTAAATTGAAGACAAGGGAATCCTGGCAAATCCATGAAAGTAAAATATTGGTTCCAACTCATTACTGAGACCCAGGTTCCTGGGACCTCCCCGGCTCAAACTCCACCCTCAAAAATCAGCCACTAGGAACGACGTGCCCACCCCCAAAATCTGCCTCTTTCACACCGAAATGATGTAACGCCTACCCCCAGCATTCAGAGAGAAAAAAAGAAACAAATGTTTAAATTTTTAAAAATCACATTGCAGAAATCAATAAATATTGAAAAGATTCATTCAGAAACTCCACCAAAAAAAAAAAAAAGATAAATAAGAGAAAGTATTCCTGCGCCTCCACCCTTACGATGTTCCCTGGAGGGCAGGGCAGGTGCTTTTGGGGTTATTTTTGCATTTTTACGTTAAAAGTGGAGAGTGTGGAGTCCTGACACAGAGGTTGGAGACCAAGACTCCTCCTTGTGCAAAGAGCACATTGACCTGCAAGCAGAAGCTACTACATCTTCTCACCGGCTGAATTACTACAGCATCCTGCTGACACAGAGGGAAACTTCAGGTCAGCCCTTTTCCTCTTTATTTTTACTCTGTTTTATTAATTTACCACGGGAGTAAATGGAAGTAACTGGAGTTCAATCCAGTTGGCGGCCGGTCACAAGTGGGGTTCCCCAGGGCTCGGTCTTGGGGACAGTTCTGTTTAACATCTTTATCAACGATCCGGACGAGGGGATCGAGGGCACCCTGAGTAAATTTGCAGAGGACACCAAGCTGGGCGGGAGTGTTGATCTGCTGGAGGGCAGGAAGGTGCTACAGAGGGACCTGGACAGGCTGGATCGATGGGCCGAGGCCAATTGTATGAGGTTCAACAAGGCCAAGTGCCGGGTCCTGCACTTGGGTCACACCAACCCCAGGCAGCGCTACAGGCTTGGGGGGGAGCGGCTGGAAAGTGCTCGGAGGGAAAGGGCCTGGGGGGGTTGGTCGACAGCGGCTGAAGATGAGCCAGCAGTGTGCCCAGGTGGCCAAGAAGGCCAACGGCATCCTGGCCTGTGTCAGCAATAGTGTGGCCAGCAGGAGCAGGGCAGGGATCGTCCCCCTGGACTCAGCCCTGGTGAGGCCGCACCTCGAGTGCTGGGTTCAGTTCTGGGCCCCTCACCCCAAAACAGACACTGAGGGGCTGGAGCGTGTCCAGAGACGGGCAACGGAGCTGGGGAAGGGTCTGGAGCACAAGTGCTGTGAGGAGCAGCTGAGGGACCTGGGGGGGTTTGGCCTGGAGAAAAGGAGGCTGAGGGGAGACCTTCTCGCTCTCTGCAGCTCCCTGACAGGAGGTTGGAGCCGGGGGGGGGTCGGTCTCTTCTCCCAAGGAACAGGCGACAGGACAAGAGGAAACGGCCTCAAGTTGCGCCAGGGGAGGTTTAGGTTGGATATTCGGAAACATTTCTTCACTGAAAGGGTTGTTGGGCATTGGAACAGGCTGCCCAGGGCAGTGGTGGAGTCCCCATCCCTGGAGGTATTCAAAAGACATGTAGATGTGGCGCTAAGGAATACGATTTAGTGCTGGACTTGGCAGTGGTAGGTTAACAGTTGGACTCAATGATCTTGGAGGTCTCTTCCAACCAAAACGATTCTATGATTCTATGAAGCCCAGCAGGCTTGGCAGAACCCCAACCCATGGGTCTGGCAGCAGTCAGCCTGAAGAAGGTTTATCCCACAGCGAGCTCGGTCTCAAAAATCAGGAGTTTTCATTATATAACAACTTACCCCAAGAAATTTTTATTTTATTTGCTAGCTAGGTCTTGAAATAACGTCAACCAAATGATTGCATTCCCATGGAAAAGAAACAAACGTGCTTAAAATTCCTTTTCAAAGTACCCAGAGGAGATCCAAGACATTGTAGACATGGCATAAACTCCATCTGCTGACTCCTGGACAGACCTTCGTCTGTCTGTGTATTTAAAAATGGGCCAAAATAGCACTTTTTGGGCCAGGTGCAAAGCACCACAGAGAGAAGGACCATGGTCTGAAACCAAATCTTGGTGGGTTTTACTCTTAGTTGTTAGTTTGAGTTAGAGCCGCGATAGTCATTGCGATGTCCACATTCCCAACCAAATCTACGCTGGGTCAAAGGAGGAAGAACATCTGCTGCTCCCCATGTGAACGAAGCAATGGCTTGTCATGAAGCTGTAAAGATAATGATCATTGCTGGAGACCTTGCTGTCGAAAGTGGAGTAGGTGTCTCCCAAGGACTCCTGAGGCCCTGAGACACGACAACAGAACGTGATAACTATAGTATTGCCTGTAAGGGAAAAAAAAAAACCACAACCTTTTTTATTGCTAGTGAAAGTATAAACCAACACTGAGGCGGTGTCGGATGCCATGGGAACGAGTTTCATGACAGTTTGAACCATGATTGTGAATGTAGAGCCGTTGCTGACACCTGCAAATTAATAGACGACATGTCTCACGAAGGCTGAATCTTACCTGCTGCCCAAAATTTATTATTCCCCTTTCAGCTACAAAAACAACTAAAAATTTGCTTGGGGGGAAAAAAAAGAAGTGTATTTTCTCTGTGACTGTTCACGTCTTGGACAGGAGGTTGTAGAGAGATGGGGGTCGGTCTCTTCTCCCAAGGAACAGGCGACAGGACAAGAGGAAACGGCCTCAAGTTGCACCAGGGGAGGTTTAGGTTGGATCTTGGGAACCATTTCTTCCCCGAAAGGGCTGTCAGGCCCTGGCACAGGCTGCCCAGGGCGGTGGTGGAGTCACCATCCCTGGAGGTATTTAAAAGACGTTTAGATGTGGCGCTTGGGGACATGGTTTAGTGGTGGACTTTGCAGCGCTGGGTTAACGGTTAGACTTGATGATCTTAAAGGTCTTTTCCAACCTAAATGATTCTGATTCTAATCCAGGAGGTTCCTGGTGAACCTTGTTGACAACTTCCTCCAAGTGTCAGAGGAGCCAAGGAGGAGAGGTGGTCTGCTGGACCTCATACTGAGGTCATACAGAAGATCATAGAATCATAGAACGGTTTGAGTTGGAAGGGACGTCTAAAGATCATCTAGTCCAACCCCCCTGCAATGAGCATGGAGATGGAGCCAGGCTCACTTCAGTGGTGCTCAGTGCCAGGACCAAACCGAAACCCAGGAGGTTCCCTCTGATCATCAGGAAACACCTTGTTAAGTGTGAGGGTGACCAAGCGCTGGCGCAGGTCATGGAGTCTCCCATCTCAGAGATACTCAAAAGCCATCTGGACACAATCCTGGGCCACCAGCTCTAGCTGGCCCTGCTTGAGCAGGGGGGGTGGACTAGATGACCTCCAGAGGTCCCGTCCAACCTCAACTGTTCTGTGATTCTGTGAAATATTTCTTTTGAGCTGATTTCTAGCTCGTGGTAGCTCACAGCTACGTTATCACAGACAATGTTGTCCATACCCACGCTGACATTTTTAGGGTGCACCAACACAGCCACACCGTTTGTGGTGCCTACAGCAGATGCCTCCACTGCTTAGGACACGAATGTCTGGGGTCGGCTGCTCTGCCCCACAGCCTCTGCTCCTCCCTGGGGCCCAGGTCTTCCTGATAGCCCAGCTCTTCCCCATCAACCTCACTGCTCCATGGGCATCTTGGGTTCCCGGTCTCTAACCCATGGTCTGCACAGTTCCCCAGGACCCAGATGTCTCAGGGTATGTCAGCTCTACCTCATAGACCCATGACCACTCCCAGGGAATCCAGGGTACCCCTGTTTTGCCCCACAGACTCCACTGCTCCCCTAGATCCAGGTATTGAGGGTACCCAACCACCGACCCATAAATTCTGCCCCCCAGGCATTTGGACACCCTGAGTCCAACCCAGACCTGGGTTTATTGGGTAGAACAGTGCTGCCCCATGGTCCCCACTGCTCCCTGGGACCAGGACTAATGGGTGACCCACAGACCCCACTGCTACCTCATGAACCTTCAGGATTAGGGAAAGGCTAAGGTGAGGGTTTAGGTTTCTGCGTAGGGTTTAGGTTTCTGCATAGGGTTTAGGTTTCTGCGTAGGGTTTCTGGTGAGCAGTTGGGCTACTGGTGAGCTCTTTGGATGAGGGGATTGAGTTGGGTCTTGTGGTGAGAGCCGGGCCCCCAGGTTAGGGCAAGCAACCAGGGCAAGGGAGCAGGAGGAGGGACAGGGGAAGGGTTTGTGGGTTCAGGCTTCAGCCTCGTGATTTTGGGGTTAGGGATTGAGTTAGGGGGTCGGGGTAAGGATGAGGGGTAGGAGCTTTGGTAGGGCTTTGGGATAGTGGTTGGTGCAAGAGTATGTGGAAGGTATCAGCATCTGCTGCATTAACATTACCTCATCAAGGACCTTTGCGGTCTACCAAAGGAGATAATAAGTCAAAAGGGAAGCAATAAACAAAACCACCCGGGGACATGACTTGATGGACCGGTGATAACGGAATCAATGACAGGGATCAAAGGTCTCCAGAGATTAATGGGTGGGTCAGAGGGAGATTTCCAGGCAGAGCATTGGAGAAGGCCGACCTGAACCTTGCACCTGACAAGAAGGAGGAACCGAGAGGACTGTAAGGATTTGGGGTATTTGAGGGGTGCCTGTGGGACTCTGCAAAACTTAGGAATTAGGAATTTAATGGGCTTTCATTTGTGTCCTGGGCACCGCTGAGAAGAGCCTGGCTCCGTCTTCTTCATCCCTTCCCCCCAGGTGTTTATGCACATTGATGAGATCCCCCCTGAGCCTTGTCTTCTCCGGGCTGAACAGTCCCAGCTCTCTCAGCTTTCCTCACAGGAGAGGTGCTCCCGTTCCTTCATCACCGTCACGGCCCTCTGTTGGACTCTCTCCAGTATGCCCATGTCTCTCTTGTACTGGAGAGCCCAGAACTGGACACACCACTCCAGGTGTGGCCTCACCAGCGCCGAGCAGAGGAGAAGCATCACCTCCCTCGATCTTCTGGCAAGGCTTCGCCTAATGCAGCCCAGGACACCATTGGCTGCCTTTGTCACAAGGACGCACAGCTGGCTCATGTTCAACTTGGTGTCCACCACAACCCCAAGGTCCTTCTCAGTGAAGCTGCTTTCCAGCTGGGCAGCCCCCAGCCCTCACTGGCGCCTGGGGTTGTTCCTCCCCAAGGGCAGGACTTCTCCTCGTTGAACTTCATGAGGTTCCCATCAGCCCATTTCTCCAGCCTGTCGAGGTCCCTCTGGACGGCAGCACGACCCTCTGGCGTATTGGCCGCTCCTCCCAGTTTGGCATCATCTGCAAACTTGCCAAGGGTACAAGCAGTCCCATCATCCAGATCATTAACAAAGATGTTAAACAGGATTGGCTGCAGTATTGACCCCTGGGATACACCACTAGGGACTGGTCTTCAGCTGGACATAGATCCCAACCCTCTGGGCCTGGCCATTCAGCCATTGAAGTCATGGTAAACACCACCTCCTTCTTCCTCCTCGTCCACCAAGCCAGTCTCCTCGTTGCAGAAGGCTGTTAGGTTGATTAAGGACAATTTGCCCCTCATCAATCCATGCTGACCGCTCCCCATCACCTTCTTGTCGTTCATGTCTTTGGAAATGCTCTCCACGGGGATTTTCTCCATCACCTTCTCAGGGTGGAGGTCAGGCTGACCAGCTCCTTGGCTCCTTCTTCTTGCCCTGCTCGAGGACAGGAGCGACATTTGCTCTCTCCCAGTCTTCAGGAACCTCTCCCAGTTGCCAGGACCTTCCAAAGATAGACACCAGACACCGGTGTCCTTCACCTGGGTCCCTCACCTCCTGGGGCACAGAGCCAACCAGACACCGGGGTCCCTCACATCCCAGAAGACGAAGATGGAGAGAAAGAGAAGAGTGTGGAGGGAGAGGACTCAAAGGGCTCCCTTCCCCTTAAGGTTCTCCACGTAGGCCCCCTCCCCATATGGACCCCAGACACCCCCACCCTACAGGGACCCCTCCTATAGGGACCCCGGACACCCTTCCCCACAGGGTCCTACAAGTCCTCGCCATAACCCCATCCCTGCAGCCCTGCACACCCTATAGGGTCACCCCCATTCGCCTGACCCCAGACACCCCAGGCCCATAGGGACCCCCCCAACCCTATAGGGAGTCTCCCATAACCAACCCCCGACCCTCTATAGGGTCCCCCCCACCATAGGGCCATGCCTGGGGGGGGCTTCCCCAGTGTCTCCTAGCCCTCACGCCCCTACCCATGCCAGAAGAAGCCAAGCGACACCAGGATGCAACACATTCTGTATTTGAATTATATTTTTTTTCCCCCAGAAATACAGGAAAAAAGGGGGAAAGGGACACAAATCGGGTACAGGAAAGGAAAAAAAAAAATAAAGGTTATAACAAAAAAAGATATTTTCCCCCCACCCCTTTTCCCACCCCCTTTCCCCCCCCCCCCCCCCCAGTTTGGGATCTGGGGCTGGCTGGGATGCCAAGGCTCCACCTGTACTGGGAAGAAAGTGTTAACAGACCCCAAAAACATCACCCCTTCACCCCCAAACTAGCCCCAGGAGCTTCAAGCCCCCCATATGATGCCACCCAGAGCCATTCCCAGTCCTCCCAATTTCTGGCCAGGACTCGGATCACCCCGCCAGGGAGGATGGAGGAAGGGTCTCCCCCATCCTGGGCCTCCAGGACCTGGGGCTGTGTTTTGGGGCAGAAATCCTCCATTTGAGGACAATCGACCAACTCTGGAAAAACTGGATTAACACCAGGTCTGGGGTAAAACAGACATCACTCCGGAGATGGGGAAGTCCCTCATCCTCCCAGTATACCAGTGAAAAACCCACCTTCCTCCCAGTATACCTCCCCATCCTCCCAGTATACCAGTTAAAAACTGCGATCCTCCCAGTATACCAGTGAATAGCCACCATTCTCCCAGTATACTAAGGAAAAGTCCCTTTCTTCCCAGTATACCAGTTAAAACCACCTGTCCTTGCAGTGTACCAGTTAAAACCCATATTTCTGGTATACTAGTGAAAAAAAAAACCCTGTTCTCCCAGTGTACCAGTAAAACCCCTGCATCCTCCCCCAGTAAGAGCCTTGTCCTCCCAGTATACCAGTAAAAACTCTCACATCCTCCCAGTATACCAGTGAAAAAACTGTTCTCCCAACACACCAGTGAAAAGGGGCCTTCCTCCCAGCGTACCAGTTAAAAAAAAACCACTCTCCCAGTATACCAGTTAAAAAGCAGTCTTCGTCCCAGTATACCAGTTAAGAACCCCTGTCTTCCCAGTATACCAGTTTAAAAGAAAAAACA
The DNA here is from genome assembly GCA_009819775.1 of Phoenicopterus ruber ruber. NCBI lineage: Eukaryota > Metazoa > Chordata > Aves > Phoenicopteriformes > Phoenicopteridae > Phoenicopterus > Phoenicopterus ruber. The sequence continues at coordinate 30,171 of WNMK01000051.1, read as the reverse complement.
TTTTCACAGTATACAAGTCACTAACCACTATCTTTGTAGTATACCAGTTAAAAACCCACCTTCCTCCCAGTATACCAGTGAAAACTGCCGTCCTCCCAGTATATTTGTTAAAAACCTACCTTTCTCCCAGCATACCAGTTTACTCCTGTCCTCCCAGTACTTAAAAAGGGCCTTCCTCCCAGTCTAGCAGCTAAAAAGCCTGCCTTCCTCCCAGTATACCAGTTCCCCCTCATCCTCCCAGCCCCTCAGTCCCCCCATCCTCCCAGTAAGCAAGTGGGGGGACGCAGAGCCGCCCCCTCCCCTCGCCCCTGGGTGCCTTGCGGCTGAGTGTCCGCGGTTCAGGGCCAGGGTCTCCAGACATGGCGGGGCGGCCCCGGCAGCCCCTCACCCTCCTCCGGCGCCTCCTCCTTGGCGCAGCGCCGCCGTGAGTCCTCGTGGTCGCTGGGGCCGTGACTGGGGCCACAACCGGGGCCATGCTGGGGCCCCAGGCTGGGCCCCCAACTAGGCCCGAAAGTAGGCCCAAAAGTAGGCCCGAAAGTAGGCTGGAGACCAGGCCTGTAACCGTGGTAACCGGGACACCTGGATCTGTCTCCAGGGCAATCGGGGCCATCATCAGGGCAACAGGGGCCATCGCCGGGGCAACCGGGGCCATCACTGGGGCAACCGGGGCCATCACCGGGGCGGTAACCAAGGCCGCAGCCAGGCCTGTGAGTAGGCCTCAGACTAGGCCCCGGAGTAGGCCCGAAGTTGTGGTAACCAGGCCTGTAACCGTGGTAACCGGGGCAGCCAGGCTCCACCCGTGGCGCGGGCAGTCCATGGCGGCTGGGGGGCCCGGGGGTGTCAGCAGGGCCGGCGGCGAGTGGCAGGGGGCAGACAGCTGTGGGACCCGGGCCGGGACAGGGAGGTTCCGCTGGGATGGCCTGAAGGAAGCGGGCAGCACGGGCCAGGCACTCCCGGTAGCCGCTGCGGTAGCGCCGCAGGAACAGCTCCTCTGTCGCCGAGGGCTCTGTGCCAGAGAGAAACATGGTGACCACCTCCGCCGCTGCTCCCCCCGCCCCACACAGCCCCGTAGCAGCCGCCCGAGAATCCACAACATGGCGTCTCCTGGGGGCTGTGGGGCAGGGGTGGGGGTCCCAGGGTGGGGGAAACCAGGGCACGGACCTGAGAGGGGCTGCGCCCGCAGGAACTGCACCGTTTTCTGCAGGATCTCGGCCTTCTCCACCTTGGGGTTTTGGAGGCGCTGGGGGGGGGGGCGGTGGGGGGAGGGGAGAGAAAGAGAGAGAGAGAGAGAGACATGGGGTGGGGGAGGGGAGGGGGGACACACATGTCACCCGAACTGCCACGGTGGGGGGCAGGGAGGGGGCGGTGGCGGCCACATTGTCATGACAGAACCACCATAGGGGCCCCGACAGCACCCCCAGAGAGCTGGGAGCACGCCCCGGGGGGGCCCCAATATTGCTCTGATAGAGCCCTGATAGAGCCCCGATAGCGCCATGATACAACACCCCAGTAGTGTCCTGATAGAGCCCCGATAGTGTCACGATAGAGCTCCCCAATAGTGTCCCGATAGTGCCCCGATAGCACCCAAGTGTCCCAATAGAGCCCTGACAGCACCCCAATAGTGACCCAAGAGTGCCCCCACAGTGCCCCCCGATAGTGCCCCGATAGCGCCACAATAGAGCTCCCCAATAGCGTCACGACAGTGTCCCGATAGAGCCCCAAGTATCCTGATAGAGCCCCGATAGTGCCCCGATAGCGCCCCAATAGTGACCCAATAGCGCCCCCACATTGCACCCCGATAGTGCCCCGATAGTGCCCAGTGGAGCCCTGATAGTGCCCTGACAGAGCCCCAAGAGTGTCACGATAGCATCACGATAGAGGTCCCCAATAGTGTCCTGATAGTGTCCCGATAACGCCCCAAGAGCATCCTGATAGAGCCCAGATAGCGCCCCGATAGTGACCCAATAGTGCCCCCACATTGCACCCCGATAGCGTCACGATAGAGCTCCCCAATAGTGTCACGATAGTGTCCTGATAGTGCCCCAAGTGTCCTGATAGAGCCCCAATAGTGCCCCAATAGTGCCCCGATAGCACCCCAATAGTGCCCCAATAGTGATCCCACATTGCACCCCAATAGTGCCCCAATAGCACCCAGTGGAGCCCTGATAGTGCCCCGATAGAACCCCAAGAGAGTCACGATAGCGTCACGATAGAGCTGCCCGATAGTGTCCCGATAGAGCCCTGGCTGTCCTGATAGAGCCCCAATAGTGCCCCGATTGTGACCCCACATTGCACCCCGATAGTGCCCCAATAGCGCCCAGTGGAGCCCCGATAGTGCCCTGACAGAGCCCCAAGAGCGTCACAATAGTGTCACGATAGAGACCCGATAGTGTCACGATAGAGCTCCCCAATAGTGTCATGAGAGTGTCCTGATAGAGCCCCGATAGTGCCCCAATAGCGCCCCAATAGTGCCCCCACATTGCACCCCGATAGTGACCCAACAGAGCCCCAAGAGTGTCACGATAGCGTCACGATAGAGCTCCCCAATAGTGTCCCGATAGTGTCCTGACAGAGCCCCAATAGCACCCCGATAGTGACCCAATAGCGCCCCAATAGTGCCCCAATAGCGTCATGATAGAGCTCCCTGATAGTGTCACGACAGTGTCCCGATAGACCCCCCCGATAGCGCCAATAGCGCCCCCAAGAGTGTCCCAGTAGCGTCCCGCTAATGTCCCGACAGTGCCCTGACAGAGCCCCGATAGTGGCGCGACAGAGCCTCGACAGCGCCCCCTGGTGGGGGGGAGGCACCGGCACAAAGCTGCCGTAGCTGCAGCCGCAGGCGACAGGCGGGATAATGGGGTGATAATCGCAATGGATAATCGCGATAAGCCCCGAGAGAGCCCTGAGCGTCACGACAGAGTCACGGTAGAGCCTCCATAGTCACGATACAGCCACGACAGAGACCAAATAATTGTGATCAGGTCATGGCAGAGTCACGACAGAGTCCCAATAGACGTGACGATAACGATAGAGCCCTGACAGTCACGACAGAGCCCAGCTAGAGCTGTGAAAGTCACGACAGAGCAGGAACTGTCACGATAGTCGCAATAATCATGATAGTGCCACGAGAGAGCCGTGACAGAGCCCTGCAGGTCATTACAGAGCTGCGAGAGAGCTGCAATAGTCAGGATAAAGCCATGACAGAGTCGCGATAGTCGCGATAGTATCACAATAGAGCCATGACGGAGCCGATAGTCACAGCAGAGCCCAAAAAGTCATGATAGAGTCGCGATAGTCCCAACAGAGATTTGAAGTCGCGGTAGTCGTGAGAACGCCGCGATAGAGCTGTGATAGAACTGAGAGTCGTGACAGAGCCGCGAGAGTTGTGACAGAGCCGTGACGGAGGCACAATAGTGCCGTGATAGTCGCGACAGAGCCACAATCGGCGTGATAGAGCCACGATAGAGCTGCGATAGTCATGACAGAACTGCAACAGAGGTGCGATAGTCGTGACAGAACCATGATAGTGCCGCAATAGAGGCACGGCAGAACGGTGATGGAGGCACGATAGTCGTGATAGAGGCATGATAGTCGCGACAGAGGCGTGACAGAACCATGATAGAGCCGCAATAGTGCTGTGATAGTCATGACAGAACCGTGATAGAGGCACGATAGTTGCGACAGAACCACAATAGTGCCACGATAGAGGTGCGACAGAACCGCAATAGAGCCCCGATAGTTGCGATAGAGCCCCAATAGTGCCGCGATAGTCATGACAGAACTGTGATAGTGGTGTGATAGTCGCGACAGAGCCCCGTTAGGCGTGATAGAGCTGTGATAGAGCCGCGATAGTCATGACAGAACCGCAGTAGAGGCGTGATAGTCGCGACAGAGGCGTGATAGAGCCGTGATAGTCACGACAGAAGTGCGATAGAGCATGATAGTTGTGACAGAGGCGCGATAGAGCCATGATAGTGCCGCAATAGTCATGATAGAGCCGCGATAGAGCCGCGATAGTCGCGCCAGAGGCTCACCTCGTCGCGGGTGGCCGCGAGCAGCAGCAGCCGGAGGCGGTCGAGGCTGCGGTTCATGCGGTCGCGGCGACGCTTCTCCATGAGCGGCTTCAGGAGCTGCCCGGGGGGGCGGGGGAGGGGAGGGGAGGGGAGGGGGAGGGGGGGCAGAGCAAAAGTGAGCCCCGAGCCGGGTCTAACTGGGCCGGGGCCAAACCAGGCCGGGTCACAACGGGGCCAAACTGGGATTGGGGTGGGTTGAACTGGGACCCAACCGTGGGGGCTTGAACCCGTCGGGTTGGGTTGGAGCCAAACTGGGACGGGAGGGGTTGGACTGGGATCAAACTGGGTTGGGTTAGGCCTCGGACTGGGCCAAACTGGGCCAAAGCCGAACCAAACTGGGCCGTGGCCAAACCGGGCCAGGTTGTAATGGGGCTAAACTGGGATGGGGGGGGTTGAGCTGGGGTCAAATTGGGCCGGGACAGGATGGGTTGGGGCCAAACTGGGACGGGATGGGTGGAGTCGAGGTTAAACTGGGCCAAACTGGGCCAGGGCTGAACCATACCTGGGACTGGGTTGGGCTGGGGCCAAACTGGGTGAGTACGGGGTCAAACTGGGCCAAACCAGCCTGAGGGCAACCAGGCCAAACTGGTCAGGTTGGGGCCAAACCAGACCAAACTGGGGATAAACTGGGTTGAGACGGGGCTTAACTGGGCCAAACCAGGTCAGGCTGAGGCTGAACCAGGCCAGGTCCAACCGGGTCCAACCAAGCTGGATGGGGTTGAACGGAACTGGTCCAAACCAGACTGGACCAGGCTGAACTGGGCCATACTGGACCAGGCCTGGGTCAGCAGGACCAGCTCAAACACGAACAGGCTGAACTGGGCCAAGAGGGACGGAGCCCAGTGTGGGCAAGCGGAGCCAAACTGGGGTGAACTGGGCTGATCTGAGCCAACTGGGGCCAAACCAGGTTGAGTCAGGACAAACTCGGGCTGGGTTTAACCAGGTTCGGATGAACTGGGCCAAGCTGAACCAGACTGGGCTGAGCGGGGCTGGACTGGGACAAGTCTGGACTGGGTTGGGCTGAGACTGAGCCAAACCAGAGTGAACTGGGCTGAACTGGGCTAGATCAGGTTGAAACAGACCAAACTGGGCCAAACTGGGTTGAATCAAGCCAATATGAGCCAAACTGGGCCAATCTGAGCTGAACTGGGTTGAACTGGGTCAAGTCCTAACTGGGCCAAACTGGGCTAAGACCTAGATGGGCCAAACCTTAACTGGTTGGAACTGCACTGAACTGGGCTGAGCTGGGCTAAATGGGGCCAAACTGGGCCAAGATCAATCTGGGCCAAACCCAAACTGGACCAAACTGGGCTGAACAAAGCCAAGCCCAAACTGGGCCAAATGGGGACGAACAGGACCAAGCCCCAAACCAGGCTGAAACGGGCCAAACCCTAACTGGACCAAACTGGGCTAAATGGGGCCAAACCAGTTAAAGTCCAAACTGGGCCAAACTGGACCAAGCCCAATCCAGGCTGAACTGGACCAAACCCTAATTGGGCTGAGCCAGGCCAAACTGGGCTGAACTTGGCCAAGCCCAAACTGGGCCAAAAGGGGTCAAACTGGGCCAAGCCCAAACTGGGCTGAACTGGCCCAAATGGGGCTGAACTGGGCCAAGCCCAAACTGGGCTGAACCAGGCAAAATGGGGCCAAACCAGTTAAAATCCAAACTGGACTCAATCAGGCTAAGCCCAAACTGGGCTGAACCGGGCCAAATGGGGCCAAACCAGCTAAAGTCTAAACTGGACTGAACTGGACCAAACTAGGTTAAACTGGTCCACGCCCATACTGGACTGAACTAGGCCAAACTGAAACCGAGCTGAACTGGTCCAAGCCCAAACCGGGATGAACTAGGCCAAATTGGGCTGAACCAGGCCAAGTCCAAACCAAGCTGAACTAGGACAAACCTAAACCAGGCTGAACTAGGCCAAGCAGGTCCGAACCAGTTAAAGTCCAAATCAGGCTGAACCGGGCCAAACTGGGCTGAACTGGTCCAAGCCCAAACTGGGCTGAAGCGGGCCAAGCCCAGACCAGGCTGAACTGGGCCAAAGGGGTCCGAACCAATTAAAGCCCAAACCAGGTTGAACTGGGCCAAACTGGACTGAACTGGGTTAAGCCCAGACCAGGCTGAACCGAGCCAAAGGGGTCCAAACAGGGCCAAGCCCAGACCAGGCTGAGTCAGGCCAAGCCTAGACCAGGCTGAACCGGGCCAAATTGGGCTGAGCCGGGCCAAGCCCAAACTGGGCTGAATTGGGCCAAAGGGGTCCAAACCAGGCCAAGCCCAGACCGGGTCGAACTGGGCCAAAGGGATCCGAACCGGGCCAAACCCAGACTGGGCTGAACAGGGACAAAGGGGTCCAAACCGGGACAAAGGGGTTCAAATCAGGCCAAAGGGATCCGAACCGGGCCAAGCCCAGACTGGGTCAAACCAGGCCAAAGGGGTCCAAACCGGGCCAAGCCCAGACCGGGTCGAACCGGGCCAAAGGGGTCCGAACCGGGCCAAGCCCAGACCAGGTCAAACCAGGCCAAAGGGGTCCAAACTGAGCCAAGCCCAGAGCAGGCTGAACCGGGCCAAAGGGGTCTGAACCGGGCCAAGCCCAGACTGGGCTGAACCGGGCCAAAGGGGTCCGAACCGGGCCAAGCCCAGAGCGGGCTGAACCGGGCCGAAGGGGTCCGAACCGGGCCAAGCCCCCACGGGCCGAGCCGGGCCGGGCCGCCGTTACCTTCCTGTCGCTGTGGGGCTCCGCGGCGCTGCTCATGGTGCCGGGGCCGGGGCCGGGCCGGGGCGGGCGGGTCTGGCCCGGGGGTCCCAGCGGGACCCTTTATGGGCCGGGGCAGCCCCGCCCCGGGGCGGGGGGAGGGGAGGGAGGGGCGCGGGGGGAGGGGGAGCACGGGGGGCACGGGGGACAGTGGGGGGAGGGGGAACACTGGGGGGGAAGCACTGGGGACACTGGGGACACTGGGGGGAGGGGGAACACGGGGAGCACTGGGGACACTGGGGGGGAAAGCACTGGGGGCACTGGGGGGAGGGGAGGCACTGGGGACACGGGGAGGGGCCACTGGGGGCACTGGGGGTACTGGGGACACTGGGGGGAGGGGGAGCACTGGGGACACTGGGGACACTGGGGGGAGGGGGAGCACTGGGGGCACTGGGGGTACTGGGGGGAGAGCACTGGGGACATGGGGGGTACTGGGAGCACTGTGGGGGAGCACTGGGGGCACTGGGGACACTGGGGGTACTGGGGACAGTGGGAACACTGGGGGGAGGGAGAGCACTGGAGACACTGGGGACACGGGGGGGAGCACTGGGGACACTGGGGGCAGGGGGGGAAGCACTGGGGGCACTGGGGGCACTGGGAGGAGGGGTAACACTGGGGACACTGGGAGGGGAGCACTGGGGGCACTGGGGACAGTGGGGGGAAGCACTGGGAACACTGGGGGGAGGGGGAGCACTGGGGACACTGGGGGCACTGGGGACACTGGGGGATACTGGGGATACTGGGGTAAGTGGAAGCACTGGGGGCACTGGGGTGAGGGGGAGCCCTGGGGACATGGGAGTGGAACACTGGGGACACTGGGGGCGGGGGGGGAAGCACTGGGGGCACTGGGGGGAGGGGTAACACTGGGGACACTGGGGGGGGAGCACTGGGGGCACTGGGGACACTGAGGGGGTGGAAGCACTGGGGGCACTGGGGGTACTGGGGGAGAGCACTGGGGACATGGGGGTACTGGAGCCTGTGGGGGTAGCACTGGGGGCACTGGGGTTACTGGGGACGTGGGAACACTGGGGGGAGGGAGAGCACTGGGGACACTGGGGACATGGGGGGGAGCACTGGGACACTGGGGGCAGGGGGGAAGCACTGGGAGCCTGGGGCACTGGGAGGAGGGGTACACTGGGGACACTGGGGGGGAGCACTGGGGGCACCAGGGGACGTGGGGGGAAGCACTGGGGAACACTGGGGGGGGGAGGGGGAGCACTGGGGGGCACTGGGGGACACTGGGGGGATACTGGGGATACTGGGGTAAGTGGAAGCACTGGGGGCACTGGGGTGAGGGGGAGCCCTGGGGACATGGGAGTGGAACACTGGGGACACTGGGGGCGGTGGGGAGCACTGGGGACACTGGGGACACTGGGGGCGGGGGGGGGAAGCACTGGGGGCACTGGGGGCACTGGGGGGAGGGGTAACACTGGGGACACTGGGGGGGGAGCACTGGGGGCACTGGGGACACTGGGGACATACTGGGGATACTGGGGTAAGTGGAAGCACTGGGGGCATTGGGGGGAGTGGAAGCACTGGGCGGGCTCTGGGGGTACTGGGGGCACTGGGGGGGGCAGTGGGAGTACTGGAGGCACTGGGAGCACTGGGGACACTGTGGGGTTAATGGGGACACTGGGGTTGGGGAGGGACACTGGGGGAGCACTGGGAGCAGTGGGGGTGCAGTGGAAGCACTGGGAGCACTGGGGGAGTAGGAGGGCACTGGGAGCACTGGGAGAACTGAAGGGAGCACTGGGGGGGCACTGGGAGTACTTGGGAACACTGGGAGCACTGAGGGGAACTGGGAGCACTGGGGGGGGGCACTGGGAGGACTTGAAGGGAACACTGGGAGCACTGGGGGGAACATTGGGAGAACTGCGGGGAACTGGGAGCACTGGGGCTCACTGGGAGCACTTGAAGGGAACACTGGGAGCACTGGGAGCTCTGGGGGGGAACTGGGAGCTCCGGGGGGAACACTGGGAGCACTTGACAGGAATACTGGGAGCACTGGGGGGCACTGGGAGCACTGGGGGGAGCACTGGGAGCTCTGGGGGGGAACTGGGAGCTCCGGGGGGAACACTGGGAGCACTGGGGGGCACTGGGAGAACTGGCGAGAGCATTGGGAGCTCGGGGGGGGGGGAACTGGGAGCACTTGAAAGGAATACTGGGAGCACTGGGGGGCACTGGGAGAACTGGGGGGAGCACTGGGAGCTCGGGGGGGGGAACGGGGAGCACTTGAAAGGAATACTGGGAGCACTGGGGGGAACTGGGGGGAACACTGGGAGCACTGGGGGGCACTGGGAGAACGGGGGGGGGCACTGGGAGCACTGGGGGGGCACTGGGAGCACTGGGGGGAGCACTGGGAGCACTGGGGGGGGGTACTGGGAGCACTGGGAGCACTGGGGGGTGGAGGCGGGCCGGACGCCTGGGTCCGCTGGCGGAGGGGGGGTGGGGGAGGGGGGGGAGGGGGGGGTGTGAATGGGCACGAGGCCGCCCGGACGCCTGGGTCCCCCGGCGGCCCCTTTGATCCCGCACGTGTCCGGCACCCGCCGGAGGGGGAGGGGCCGCCCGGGTTCCCTTTCCCCGTGGGAACGGCGGGGGGCGGGGGGGGAGGGGGCCTGGGAACCCGGACGCCTGGGTTCTCCCACGCTTGGGGGTGGGGGGGGAGGGGCGGCTGCCACACCCCACCCCCCACCCCACCCCGGGACCTTTTGGGCTCATTTGACGGGGATTTGGGGCTGGCGGGGGGAGAGGTCGGGTTTCTGATAGAGGGTTGTGCTGCCTCCCCTCCCCCCCCCCGACGCCTGGGTCCCCCCGGGGGGGGGGGGGGTGTGTGGTGCCAAATGGGGGGCGCGGGGAGGTGCCAAATGGCCGGAGATGGGGGGGGTCCCCGTGCTCGCGCGTGCCCACACCCCCACACACACCCCCCCCGGACGCCTGGAGGGGGAGGGGATCCCGAATCCCAACCCAGCCCCCCCCAAACGCCCCGGGGGGACCCAGGCGTCCGGGTGCCCCCCCTTCCCCTCCCCCCCCAGGGGACCCAGGCGTCCGGGTGCCCCCCCTTCCCCTCCCCCTCCCGGGGACCCAGGCGTCCGGGCCCCCCAATGACTCTTCGCCCCCCACGTGGCTGCATCCAGAGCACTTTATTACAGGCCCCGCCCCCTCCATGGTCCGGGCTTCCTATTGGTGGAGGAAGAGATGGGTTTCAGCTCCCATTGGTCAGCGCTAGGGGAGGTGGGGGGGGTCAGGGCTCGCTATGGGGCAGCCGTGGGGCTGGCCGTGGGCCCATCTGTGGGTCAGGTCTGGCCATGGGGCTGTCTGTGGGTCAGGGCTCACTGTGGGGCAGCTGTGAGGCTGCCCATTGCTCAAGTCCATCCGTGGGTCTGTCCATGGGTCAGATCTTTCCATGGGGCAGCCGTGGGGCTGCCTGGGGCTCAGGTCCATCCGTGGGTCTGTCTGTGGGTCAGGTCTCTCCATGGGACAAGTGTGGGGCTGCCTATGGCTCAGGTCCAGCTGTGGGTCTGTCAGTGGGTCAGGTCTCTCCATGGGGCAGGTGTGGGGCTGCCCACGGCTCAGGTCCATCCGTGGGTCCATGCATGGGTCCATCCGTGGGTCAGCCAGAGATGAGGGGGGGTGGGGAGGGTGTCTCAGGCCTCGCCGTGGGGCCAGCGCAGGCACCACTCGCAGGCATTGCGGAACATGCGGAGCCAGGGGGCGTCCATGGCCCCCCCCGCCGTGGGGCGCCCCCAAGCCGGGGGCCACCAAGGCCACTGCCAAGGGCGCACCCCCCGCTCGGGGTGGGGCATGATGGCCAGGTGCCGGCCGCAGGGGGAGCAGAGGGCGGCCACCGCCCCCCCCGAGCCGTTGGGGTTCAGGGGGTACTCGGTCGTGGGGCGCCCCACGTCATCCACGTAGCGCAGGGGGACCAGGCCCCCCCCCAGCGCCGCCGCCAGCCCCTCGGGAACCCGGAACTGGAACCGGCCTGGGGGGGGAGGGGAGGAGAGGGAGCATTGACGGGCGTCACCCCAAAGTGATGTCATTGGCCCCCGGCACCACAAAGGGCCCCACAGCCCAATGGGCCCCCAGTCCTCCCAGTGTGCCCAGTGACACCAGTGCTTCCAGTGCCCCAAAAGCTTCCAGTGCCTCCAGTACTCCCAATGCCCCCAGTGCCCCCAGTGTGCCCAGTGACACCAGTGCTCCATCCAGTGCTTCCAGTGCCCCCAGTGTTCCCAGTGCTACAAGTGCTTCCAGTGTCCCCAGAAATCCCAGTACCCCTAGTGCTCCCAGTGCCACCAGGGCCTGCAGTGCTGCCAGTGCCCCCAGTGTTCCCAGTGCTTCCAGTGACCCCAGTGCCCCCAGTGGTCCCAGTGCCACAGTGTTTCCAGAGACCTCAGTACCCCTAGTGCTCCCAGTGCCCACAGTGCTCCAGTGCCTCCAATGATCCCAGTGCTTCCAGTGCCTGCAGTACTTCCAGTACTGCCAGTGCCACCAGTGACCCCAGTGCCCTCAGTGTTCCCAGTGCCCTCAGAGCTCCTAGTGTCCCCCATGCCCCCAATGCTCCCAGTATTCCCAGTGCCATCACTATTCCCAGTGCGCCTAGTACACCCAGTACTTGCAACGTCACCAGTGTTCCCAGGACTCCTAGGGCCCCCAGTGCTTACAGTGCCACCAGCGTTCCCACACCTCCAGTTCCCCCAGTGCTCCCTATGCTCCTTCTTCCCCCCATGCCCCCTATATCCCCCATGGTCTCGGTGTCCCCCATCCCCCCAGTGCCTCTCCTGCTCTCCATGCCCCCAGTGTTTCCAGTACTCCCAGTGTTCCCAATGCCCCCCTGTGCTCCCAGTGCCCCCAGCGCTCCCAGTACCAGCACTGCTTCCAGTGCCCCTGGTGCTCCCAGTGCCCGCAGTGCTTCCGGTGCCCCCAGTTCTCCCTGTGCCATCAGTGTTCCTAGTACCCCAGTGCTCCCAGTGCTTACAGCGCTCCCTGTGTCCCCATGCCCGCCATACCCCCAGTACTCCTTGTGCCTCCACGTCCCCAGTGCTCCCAGTGCCCTCAGAGCTCCCAGTGCTCCTAGTGTCCCCCATGGCCCCAATGCTCCCAGTATTCCCAGTGCCCCCATTGCCATCAGTGTTCCCAGTGCACTCAGTGACTCCAGTGCCCCCTGCGTTCCCAGTGTTCCCTTCAAGTCCTCACAGTGCCCTCCCCAGTGCTTCCAGTGCCATCAGTGTTCCCAGTGCTCCACTGCTCCCACTGCCTGCAATGCTGCCAGTGCCCGCAGTGCTTCCAGTGCCCCCAGTGCCATGAGTGTTCCCAGTGCCCCCAGTGCCTCTAGTGCTCTCAGTGCCTCCAGTGTCCCCTGTGCTCCCAGTACCAGCAGTGCTTCCAGTGCCTCTGGTGCGCCCCAGTGCCCTCGGTGCACCCAGTGCCCCCAGTGCCATCAGTGTTCCCAGTGCCTCTAGTGCTTCCAGTGCCCCCCGTGCTCCCTCTTCCCCCCATGCCCCCTATAACCCCCATGGTCCCGGTGTCCCCCATCCCCCCAGTGCCCCTCCTGCCCTCCATGCCCCCAGTGCCCCCAGTGTTTCTAGTGCTTCCAGTGCCCCCAGTGTTCCCAGTGCTCCCAATGCCCCCAGTGCTTCCAGTGCCCTCCAGTGCTCCCTCTTCCCCCTGTGCCTCCTACAACCCCCATGGTCCCGGTATCCCCCATCCCCCCAGTGCCTCCAGTGCCCCTCCTGCCCTCCACGCCCCCAGTGCCCCCAGTGCCCCCCCACCCCCCTGGCCCTGCACCCACCTTCCCCGTGGGCCACCCAGACGCCGAGGCAGGAGCCCTCCATCCCCCGCAGCATCAGGGCCGGCCCCGGCTCCACCCGCACGGCCACGAACCGCGACTCGAAGCGCCCCGACAGGTTGGGGCTCAGCACCACCGTGGGGGGGGCCCCCTCCTCTGCGCCCCACAGCATCACCGCCCGCCCCCAGGGGACACCCCTCTGGGGACATACCCAGGGGACACCCCCAGAGACACCCCCCCCCCCCGGGACCCCCCCCCAGGGACCCCCCCAGAGGACACCCCTAGGGACCCCCCCCCCCAGGGACCCACCCCCCCCCAGGGGACACCCCCAGGGCCCCCCCAGTCACACACACACACCCCCCCCCCAGGAACACTGACACCCATGGGACCCCCACCATGGGTCACCCCTCCCCAGGGACATCAACCATGGGTGACACCCTCCCCCACTCCCATGGGTGACACCCCCCCCCCCCCCACCCATGAGACCCCCACCATGGGTCCCCCCTCCCCAGAGACATCACCCATGAATGACACCCCCATGAGACCCCCCACCACCCAACCCCCTCCCCATGGGATAACCCCCCAAAGACACCACCCCCCATGGGTGACACCCCCTGTCCCAGGGGACCCCCCCCACCCATGGGTGCCCCCCCCCAGCACCCACCAGAGGGAGGCCCCACCCAGCCCAGCAGGGCCAGGAGCTGGCAGCCGTTGCAGACCCCCAGGCTGAAGGTATCGGGGCGCCGGCGGAAACGCTCCAGGGTCCTCCCCACCCGTGGGTGGAAGCGCACGGCGGCCGCCCAACCTGGGGGGAAAAGGAGGGGTCAGGGCACCCCAAAAATGGGGACACCCCCCCCCGAAACCCGGCAGCCTGGCAGCCCCAAATCCCACCCCCCCCAGCCAGCAGCTCCCAAATCAGGAGCACCCCCAAAATGGCGACCCCCCCCCACCCAGCACCTCGGCATCCCCAAACCCTGCACCTCAGCACCCCCAAACCAAGGGCACCCCCAAAACAGGGATCCCAGCACGCCCAAAATGGGGAACCCAACACCCAGCACCCAACACCCCCAAAATGGGGACCCCCAAACCAGTACCTCAGCACCCCCAACACCCAGCACCCCCAAACCAAGGGCATCCCCAAAATGGGGACCCCAGCACTCTGCCATCCCCAGCACCCAACGCCCCCAACACGGGGACCCCCAAACCAGTACCCCAGCACCCCCAACACCCAGCACCCCCAAACCAGGGGCACCCCAAAACTGGACATCCTCAAACCAGTACCCCAGCACCCCCAAACCCAGGCACCCCAACACCTGGCACCCCCAAACCTGCACTCCAGGACCACCAAACCAGGGGCACCCCAACACCAGGCCACCCTCAAGCCCAGCACCCCTAAACTAGGGGCACCCCCAAATCGTGCACACTTACTCCCTGCACCCCAGCACCCCCAAACCTGGTACCCCAGCACCCCCAAACTGGGCACCCCAACACCCCCAAAACAGGGGCACCCTCAAATCCAGCACCCCAACACCCACACCCCAGCACCCCCAAACCCAGCCACTCCAGCCCCCCCAAACTCAGGCACCCCAACACCGGGGACCCCCCAAAACCAGCCCCCCCAAACGTGGGTAACCCCAAGCCAAGGACACCCTGAAAACAGGGACACCCCAAAAATAGAGGCACCCCAAAACAAGGCACACCCCAAAACAGGGGAACCACCAAAACCAGCAGCACCCCAAAACCAGGGATGCTCCATCCCAGGGACACCCCGAAAGCAGAAGCACCCCAAAAGAAGGGCACCCAAACCCAGGGATATTTCAAAACCAGGGGCACCCACAAACTAGAGCACCCCAAAACCAGGGGCACCTGGAAACAGAACACCCAAAACCAGGAGCACCCCCAAACTAGAACAGCCCAAAACTAGGGCACCCTGAAAACAAGGATGCTGCAGCACCGTGAATCAGGGGCACCCCAAAACCAGCAGCACCCCAAACCAGGGGCACCCCAAAACAGTGACACCCAAAAGACAAGGACACCCTGAAATGGGGACACCCCAAAACCAGGGGCACCTGCAAACAGGGACACGCCAAAGCCAGGGACATCCCCAAACCAGGGTCATTCAGAAGCAGGGACACCCCAAAACCAGGGGCACCCTAACCCAGGGCACCCTGAAATGGAGACACCCCAAAACGAGGGGCACCCTAACCCAGGGCACCCTGAAACAGGGACACCCCAAAACCAGGGTCATTCAGAAGCAGGGACACCCCAAAACCAGGGACACCCTAACCCAGGGCACCCTGAAACCAGGGACACCCCAAAACCTGGGACACCCTAGCCCAGGGCACCCTGAAACAGGGACACCCCCAAACCACAGACACCCCAGAACTGACAGTCACCCTCAAACCCCACAGGGGTCCCCCAAAACACCCCATGTCGGGGTACAGAGCTCCCTGGGGTCTCCCACAAACTGCCCCCAGGTGCGAAATGTGGGGGTTCGGGGGGGGGGTACCCCGAATTCTCACCCTTGGCAGAGCCGAGGACATCGGCGTAGCTGAACCCCCCGACGAAGACGAGCCCCCGGAAGCCGTCGAGGGTGGCGGAGCCCGAGCAGAGGTCCTCGGTCGTCACGTCCCACACCTGGGGACCCCCGGACACCTGGGTCCCCCTGGCCACCGACCCCCTGACCCCCCGGTCCCCCGGGACATGGGGACACGGACACCCAGAGGCCTGGGTCCCCCAGGTCATGGGGACAGGGGGACATGGACCCCCAGATGCCTGGGTCCTCCTGGCCACCCCGGTCCCCCGGGACATGGGGACACGGACACCTGGATCCTTGGGTCCCCCGGGACATGGGGACAGGGGGACATGGACCCCCGGACGCCTGGGTCCCCCAGGACATGGACCCCCGGATGCCTGGGTCCCCCCGGCCACCGACCCCCTGACCCCCTGGTCCCCCAGGACATGGGGACATGGACACCCGGATGCCTGGGTCCCCCGGGACATGGGGACAGGGGACACAGACACCCGGACACCTGGGTCCCCCGAGGCATGGGGAGGGGGACAGACAGACATGGATCCCCGGACGCCTGGGTCCCCTGGGACATGGGGTGGGGGGGAGACGGACATGGACCCCTGGACACCTGGGTCCCCTGGGACATGGAGGTGGGGGGACAGGGACCCCCAGACACCTGGGTCCCCCAGGAGATGGAGATGGGGTGGGGGGGTCCCCGGATGCCTGGGTCCCTCACCTGGAAGCCAGCCATGACGAAGGCGGCCGCCATCTCGCGGTCCCCGTTGCTGCCCTCCTCCCGCAGCACGGCCACGCGCGGCCCCGGCAGCTCTGGGGGCACCAGCGTCACCCCCAGACCCCCACGGCCCCCCACACCCCCGGGATCCCCCAGAGCCCCACGTCTTCCCAGATCCCCCATGATCTCCCAGTCCCCCACATCTTCTCAGACCTCCATGACCCTCAAGACCCCCATGATCCCCAGACCCCCATGTCCTCCCAGACCTCCATGACCCCCAAGACCCCCATGGTCCCCCAGACCCCCATGATCTCCCAGACCCCCATGTCCTCCCAGACCTCCATGACCCCCAAGACCCCCATGGTCCCCCAGACCCCCATGACCTCCCAGCCCCCCATGTCCCCCCAGACCTTCATGACCCCCAAGACCCCCATGATCTCCCAGAACCCCATGACCTCCCAGCTCCCCACGTCTTCCCAGACCTCCATGACCCCCAAGACCCCCATGATGCCTCAGACCCCCATGGCTCTCCAGACCCCCATGTCCCCCCATGACCCCCATGATCCCCCAGACCCCCATGTCCTCCCAGACCTCCATGACCCCCAAGACCCCCATGGTCCCCCAGACCCCCATGATCTCCCAGACCCCCATGTCCTCCCAGACCTCCATGACCCCCAAGACCCCCATGGTCCCCCAGACCCCCATGACCTCCCAGCCCCCCATGTCCCCCCAGACCTTCATGACCCCCAAGACCCCCATGATCTCCCAGAACCCCATGACCTCCCAGCTCCCCACGTCTTCCCAGACCTCCATGACCCCCAAGACCCCCATGATGCCTCAGACCCCCATGGCTCTCCAGACCCCCATGTCCCCCCATGACCCCCATGATCCCCCAGACCCCCATAACCACCCAGACCTCCATGACCCCATGACCCCATATCCCCCCATGACCTCCCAGCCCCCCACGTCCCCCCATCCTCTCACCCATGTGCCGAAGCAGGGGGGGCTCCTCAAGGGGGTCGAAGGTGATGGTGAAGGAAGGTCCCTGGCGTCGGCGCAGCCCGGCCTCCTCCTGGACCACACAGTCCACGGCCGCCTGCTCCCGCTCCAGCCGGAAGCTGGTCTCCTCCCAGAGCTCCCGCAGGTCCCCCACGGGCTCAGACAGCACGGACGCGCCTGCCACCACCACCCGAACCTGCCATGGGGACACGGGCATGGTGAGGGACATGGGGACATGGCCACCACCATGGTCACCACCACCCGAACCTGCCATGGGGACACAGGGATGGTGAGGGACATGGGGACATGGCCACCACCACCCGAACCTGCCATGGGGACACAGGGATGGTGAGGGACATGGGGACATGGCCACCACCATGGCCACCATCACCTGAACCTGCCATGGGGAAACGGGGATGGTGAGGGATATGGGGACATGGCCACCACCATGGTCACCACCACCCGAACCTGCCATGGGGAAACGGGGATGGTGAGGGATATGGGGACATGGCCACCACCATGGTCACCACCACCCGAACCTGCCATGGGGAAACGGGGATGGTGAGGGACATGGGGACATGGCCACCATCATGGCCATCACTATGGACACTGCCATTCACACTTGCAGCGGGACACAGCATGGTCAGGGACACCAGGACAGCCATGGCCATCTCCTGTCCCACCATGACACCATGGGGACACAGCCATGGAGCCACAGCCACCTCCTGTCCCACCATGACACCACAGGGACACATCTGCAGGTCCACCTCCTCCGTCACCTCCCGTGACTAGCCAGCCAGGACCCCCTGCCACCCCCATGTCCCCATGTCCCCTCACCGTGGCGTCGGGCCCGTAGGGGCCGCTGTGGCCGATGGGGACGCAGCGCACGCCGGCCTCCTGGTAGCGGCGACAGACGTCCACGCTGGTGCCCACCGGCACCTCCAGCACCAGCCCTGGCTCCTCCGCGAACAGCACGGCCAGCGCTGCGGGGACAAGGGACACCGGGGGGGGGAGATGGTGACATGGGACATCAGACATGGAGATGGGGACATGGGGACGTGGGACATGGGATGTGGGACGTGGGACATGGGGACAGGGGATGTGAGGACATAGGGGACATGGGGACAGGGGGACTTGGGGATGTGGGGACGTGGGACATAGAGGACATGGAGATGTGGAGACATGAGACATCGGGGGCATCAGGGACATGGGGACGGGGGATGTGAGGACACGGGGACAGGGGGCAGAGGGACATGGGGACAGGGGACATAAGGGACATGGGGACAGGAGGACTTGGGGATGTGGGGACATGGGATATTGGGGACATGGGACATCAGGGACAAGGGGACATGGGCGATGGGGATGGGGGTTACGGGACATAGGGGACATGGGGACATGGGACATAGGGGACTTGGGGATGCGGGGACGTGGGGACAGGGGACATCAGGGACAAGGGGACATGGGCCATGGGGATGGGGGATGCGGGACATAGCGGACATGGGGACATGGGACATGGGGACATGGGACGTGGGACATAGAGGACATGGAGATGTGGGAACATGCGACATCAAGGACATGGGGACGGGGATGTGAGGACGTGGGGACGGGGCAGAGGGACATGGGGACATGCGACATAGGGGACATGGGGACAAGGGGACTTGGGGATGTGGGGACATGGGACATAGAGGACACAGAGATGTGGGGACATGAGACATCAGGGACAAGGGGACATGGGACATGGGGATGGGGGATGCGGGACATAGGGGACATGCGGACATGGGGACGTGGGGACACGGGACATGGGGACAGGAGATGTGAGGACATGGGGACAGGGGGCATAATGGACATGGGGACAAGGACTTGGGGACATGGGGACATGGGGACATTGGGGACAAGGGGACACAGGACATGGGGGCGTGGGGATGGGGGATGTGAGGACGTGGGGACGGGGCAGAGGGACATGGGGACAAGGGGACTTGGCCATGTGGGGACATGGGACATCAGGGACAAGGGGACATAGGGACATGGGGACGTAGGGACATGGGGACGTGGGGACACGGGACATGGGGATGGGAGATGCGAGGACGTGGGGATGGGGCATGGGGACATGGGGACATGAGGACAGGGATATGAGGACGTAGGGACAGAGGGCAGAGGGACATGGGAACATGGGACATCTGGACGTGGGGGACAGGAGGACACGGGGCATGTGACATGAGGACATGGGAGGTGGGACATGGAGGTGAGAGTTCTCCGGGGGTTTCTGGGGGTTCCCCAAGGTGAGAAGGTCCCAGGGGGGGTTCCCCAGGGTTGGGTGTCCCGGGGGGGTGGTTCCCCAGAGTGGGGTGTCCCGGGGGTGTCCCCAGGTGGTCCCGGGAGGGGGGTGACAGTGACTCACGAGAGGCGTCGGGGGGGACGGCGGCGATGTCCACCTGGAGGCCGCAGTTGCCGGCGAAGGCCATCTCCAGCAGGCAGCCCAGTAGCCCCCCGTCGCTCACGTCGTGGCCCGCGCTCAGCCCCCGCTCTGGGGCGCAGCGTCAGGCCCCGCCCCCGCGTCACCCCGCGTCACCCCGTGTCACCCCGCGTCACCCCGACCCTCCCCCCCCCCCCCCTACGCACCCGCCCAACCCCCCTGGTCACCCCAAGTCCTCCGTAGCCCAACCCCGGGGTCACCCCGCATCACGTCGGGTCAGCCGGGGTCACCCCAGGTCCACACACACTGACCCCCCCCGCACCCCAAATCTCCCCCCTGCACCCCAAAACTCCCCCCTGCACCCCAATCTCCACACACCCCCCAATCCCCTCCTGCACCCCAAATGCCCCCACGCACCCCAAATCTCCCCTTCACCCCAATCTCCCCCTGCACCCCAAATGCCCCCCTCTGCACCCCAAATCTCCCTCACACCCAAATCCTTCCTCTGCACCCCAAATGCCCCCCGCGCCCCAAATCTCCCCTGTACTCCAATCCACATACACCCCCAATCCCCTCCTGCACCCCAAAACCCCCTACACCCCAAATCTCCCCTTCAGGCCAATCCCCCCTGCACCCCAAATCCTCCCTCTGCACCCCAAATCTCCCTCACACCCAAATCCCCCCCACCCCCAATCCCCCTTGCACCCCAAATCCCACACACCCTCCAAATCCCCCCACTGCACCCCAAATGCCCCCCTGCACCCCAAAACTCCTCCTCTGCACCCCAAACGCCCCCCTTGCACCCCAAATCCCCCCAGACCCCAAATCTCCTTCCCCCACCCCAATCCCCCCCTGCACCTCAATCTTACCCACCCCCCAAATCTCTTCACTGCACCCCAAATCTTCCTGCACCCCAAATGCTCCCTTCACCCCAATCCCTCCTACACCCCAAATCCCCCCCACCCCCCAAATCCCTCCCACACCCCAAATCCCCCCCACTCCCCCCCCGACTCCCCTTTTCTCCCAGGTCCTCCCCCCCAGCCCCTCCCCACCCCCCCCCACGGCCCCCCAACTCCCCGGGGGGGTCCCCCACCTCCCCCAGCCCCTCCCCACCTCCCCCATGGCCCCCCAGTCCCCCGTGGGGGTGGGGGTGTGTCCCCCCCAAACCCCACCTTGGATGAGGCGCTGGGTGACGCGGAAGGCGGCTGCCAGGATCTCGGGGTCCTCCAGGTCGGGGCAGGTGTCCCCCAACTGCGAGAAGACCTGGGCCAGGGCGCTGCCCCCCAAACGGTGCCGCCCCGGGCTCAGCTGCACCCACAGCAGGGCTCCTGGGGGACCCCAAAATCCATGGGGGGGGGGGCAGCACCCCAAGGTCCCCCCCAAAGGCACCCCAACCCCTCCTACGAGTCACAGCACCCCAAAATGTCCCCAGGGGGTCACCACCCCCCTTGGCTACTCTAGAATCCTCATGGTCACCCCAAAATCTATGGGGGGGGTACAGCACCCCAAGGTCCCCCCCAAAGGCACCCCAACCCCTCCCAGGCGTCACAGCACCCCAAAATGTCCCCAGCTTCCACCCAGGGGGTCACCACCCCCCTTGGCTACTCTAACACCCTCATGGGCACCCCAAAATCGGGGGGGGGGGGGTACAGCACCCCAAGGTCCCCCCCAAAGACACCCCAACCCCTCCCAGGAGTCACAGCACCCCAAAATGTCCCCAACTCCCCCAGTTACCCTAAAACTTTCATGGGCCCCCCAAAATCCAAGGAGGGTCCCAACCCCTGCAAGCACAACAAAACTCTCCAGGGTTCACAGCAGGGCTCCTGGGGGACCCCAAAATCCGGGGGGGGGGGGGGGTACAGCACCCCAAGGTCCCCTCCAAAGGCACCCCAACCCCTCCTACGAGTCACAGCACCCCAAAATGTCCCCAGGGGGTCACCACCCCCTCCTGGTTACCCTAAAACCCTCCCAGGCACCCCAAAATCCATGGAGGGTCCCAACCCCCCTACAAGCACCCCAAAATACACCCAGGGAACCTGGCCTGCCTCCAGGGTACCCCAAAACCTCTATGGGGGAGGGTCTGGATCCCTGAGGGTCCCCCAAAACCGCCCAGGGTTCACAGCACCCCCCAGGGTACCCCAAAACCTCTAGGGGGGAGGGTCTGGATCCCTGAGGGCCCCCCAAACCCCCCCAGGGTTCACAACACCCCCCCATCACCCCAAAACCTCTAGGGGGGAGGGTCTGGATCCCTAAGGGCCCCCCAAACCCCCCCAGGGTCCACAGCACCCCCCAGGGTACCCCAAAACCTCTAGGGGGGAGGGTCTGGATCCCTGAGGGCCCCGCAAGACCCCTATGGGGGTGGCCCTGGGTCCTTAAAGGCACCCCAACCCCCCCTGGATTCACAGCACCCCAAAACTCCTACGAGGGTCATCTTGGCTCCCTGGGGGCACCCCAACCCCCCCCGGGGTTCAGAGCACCCCAAAACCCCCCGGGGTCACTGACCTTTGCCATCAGGACACTTGAGGTCGGGGGTGACGGTGGCCGTGATGTCGGGGCAGACGGCGTAGGCCGAGACCACCAGGGTGCCTGGGCAGGGGTCAAGAGGTCATGGGGGGTCACCAGGGGTCATGGGGGGCTTGGGGTCACGGGGAGCATGGGGGGTCACAGTGGGGCACCCATGGCCAGGAGCAGGGGTGGTGGCACCCATGGGTCACAGCACCATGGTGGTGGCATCCATGACCCATCATCGTGGTGGTGGCACCCATGGGTGCTGGTGCTGTGGCACCCACGACCCATCATCGTGGTGGTGGCACCCATGGGTCCATCCCATTGCTGTGGCACCCATCACCCATCATCGTGGTGGTGGCACCCATGGGTCTATCCCACTGCTGTGACACCCATCACCCATCACCATGGTGGTGGCACCCATGGGTCCATCCCACTGCTGTGGCACCCATGACCCATCACCATGATGGTGGCACCCATGGGTCCATCCCACTGCTGTGGCACCCATGACCCATCATTGTGGTGGTGGCACCCATGGGTCCTGGTGCTCTGGCACCCATCACTCATCACCATGGCGGTGGCACCCATGGGTCCTGGTGCTCTGGCACCCATCACCCATCACCATGGTGGTGGCACCCATGGGCCCTGGTGCTCTGGCACCCATCACCCATCATCACGGTGGTGGCACCCATGGGTCCCCCTTCTGTGTCACCCACGACCCATCCTCATGGTGGTGGCACCCATGGGTGCTGGTGCTGTGGCACCCATCATCATGGTGGTGGCACCATGACCCATCCTCCTGGTGGTGTCACCCCTGAGCTCCTCCGCCACGGTGGTGGCCCTGCCACCCATGACCCCGCGCCACGCCAGCAGCACCCGCCACCCCCCACCCCGGCAGCGGGACTCACCGGGTGCCAGGACGGTGTCGGTGCCGACGCGGGCGGCCATGCTGAGCGAGTCCTTGCCCCCGTCGATGGCCACGCCCAGGCGGTGCAGGAGCCCCACCAGCCCCTCGCACGCCGTCACCAGCGCCCCCCCCTCCGCCCCCGTCTTCGCCCCCCACATCCAGTTCCCCGAGCACTTCACGTCCTGGGGACACGGGAGACACGGGGACATGGGGGACACAGGGGACATGGGGACATGGGGGACACGGGACACACGGGAGACACGGGGACACAGGGGACACGGGGACACGGGACACAGGACACAGGGGGGACACAGGACACATGGGGACACAGGAGACATGGGGGACACGGGGACACGGGGGACACGGGGGACATGGGGGACACGGGGACATGGGGACATGGGGACAGGGGGGACATGGGGACATGGGACACAGGACACACAGGGGACACAGGACACATGGGGACACAGGAGACATGGGGGACACGGGGGACACAGGGACATGGGGGACACAAGACACACGGGAGACACGGGCACATGGGGGACACAGGACACAGGGGACATGGAGGACATGGGGGACACAGGGACATGGAGACACGGGACACACGGGGAACACAAAGACAAGGACACGGGGACACGAGGGACAAAGAGACACCAGGACCACGGCGGGGGGACGTGGAGATGCAGAGAACAACGGGGACGTGGGGACACAAAAGGACACGGGACAAGGGGGGAGGGGACAGGTCAGAGCCACCGTGTGTCCCAGCCCCCTCCTGCCACCCTCAACCCCCCGAATTGTCCCCTGGGAGCCCCCAACCTCCCCTGTCACCTCCCACCCCATGGCTGTGGCAGTCTCAGTGGCCGTGGCATGGCCATGCCATGGTGCCCGTGGGCCATGCCATGGCCCCTGTGACCATGACGTGGCCCTCGTGACCATAGCTTGGTCCCCAGGGCAGTGACATGGTCCTGGTGTCTCCCATGGCCATCATGGGACCTCGCCATGGCCCCTGTAGCCGTGGCATGGCCCTGGTGTGACAATGACATTGCCTCTGTGGCCGTGGTGAGCACCCTGCAGCCTCATGTCCCATAGCTGTGCCATGACCATGCCGTGGGCCCTCTTGGCCATGCCATGGCCATGCCATGATCCTCCATGGCCATGCCTTGGCCCAACCATAGTCCCCCTTGGCCATGTCATGGTCATGCCATGGTTCTCTTTGGCTGTGCCATGGCCACACCATGGTGGTCCCCCTTGACCATGTCATGGCCACGCCGTGATCCCCTTTGGCCGTGCCATGGCCATGCCATAGTCCTCCATGGCCATGCCTTGGCCCAGCCATAGTCCCCCTTGGCCATGTCATGGTCATGCCATGGTTCCCCTTGGCTGTGCCGTGGCCACACCGTGGTGGTCCCCTTTGACTATGCCATGGCCATGCCCTGATCCCCTTTGGCTGTGCCACAGCCATGCTATGGTCCTCCATGGCCATGCCTTGGCCCAACCATATTCCCCCTTGGCCATGCCATGGCCATGCCATGGTTCCCCTTGGCTGTGCCATGGCCACAGCGTGGTGGTCCCTCTTGGCCATGCCATGGCCACGCTGTGATCCCCTTTGGCCATGCCATGGCCATGCCATGGTCCTGCCAAAGCCATGTCACTGCTCCCGTAGCCAACCCATGTCCTTGCCATGGCACAGCCATTCCATAGCCACGCCATCACCGTGTCATTGCTCCCGTAGCCATCCCATGGCCTTGTCATGGCAGTGGCATGTCCCCCATGGGATGGCCATCCCATAGTCATGCCATGACCATGTCATTGCTCCCACAGCCATGCCGTGGCCTTGCCGTGGTGATGGCGTGGCCTCCATGGCGTGGCCATCCCATGGACGTGCCGAAGCCATGTCACTGCTCCCGTAGCCATCCCATGGCCGTGCCGTGGCATCGGCGCGGTGGCGGCAGCGCAGTACTCACGCGGAGGTCGGTGATGTGGGCGAAGACGAGGTTGGTGAGGGCCTCGGTGAGGGCCAGGCGGGCGCCAGCGGCCGGATCCAGCAGGCCCTTGATGGGCTGCTCACCCAGCGCTGTGGCCGCCCCCACCGTGTCGAAGTGGGACAGGGCCACCACAGCCACGTCGGCCAACGGCGTGTGCAGGGGCCCCACGCACTGCTGCTGGGCCACCAGCCCCGTCACCGAGCGGTCCACCTGCCCCGGGGACAGTGACGTCAGCAGGGGACACGGGCTGGGACATGGCCACAGGGATGGGTTTTGGTGGGGACAGGACTGGGACATGTAGGGGACATGGGTGGGATGTATCTCGGGGGGACAGGGACAAGGACACGGGCTGGGACATTCCCCAGGGGGTGGCATTGACTCGGGGGACAGGGAGTGGGACATGTCATGGAGGGACATGGAGTGGGACACGTCGGGGACGTGGACGCAGTGGGAGGAGCACTGGGGACATGGAAGGGGATTGGTGACACAGAGGGATTGGTGGCACAGAGATCGGGGACATGGAGTTGACCATGGCCACCAAGGAGGTTGGGGTCACGGAGGGGATCAGGGACATGGAGGGGACCATGGCCACCAAGTGGGTTGGGGACACAGAGGGGATTGGTGGCACAAGGAGACTGAGGACATGGAGGGGACCATGGTCACGTAGTGGGTTGAGGACACAGAGGGGATCGGGGACATGGACAGGACTGTGGCCACCAAGTAGTTTGGGGACGTGGAGGGGATGGGTGACACAGAGGGGATCAGGGACATGGAGAAGATCGGTGACATGGAGGGGATCAGGGACACAGAGGGGACCGCAGCCAACAAGTGGGTTGGGGACATGGAGGGGACTGGGGACACGGAAGGGATCAGGGACACGGAGGCGATCAGGGACATGGAGGGGATTGGTGACACAGAGGGGATCAAGAACATGGAGTGGACCATGGCCACCAAGTGGGTTGGAGACACAGAGGGGATTAGTGGCACAAAAGGACTGAGGACATGGAGGGGACCATGGTCACTTAGTGGGTTGAGGACACAGAGGGGATCAGGGACATGGACGGGACTGTGGCCACCAAGTAGTTTGGGGACATGGAGGAGATTGGTGATGCAGAGGGGATCAGGGACACTGAGGGGACCGTGGCCACCAAGCAGGTTGGGGACATGGAAGGGACTGGTGGCACAAAGGGACTGAGGACATGGAGGGGACCATGGCCACTTAGTGGGTTGGGGACATGGAGGGTACTGTGGCCACCAAGTGGGTTGGGGACACAGAGGGGATTGGTGGCACAAGGAGACTGGGGACATGGAGGGGACCATGGCCACTTAGTGGGTTAGGGACATGGAAGGAACTGGGGACACGGATGGGATCAGGGACATGGAGTGGACCACAGCCACCAAGTAGGTTGGGGACATGGAGGAGATCGGTGACATGGAGGGGATCAGGGACACAGAGGGGACCACGGCCACCAAGTGGGTTGGGGACATGGAGGGTACTGTGGCCACCAAGTGGGTTGGGGACACGGAGGGGATCAGGGACACGGAGGCGATCAGGGACATAGAGGGGATTGGTGACACAGAGGGGATCAAGAACATGGAGTGGACCACAGTCACCAAGTAGGTTGGGGACATGGAGGAGATCGGTGACATGGCGGGGATCAGGGACACAGAGGGAACCATGGTCACCAAGTGGGTTGGGGACACAGAGGGGATTGGTGGCACAAGGAGACTGGGGACATGGAGGGGACCATGGCCACCAAGTAGGCTAGGGACACAAAGGGTACTGTGGCCACCACATAGGTTAGGGACATGGAGGGGACTGGTGGCACGAGGGGACTGGGGACACGGAGGGGACCACAGCCGCCAGGGATGCAGGTGCAGGGAGGCCCAGGGGAGCCCATGGCCGGGGTTGGGGACACGGGGGGGATACGGGGGGAAACAAGAGGACACAGGGGGGGACGTGGGTACCTTGTTGGTGAGGTAGCGCTTGCTGGCCACGGCCGGGAGCCGCAGGACCCGCTCCAGCGCCTGCCGCACCGACAGCCCTGGGGGCAGCGCCAGCGGGCGCAGGGTGGGGGACACCCGCTGCAGCACGAACTCCTGGGGGGCACAGGGGGATGGGGATCCCATCACCATGGGGGTCCCCATCCCCACCGGGGACCCATTGAGTGGTCCCCATCATCATGGTGGTCTCCATCCCCTTTGGGTGTCCCCAACTGGGGGGGTCCCCATCGCCATTGGGTGGTCCCCATCATCATGGTGTTCCTCATCCCCATTGGGTGGTCCCCATCATCACAGTGGTCCCCATCTCCACTGGGCATCCCCATTTCTAACTGGGGTGTCCCCATCCCCATGGGTGGTCCCCATCCCTGTTGGGTGTCTCCATTCCCAACTAGAGTGTCCCCATCTCCATTGGGGGGTCCCCATCATCATGGGGGTCCCCATCATCATGGAGGTCCCCACCCCCGTTGGGTGTCTCCATTCCCAACTGGGCTGTCCCCATCCCTGCTGGGTGTCCCCATTCCCAACTGGGGGGTCCCTATCATCATGGGGGTCCCTATTCCCAACTGGGGTGTCCCCATCCCCACTGGGGGGGTCCTCATTGGGGGGTCCCCATCATCATGGAGGTCTCCATCCCTGTTGGGTGTCTCCATTCCCAACTAGGGTGTCCCCATCTCCATTGGGGTGTCCCCATCATTATGGGGGTCCCTATTCCCAACTGGGGTGTCCCCATCCCCATTAAGGGGTCCCTATTGGGGAGGTCCCATCATCACGGAGGTCTCCATCCCCATTGGGTGTCTCCCTTCCCAACTGGGCTGTCCCCATCCCCGTTGGGTGTCCCCATTCCCAACTGGGGGGTCCCTATCATCATGGGGGTCCCCATCATCTTTGGGAGGGTCTCATTCCCATTGAGATGTCCCCATCATCATGGTGGTCACCATCCCTGTTGGGTGTCCCCATTCCCAGCTGGGGTGTCCCCATTGCGGGGTCCCCATCATCATGGTGGTTTCCACCTCCGTTGGGTGTCTCCATGCCCAACTGGGAGGGTCCCCATCCCTACTGGGGATGGGTCCCAACACCCCAGGGGTGTTCCTCAGGTCCCAGCCCCTGGGGTGACCACGACGGGTCCCCCCAGGGGTCCCCCACCCCCCCGGGCCCCCCCTCACCTTGCGGGGCATCTTGCCCAGCACCCACTCGAGCTCCAGGTTGACAGGAGTGGGCAGCCCCTCATGGGACCCCCCCTCGGGCACCGGCGCCTCCAGGTCATCCACCAGCACGATCTGGGGGGGGGGTGGTGGTCAGCAGGGCCAGGGCACCCCCAAAACATCCCCCAGGGACCTTCCTGGTCCCCAGGGACCCCAAAAGGACTCCAGGGACCCCCCAAAGCTCCCCTTGCCCGAAAGGGACCCCCAAAAGCCACCCCCGGGGACCTCCCTGGGTCCCTCAATCTCCCCAGGTCCCTCCAGGTCCCTGTGTCCTGGCCCCATGGCCCAATGTCCCTCCATGTGTCACCATGTCCCCCACGTCCCCACGTCCCCATGGCCCATGTCTCCATCTCCCCAAGTCCCCACGTCCCCACATTCCCGTGTCCCCATGGTGTCCTTCATGGCCCTGCATCCCTATGTCCCATGTCCCCACATCTCTACGTCCCCATGTCCCTGTGTCCCCATGTCCCCGTATCCCCACACCCCATGTCCCCATGGTGTCCTCCATGTCCCTGCATCCCTATGTCCCATGTCCCCAAGTCCCCACATTCCCATGTCCCCATGGTGTCCCCCATGTCCCTATGTCGCATGTCCCCACGTCCCATGTCCCCATCTCCCCGTGTCCCCACATCCCATGTCCCCATGTCCCCATGTCCTCACGCCCCATGTCCCCATGTCCCCATGTCCGCCACGTCCCTATGTCCCCACATCGCACATCCCCATGTCCTCATGTCCTCACGTCCCACGTCCCCACGTCCTCCATGTCCCTGGACCCCCACATCCCATGTCCCCATATCCCCACGGTGTCCCCCATGTCCCTTCATCCCTATGTCGCATGTCCCCACATCCCCACATCCCCACGTCCCATGTCCCATGTCCTCACAGTGTCCCCCAATGTCCTGGCATCCCCATGTCCCATGTCCCCACGTCCCCATGTCCTCCACGTCCCCCTGTCCCACATCCCATGTCCCCACATCCCACATTCTCACCTCCCCACATTCCCCTGTCCCCACGTCCCCACATCCCATGTCCCCACACTGTGCCCCCATGTCCCATGTTCTCCATGTCCCCACATCCTCATCTCTCCACACTGTCCCATGTCCCCACGCTGTCCCCCCATGTCCCATGTCCCCACACCCCACATCCTCATCTCCCCACACTGTCCCATGTCCCCACATCCCATGTCCCCACGCTGTCCCCCATGTCCCATGTCCCCATGTCCTCCATGTCCCCACGTCCCATGTCCCATGTCCCCAAGTCCCACATCCTCATCTCCCCACACTGTCCCATGTCCCCACATCCCCACATCCCATGTCCCCAGTGTCCTCCATGTCCCATGTCCCCATGTCCCCACATCTGATGTCCCCACGGTGTCCCCCCATGTCCCCATGTCCTCCATGTCCCCATGTCCCACGTCCCCACGCTGTCCCGCCATGTCCCATGTCCCCATGTCCCCATGTCCTCCATGTCCCCATGTCCCATGTCCCCACATCCCACGTTCTCATCTCCCCGCACTGTCCCACGTCCCCACGCCGTCCCCCCCGTCCCTGCGCCCCTATACGCTCCCGTCCCCCACCCGCCCCGCCCCGTGCCCCCTTACCCGCCCGTCCCCGGTGACGGTCCCCACCACGCAGAGGGGACAGCGCTCGCGGGCCGCCAGGCGCCGCAGCAGCTCCAGCCGGGGCGGCCGCACCAGCAGCGCGTTGGACTCCTGGTACTCGGCGCCCCACAGCTCCAGCACGCTCAGCGTCGGGTCCCCCCGCTGCCACCACCCGCGTCACCGCGGCGGGGGGCACCACGGGCACCGGGGGGGCAGGGGGCACCGGGGGACACCAGGGACACAGGGGGCACCAGGGACACAGGGGGCACTGGGGGAACAGAGGGCACCAAGGGGACAAAGGGCACCAGGGGCACAAGGGGCACCAAGGGGACAAGGGGCACCAGGGGACACCAGGGACCCAGGGGGCACCGGGGGAACAGGGGGCACCGTGGGAACAGAGGGCACCAAGGGGACAAAGGGCACCAGGGGCACAAGGGGCACCAGGGGGACAGTGGGGGGACAAGGGGCAGCGGGGGGGACAAGGGGCACCAGGGGACACAAGGGGCACCAGGGGGTGGGGGACAACAAGGGGACAAAGGGCACCAGCGGGCATTGGGGGGCACCAGGGGCACAAAGGGCACCGGGTGGATAAGGGGCACCAAGGGGACACCAGGGACACAAGGGACACCGGGGAGTGGGGGGCACCAGGGGAACAAGGGGACAAAGGGCACCAGGGGGACAAGTGGCACCAGGGGACACCAGG
>WNMK01000050.1:563831-578335 GCA_009819775.1 Phoenicopterus ruber ruber | reverse complement strand
CACAGAATCCTTTAGGTTGGAAAAGACCCTTAAGACCATCGAGTCCAACCACAAATCTAACACTGTCAAGTCCACCACTAAACCATATCCCTAAGCGCCCATGTGCACACATCTTTTAAACCCCTCCAGGGATGGAAGCTCAAATCCTGAGCTGGCAGGACAACATTGGCTGCAGTTAGACATAAGATGCTTGTCACAACTGTGAGTTCAGACCTCACTGGCAGAGTTTCTCATACCCCTCACTGAGAAGGGCAGGGTGTTGGGGAGATGGGAGCACGCTGCAGTCACCCAGAAACACAGACAGTGCCCAAACCCTCCTTCCCTTGGCCTCTGGCATCCCATTTCTGGAGATACAAAGCTGTGGATAATCATGTTAAAATGCACAGAACGCAATAATCCTTCAAGAGTTTGTATAATTTCTCTAAGAGTATCAGTATTTAAAAAAAATAGAAAAGAAAAAGAAAAAAAGGGTTAATGTGCCTAAATAGAAATATCTGCATCATAGCAGTCTGCATCTGTGGTAGCCATTCTGGACAGTGCCAATTAAATAGGTGTTTGCAATGTAAGGCATGATACCCCATCTCAGAAGAGATATCTAAGTGGTTCAGATGAAGGGTGGTCGCAAAATCAACCTTGTGTCCCTGGGTGGCATGGGACACTGCTGGGTCCCTCTCCAGAGAGCGGCAGAGGTGGATCCCCTTCTCAGGACAGTCTCCTTGCCAGGAAGACACAGCCACGGGTGGTAACTCCTCAGGTCTTGTGGCACTTCACTCGAATCCGCTCTTGATAGATTTGGGCTTTTCTGTGACTCCTCTTCTGCACAAGACGATCACAACAAGACAACCATTCCCTAAGAGATGGCCATAAGGCCCTGCTATGGAAAAGAAAGCTTAGCATGAGCTCTGGAGTGAGTGAGGAAGGTTATAAAAAGCACCAGGAAGAATCAAGGAGCTCAAGGCCTCTTCTGAAGAGTGCGTGGCCCTGAGCAGCAACAACAGGCTGCCCAGGGAGCGTGTGGAGTCTCCTTCTCTGGAAATATTCAAACCCACCTGGACGCAGCCCTGTGCAACCTGCTCTGGGTGACCCTGCTCTGGCAGGGGTGTTGGACTAGATGATCTCCAGAGGTCCCTTCCAACCCCTGCCATTCTGTGATTCTGTGATTCTGTGTGATTGGTAATCAGTTAAACTAATTTCCCCAAGCCCAATCTGTTTTGCTCGTGAAAGTACTTGATGAGTGATCTCCCTGTCCTTATCTCGACTCATGAGCGTTTTGTCATGTTTTCTTTCCCCTGTCCTGTTGAGGAGGGGGAATGATAGAGCGGCTTGGTGGGCACCTGGCAGACAGCCAAAATAACGCACCACACCCCCTTGCTGGCTCCTCTAATCCTCAATGACAAAGCTAATCCTCCCTACTGTCCGTCCCATAGAGGAGCTCTTTACATCTGACCTGCCCCTTCGCAAAGAGGACATCCTCCCCTCCTCATCCGCCCTGCCACCCCTTCTGCAGCACCCCAGGTGAGCAAGCTGTCCCACCACATCTCATTCATCCAAAACCATCACAGTGCTGTGAGAGTCCACTTCCTCCTCTCTGTTCTCTTGCTCCTCCTGCCTGTGCACATCTGGACTGTGGCACCGCCTTGTTACAGGAGAACATGGGAGCAAGGGCCCAAGCCCCAACGTAGGGAAAGGCTTTGTGTCAGGGCACAGACCTGCTGGAGTGTTTGGCAGATGTGTTTTGGCACCCCAGGCACCTGGCATGGCACTAGAGGCTTTTTCTTATGCCATTGAAATGAGCGGCCTGAGGTATTCAGTGCCGGGATGTGGATGTGACACAGCTTGGCAGAGACTGGAGCTCTCGTGAGTACAGTGGCTAGAGAGAGACCCGGGTCTCTGTCCGGGGCAGCCCTCCATTTGCTCAGCTCAGTAGCTCCGCACGCTCCCGGGAGATATTGGACAAAGGCACGTAGGTGGCTGGTGTCATTGTGGGAGGCAAAGGCTGCCCCCCTTCCCCCTCGGGCCCTCAGCTGATGCTCAGGAAGAATGTGGGTATTCTCAGGGATTTTCCATCAGAGCTTGCAAACACTTGCCCATATCCTGGACCACCACTGGCACCTCAGTCATCCCCAAGTGTCTGTGTGTGAGCACCTGAGTCCCCCTGAAGAAAGACAAGGGGCTCCGAGCAGGCGCTCACATGCAGGCAAGTCTTTTCCGCACCCCTGAACTGAACCAAGAGGATTCCCTTGGGTGTTGGGTGCATGGGGGCAGCTGGATCCCACTTCAGCCCAGGGGCTTCCAGCTTGGGATAAGATGCCTGTGTTGCCTCGGATGAATCCCTACCTTGCACAGGGGAAGCCAACCCCTCCCTCTCCCTGTCTGTGTGTCTTTTTGTTATGGTACAGGAATGGAGGTGTCCAGAGGGGAACATTTACACCTCTCGCAGTCAACCACGCTCTGGCAGGACAAAACCATTCTTCTGGAATCAGTCTCTCTCCACAGTTTAGTGAGGGATTGTCCATGATTACTTGAGTTGACTTCAAAGCATGTTCCCCTGGAAGGACCCTGGTGCCTTTCAGGAGCTGTCAGCCCTTGGAGCCCCAGGGACACCTGGAGGGAGCCCAGAGGGGGCAGAGAAAGTGCTGCCTTGGGCTGGGCCTCTGCTGCTGAGCTGGGCCGGGCTCCTGGGATGGAGGGAGCTGATGGCAAGCGGGCAGCGCTGCCGAGAGACAGCTCTGCCCAGGAGCAGCTCCTCTGCAAAGCGCAGCAGGGCTGAGGGCACTGCCTGCAGGCCCCGAGGGGAGAGGAGCGAGGCAGAGAGAGGTTAAAGGCAGTCTGGGCTGGGAGGATGATGAGAGCTCACTGGAGGGGGAAATCTTCACAGCCCTCTACATGGTAAGTCTCTGAGCTGCAGGCGATGACAATCACAGCCTGTAGGATCTTTCATGAGGACACTCAGTTTCCCTAGTATAGAGGAGGAGGATGTACTCCAGGGCAGGGCTTTCCTGCTGCACTGTCAGAGGGACAGGGCGTGACATTTCCCTTCTCCCAGGGCTGGCTGCAGGGGTGTGAAGGTGGGTGTGCAGCCACGGGTGCCCAGGGCTGTCCTTCAGGGCAGTCCCTGCGCCCCAGGGGCTGTGTGCCGTAGCAGGGACTCTGCTGCCTGCCAGGGTCAGTACTCAGCCTGCCCGGGAGCTCCCCAGGCGCTGTGGGGAGAAGCTGTGGGTTGGAAGGAGAGACCCCTGGCAGGTCAGGGTCCTTCTGCTCTCAAGAGAGTGTGGTGTTGGCCAGGGCTGCTCACAGCTGCAGATCACTACAAGACATTCCCCAGGAGATTTTTCAAGCAGCAGAGCAAGGCAGGGAGTACCTGAAAGGGAAGGATCCTGTTCTTTCCGCCTTCTGCTCTGGGTTGTCTGGGTGGGCAGTGGGACATAGAAATTAATGTCTCAGTTCAGAAGGAGGCACTGAAATTGCAAATCTGTTACTCTTAGAGGTGAATAAACCAGGGAGTATCAGAAATCAACACACCGTGGCTTCCAGACAGCATCAGTATCACTTTTCCAGTCTCATCAGGGCTGGTCTGAGGTTCCCATCAGAGCCTGCCCACACAGAGATGCCCTGGGCAGTGCCTGCTGCCAGGAGGGGTCTGCAGGGCAGAGCTGAGCACACAGCGGGTGGGATGGGCTCTGGGAGCACTGACAGGGAGGGGACCTGGGGACAGAGAAGCAGCTCCAGGCAGGGACAGCCCCAGGCAGCAGAGACATGGGCAGGGAGGGAGAGGGAGCTACTACCAGTCATGCTATCAGAGGAGGAACTCGGGCATCTCCCTGCCATCCCCTGCAGTGTTGATGCCTACCCCTTAGGAACGCTCTCAGGCCCCTCTCCCACCCAGCACAGCTTCTGTCTTCAAGGCTGGGGGGTCTCAGTCTGAGCTGCTTCCTCGGCAGCCCAGCTTCCGAGAAGGAGAAGCTCCTGAGGCTGAGCCTCTGTCTCTCCCCGTTCACCCTTGGCAGGAGCATTGGGCATGTCTCTTTGCCCCCCCCCCACTGCCTCTGCTGCCCCTGTTCTTCCCCTCAAACTCTCTGTGGTTGGGGTTTCAGCTGCAGCTCAGACACTGACGCTGCAAGTCCTGCCATGCAGATGTCTCCGTGGGAGCAAATTCCCTAAGCCCACCGTACCCCATGGGGCTCGGGGAAGTGCAATGTGTGGGGCTGGTGAATAAGCCCAATCTGTTCCAGTCAGAACAGCTTTAGGACGTCCCAGTCCTCTCCTGGCATTATCGTGCTGGAGGATGTTGAACAAATCGTCTGCATCACAAGTGGATTATGTCTGATGTATAAAGTAAATAGGAGAATTTGTCCCTCCCTTTCGCAGGCAGCAATGCTGTAGGGCAGGGCTGGCTCCTTGGGAGCCCAAAGCAAGAGGCAATGCTCCGCACAGCACGCTCAGAAAGCACAAACCACAGCTCCGGCCAGGGAGATGACCACCGGTCCTGCTGAAAAGGAGACAGGCAATTTGCGTTTGTGTGTGTAGTGGGCCAGGTGTGGGTTTCAGAGGGGTGGTGGTCAAGGATGGGAAGAGATTTGCTCATAGAAATCTGTCCTAACATGTCAGTGTGCCCTCCTCCTTCCACAGTGCCCCACGCTCAGAGGCAGCAAATGTCCAACGGCAGCTCCATCACCCAGTTCCTCCTCCTGGCATTCACAGACACGCGGGAGCTGCAGCTCTTGCACTTCTGGCTCTTCCTGGGCATCTACCTGGCTGCCCTCCTGGGCAACGGCCTCATCATCACCGCCGTAGCCTACAACCACCGCCTCCACACCCCCATGTACTTCTTCCTCCTCAACCTCTCCCTCATAGACCTGGGCTTCATCTCCACCACTGTTCCCAAATCCATGGCCAATTCCCTCTGGGACATCAGGGCCATCTCCTACTTGGGATGTGTTGCACAGTTAGTTTTTGTCTTTTTCTGTGCTGCAGTGGAGTTTTATATTCTCGTTGTCATGGCCTACGACCGCTACGTTTCCATCTGCAAACCCCTGCACTATGGGACCCTCCTGGGCAGCAGAGCTTGTGGCCACATGGCAGCAGCTGCCTGGGCAGTGGGTTTCTCACTGCTGTGCTGCACACGGCCAATACATTTTCACTACCCCTCTGCAAGGGCAATGCCCTTCACCAGTTCTTCTGTGAAGTCCCCCAGATTCTCAAGCTCTCCTGCTCACACACCTACCTCAGGGAAGTTGGGCTGCTCATGTTTAGTGCTTTTGTATTTTGGTCGTGTGTTGTTCTTATCATGCTGTCCTACGTGCAGATCTTCAGGGCTGTGCTGAGGATCCCCTCTGAGCAGGGACGCCACAAAGCCTTTTCCACCTGCCTCCCTCACCTGGCCGTGGTCTCCCTCTTTCTCAGCACTGGCACCTTTGCTCACCTGAAGCCCCCCTCCATCTCTTCCCCATCCCTGGATCTGGTGGTGGCAGTTCTGTACTCAGTGGTGCCTCCAGCATTGAACCCCCTCATCTACAGCATGAGGAACCAGGAGCTCAAGGAGTCCATCAGGAAAGTGATTTCAGGGATGGTTCTCAAGAGTGGTAAATTTTCCATCACTCTGCAGAAATGACTCCCAGGGTGCCCCATTGCTGTCCTGTCCTTTCTTTGCCGTATTATCATTTTTGTTACCATTCTCTGTATTGTTATTAGTTTTTATTATTTCCCTACATAAATGTCTGAATCCCTCTTACTTCTCTTGAGGAATGAACCTTCTGTTTCTAACTGGGATCTGAAAT
The DNA here is from genome assembly GCA_009819775.1 of Phoenicopterus ruber ruber. Lineage (NCBI taxonomy): Eukaryota > Metazoa > Chordata > Aves > Phoenicopteriformes > Phoenicopteridae > Phoenicopterus > Phoenicopterus ruber. The sequence goes on along the minus strand of WNMK01000050.1, from coordinate 572,558 downwards.
CACAGTGTGTCTCTCACTAGTACAGAGCTGACACTCTCACAGCATCTCTGAAATAAAATGCAATCACTCCAGTGCACTGACTGACGTTTGAGCTCTTCTTCCAAAACAACAGGTCCAAGGAACTTCACCCCCAAAGGGCCTATTGCTCCTTGGAACTGGAAGACAAAAGCTCATGGTCCCATTGTAGCTGTTAGAGTCCAAGGGGTGGATTTTGGACTCACCCATTGGTGTGTGGCGACCGTGGACATGGTGAATGGTCAGTGAAGTACGTACCCAGGTTTCTCAGAGTTGACAGTGCAGAAGAAATCCTCCAGGAAGGTAATCTGGAGCTTCCTGGAGAGCCTTGGGCTTCTACAGGAACAGCATGTGCCTGGGGTAAGCGGTGACTGAGGCCCCACCACTGAGGGAGAGATCACCCAAGGTGAGTCACCCAAATGGAAAGGGCTAAATACCGGTATCTGCAAGGAAAAAAGATGGACATACCTGACCAGACACAGACCAACTCCAGCGGAGAACCGTGCCTTGGCAGCCACCACCACACAACACAACACACACCAACCATGGACAACACAATTATCCCGTGTTGTTCCCTCCTCAGGCTGATCTGGTGTGAAGGTCATGAGTGGTCTGTCCATCCTCTGCAGCATTTCCCCACGGGCACACCCCCACAGTCCCTCCAGTGTGGGCCCGAGATTTGGGTCTGCCCAGGTGTCCTACCCACTCCTGGAGCTGTTCCCCACTTGGCAACTTCAGCCTTGGCTCTCTCCACATCCTGGTGCCCTCCTCTTCCAGCCAGCCCCACTGGGAGGTGGCCAGCAAAGCATATACGTACAGTCACACACACACACACTAATGAGCACGCTCACCAGCAAATAGCCAGGAGCAGAGTTTCATACGAAGGCAGGACACACCATGGGCATCAGGCACAGGGTCTGGACAGAGCAGCACTGAGCAGCCCCTTCCCAACTGCAGCTGGCCCCTTGCATCCCCCTCCTCCCCATCCACAGGCTTCTTCCTCCCAGTCCACCTGCATCCCTTCCTGACTGTGTCCCAGTCCCCTCCCCAATTAACAACTCTCACCAATTACTTTTTCCCCAATGGTCTCAGGTCTGTTCCATTTGTACCAGTTTGGCCTCTTCTCGTATCTCTGCTCTTCAACCACTCGGGAGACCCAGCTGGGACACGTGTGCTGCCCGTACTTCCAGTCCCTGCTCCCACGGTTCTCTCTCTCATCCCACAGTTTCTCAGCCCATGTCCTGTGTGTTCCCATTGGATGTACAGGTGTCTTCACCCCAGGGCAGGGCCTGAGCAGGGGCTCACTCATCTGCCTGCAGCCTTCACAGCTGGTGCTTTGGATGACCTCGTGATGCCTGCCTGCTCCTGGCTAATCCCATTGCTGTAATGAAGGGAACTCCAAGCAACAGCCCAACCAGGGTGGTTTTCCCCACTTCTACCCTCCCTGAGCAGTCCTCTGTGTCCTGCTGGGGTTTGTGATTGCTTCATGATGTCACAGTACCTGCCTGCCTGCTGCAATTCAGGCAGGTTGCAAAAGAAGTGACCTCAAAATCACCCCCCCAGCTCCAATGCCTCTCCAGGCATCTCTCTCTTCCTGCAAAAGAAGGAACCTCCCAGGCAACTTCCCAGCCACTTCCCCTTTGCCGGCCTCTCCTCTCCCCTCCCTTCCCCTCCCCAGCGCTGTCATTTCTGCTGGGCAGGCAGCAACATGCTGCCCGTAGGGCCTGCAGAGCCCTGGTGGGACAGCTGGAGCGGTGGGAGGGCAGCCACAGAAGGCGAGGGCTCCTCAGGCCTGCGGGCAGGCGGGCCGTGCTGTCTCCACCAATCATGCCTGGGAGGAGAGCAGCACAGGGATGATTGATAAGCCATCTGACCTATCATTTCATGGGAGGAGTAAGATGGACAGCCCAGCCAGCCAATCAGAGGAAAGATCACCAGGGAAGGGCAGGCACTGGTGGGGGCGTGACCCCTCAGACAGCCAATCAGAGAGAGCATCACCTCAGGGAAGGGCAGGCACCACATCTACACAGAGTGACAGCACAGGCCGCCAATAAGAGGTCATGTCTCAGGTGAAGGGCGGGCACTGCAGCAGAGCCGCCTGACTATGTGCGGGCCAATCAGAGGCAGTATCACCTCAGGGGAAGAGACTGACAGCCCTCCTGACCTATACCGGTAGAGACTGATGTGAGAAGGAGGCGGGCTCTGCCAGCAGCCAGGCCAAGCTTGGACATGGGGCCTGTCTCAAGGCTGAGCAGCCCCCAGCCTAGGCCCAGGGCCCCTCTTCCCCACTTCTCTCCACCCCCATGTTCTGGAACCCCCCGTCTCCATGGGAGCCACCGCCTCACAGAGAGTCAGTGTCCCCTGGCTGGGGCCACTAGACGGCAGCCATGGGCCACCGGTCTTCTTGCCGCCATCGCCGCTGGCATCCGACCAACAGTGACAGGATTTGACGGTGAGGCCGCCGGGATGGCAATGGGGTGGACGATAATGGCTGGGGGGTGATGGTTTCTGTGGGGCTGCCCGCCATCACCTCCCCCACATCCCCTCCCACAGCCCAAGCGACCCCGCAGCAGCCTGACGGGTGATGAGGAGGCGAGGACGTGGCCACCATCCAGCATCTACCCTGAGATGGTGAGTTGAGGAGGGGGGGATGGCGGGGCTGGGGTCCTCCCTGTCAAAGCAGGGGGTGTCCCAGGGTTGATGCTCTCCCCCCCTCTCTCCCCACATTTACTGCACATCATTTTCTTCTGACGCTGCCCGACCTGCTGAGACTAGGCCAGACCTGCTACACCTCCACGAGGTGTGTGACAGTTGAGGCCGCCTGGCGCCACCTCGCACCCCTCTCGCCCTCGCCGCTGCCAGCGCCCAGCCCTGTGAGAGGGCCGCCGTCCTCAACTGCGACTCCTTGCCATTGCCAAGGGAAGGTGACACTTTGTCCCCCAGCCGGTGACAATGTCCCTGCCTGCCCCCCTCCAGACACCAAGGGCTGTACCTCCAGAGCCTGGGCTGCCACCGGCAAGCGAGTGCTCCATGGCCTCCATGCTGTCTGCCCCCCTCTCACGCTACCGCAAGCTGGTGCCTGCCCAGCAGCACCTCTTCCTCCTGGATTACGGTGGGACCAGCCCATCCGCACAACAATCACCAGCCGTGGCATCGTCACCTTCCTCACCGATATGTTCCCCCAACCCCCAAATCATAGAATCATAGAATCATAGAATTGTTCTGGTTGGAAGAGACCTCCAAGATCATCGGGTCCAACCATTAACCCAGCACTACCAAGTCCACCACTAATCATATCCCTTAGGGCCCTCATCTAAACGTCTTTTGAATACCTCCAGGGATGGGGACTCTACCACCTCCCTGGGCAGCCTGTTCCAATGCCTGAAAAACCCTTTCGGGGAAGAAATTTTTACGAATATCCAATCTAAACCTCCCCTAAATTCACCCCCAAAACCACCCCTCATGTGACCCACGATCTTCTGCAGAGATGGGGGACATCTTCCTGCAGGCGTGAACCTTGGGGCGCCCTGCCCACCCTGTGCCCATCCCCCTGCTGCTGCTCATCAGGGTTGGGGGGGAGGTCCCTAGGGGCATCCTCGCCACCTTGGGGGAGGTGTTCCCATCCTCATCCACCCAGCTGCCATCCTGGTCTCACCATCACATCCTTGTCACTGTTGGTCAGATGCCAGCAGCGATGGCAGAAGAAGCCCAGTGGCCCATGGCTAGTGACACAGCTGCGGGGTACTGACTCTCTGTGAGGAAGTGGCTCCCATGGAGACTGGGGGTTCCAGAACGTGGGGGTGGGGGAATAGGGCAGGGAGGGCTGGAAGAGGGGAAGAGGGGCTCCAGGCCTGGGACAGGAGCTAGCCAGCCTTGGGACAGGCCCCACGTGCACCATGCCGAAGCTCGGCCTGGCCACCGGTGGAGCCCACCTTCTGTCTTTGCTTGCATTGGTCAGGAGGGCTGTCAGTCTCCTCCCCTGAGGTGATGCTGCCTCAGATTGGTCCAAATTGCTCAAGGCCTCTTGTGAAGAGTGAGTGGCCCTGAGCAGCAGTGATTGGCCATGTGTAGGGGTGGGAGAGAGGGTCGGGGGATGTCAGTGAGAAACAAGGGGATGGCTGATGGCTTCAGTGAATCCTTAAAACCATGTCTGACACCAGCAAAGGAAAAGAGTTGATGTCTGTGGGTGGAGGCTGAGGAAGAAGATTGCCCTGAGAATGCAGCAGGACGGAAGGTCCCTCCTGTGCCAATCAGCGATGATCAAGATGTTTCCATCTTGTGTGCGTGGCTCAGCCTGGCAGATGGGGAATGCCCACTGCTGGGGGTGGCTGTGCTCGGGCATCCCCATGAGCTCACCTTGCTGACCAGCACCTTGGAGGAAACCCTCCAGTCCCATGGACTGGTAAGGGTGTCGTTTGCTCAAGTCACCCCTGGCTCTCCCCATCCACCGCTGGTTGTTCTCCTGCAGAGTCCTGCCTCAAAGCTCAAAGGCCTGGCAGACCTTGCTGGGGGGAACTGAGGCAAGGAGGACATAGATCTACCTCCACCTACTCTTGCTAAATTCAGCAGTGGTCCCATGTCTCTCTGTTTCTTCTTTAACTGTTCCTGAAGTAGCAACAGCTCATCTTGGTTCCTGGTGCATTCCCTTTCCATTTTCAATGGAGATTCTATAAGGATCATTGCTGTGCTTGGAGGATGCTGTCCTGAAGACAAGGTGTGTCCAGGCACACTGTGAAGATGATTGGTGTGTTCCTTGACTGTATCATCATGGGTGTGAGCAAAGACCCCACTGTGATGTGCTTCGTGTTCCTGCAGTGCCTGCAGCTCTTGGGTAGAGGAGGGACAGACCTGGCCTCTCTGATGGCATCTGATGACCGATGCCTCTGACTGATGCCATCAGTCCATGGCACCCAGGCACCAAATCGCACTCCCTGCGATGCCGTCTGGGGTGTCTGTCACACCCCCGCCCTGAATGGGAACTGCTTTCCTGTAAGTCCTCTGCTGTTCCTGCCAGCCCTGGCTGAGACAAGGAGCCCACATGCAAGTGCCTATTTTGTGCACAGCTGACCTGAGGCCAGAGGAATCCCACCTCCTGTGGGTTTGTGGCAGGCATGGGAGGGAGCTGAGTCCCCTTCCAGCCCCAGGATGAGATGCCTTGATTGACTCAGCTGAATCCCTTCCCTCAGAATGGATAAAGGAGATCCCTTCATGTCACTGTCTGCGTGTCCTGTCTAATGATGGAATAATGAAAGGTGATTCTTGGAGCTAAGTTCTCCTCACAGGAGAAATGCCACTGCTGAAACTAAGTGTCTCTCCGCAGCTGAGGGAGGGAACATCAGGGATTGCTTCAGCCTGTTTCCCAGAGGTTCCCCTGGAGCCCCAGGGACACCTGGAGGGAGCCCCGAGGGGGCAGAGAAAGTGCTGCCTTGGGCTGGGCCTCTGCTGCTGAGCTGGGCGGGCTCCTGGGATGGAGGGAGCTGATGGCAAGCGGGCAGCGCTGCCGAGAGACAGCTCTGCCCAGGAGCAGCTCCTCTGCAAAGCGCAGCAGGGCTGAGGGCACTGCCTGCAGGCCCCGAGGGGAGAGGAGCGAGGCAGAGAGAGTTAAAGGCAGCCTGGGGTGGGAGGACAGAGGATGGCTCAGTGGTGGAAAAATCTTCACAGCATGTGACACAGTAAGTCTTTGGTGCAGGGCAATGCAGCCGTTCATGGAAAGATCCCCTAAAGATCTCACATCCCACAAACTATGAGACCTTTCAGGAGGACTCTCACAGTTTCTCTAGAGTAGAGGAGGAGGATGTACTGCAGAGCAGGGCTTCCCTGCTGCACCATCAGAGGGACAGGGCATGATGGCCGCCTTCTCCCAGGGATGGCTGCAGGGTGTGATGCCAGGTGTGCAGGCAGGGGTGCCCAGGGCTGTCCTTCAGAGCAGGGTCCCTGCCCCCCAGGGGCTGTGTGCCGGGGCAGGGACTCTGCCGCCTGCCAGGGTCAGCACTCAGCCTGCCGGGGAGCTCCCCACGGCGCTACAGGGAGAAGCTGTGGGGGGAAGGAGAGACCCTTGGCAGGGCAGGGCAGGGTCCTTCTGCTTTTGAGAGGGAACCCCATGGGTGAGGGCTGCTCACAGCTCCAGTTACTCTGAGGACATTTGCAGAGGGTCCTTCTGAAGGACATTGAGGCAGCAGGTACCTGATAGGGAAGGAGTCTGTGCTTTGAGTTTTTCCACTGTTGGTTGGCTGGGTGGGCGGTGGGGGATGGGAATTTATTTCCCTGCTTTGGAGAAGGCACCAACACCCCAGTTCTGGTTAGGACTTGGCTGAGCTGCTCCTTAGCCCCTGCCCACACAGAGATGCCCCTGGGCAGTGCCCCGCTGCCCGGAGGGGTCTGCAGGGCAGAGCTGAGCACACAGCGGGTGGGATGGGGGCTGTGGGCATTGACAAGGAGGAGACTCGGCGACAGAGAAACAGCTGCCGGCAGGGACAGCTCCAGGCAGCAGAGACATGGGCAGGGAGGGAGAGGGAGCTGCTCCCAGAAATGCTGTGGGAGGGGGGATTTGGGCACCTCCCTGCCATCCTCTGCAGTGCAGACACATTTCCCAACGTAAGCCCCTGGTGTAGGAGAGGAGTCTCCTACCCAGCAGAGCCTCTGCCCCCAAAGCCATGGGGTCCAGGCCATGAGTTACTGCCTCGGCAGCTGGACCTCCAGGTGAAGGGGTCCTGGAATGTGGTACACAGAAAAGATGCTAAAAGCACTTTCCCTACAGTGTCATCATCCAAGTGGCAGCGAGCACAGGTGGGTAAGGAGAAGGTTTCACAGCATGTCTGTATGCCTTTCTGTCCTCCCTTCATTTTTTTCTGGAGCACTGCAGTGCTCTTCCCTGTTTCTCCACCTGTCCACGGTGCTCTTGCTCTATGGGGTTGGGGTGGGGATGTGGGTCAGTTTTTGTTCTGACACTGGCTCTGGGGGTCCTGCCCCAGAGGCATCATCATGGCATCTAGGTGTCCAACCTGCATTTTAAGCTGTGATGAACATTGTCATCCAATTGGTAGTAATGGAGAATGAGCTGAGCCATTCCTCATTCAGCTCAGGGAGGGGCTTTCTATGAAGAATGGCATGGCTTTTTCCTGAGAGAAGTCTCCCCTGAACTGTCATTATCTCTTCCTCCTTGGACAGGTACCCATGCCCCGAGGCAGCAAATGTCCAACAGCAGCTCCATCACCCAGTTCCTCCTCCTGGCATTTGCAGACACACGGGAGCTGCAGCTCTTGCACTTCTGGCTCTTCCTGGGCATCTGCCTGGCTGCCCTCCTGGGCAATGGCCTCATCATCACCATTGTAGCCTGTGACCACTGCCTCCACATCCCCATGTACTTCTTCCTCCTCAACCTCTCTGTTCTTGACCTTGGCTTCATCTCCACCACTCTCCCCAAATCCATGGCCAATTCCCTCTGGGACAGCAGGACCATTTCCTACTCAGGATGCTCTGCCCAGCTTTTTTTCTTTGGGTTTTTGATGTCATCAGAATGTTTTCTTCTCACCATCATGGCCTACGACCGCTACGTGGCCATCTGCAAACCCCTGCACTACGGGACCCTCCTGGGCAGCAGAGCTTGTGCCAACATGGCAGCAGCTGCCTGGGGCAGTGGGTTTCTCAGTGCTGTGCTGCACACGGCCAATACATTTTCACTGCCCCTCTGCCAAGGCAATGCCCTGGACCAGTTCTTCTGTGAAATCCCCCAGATCCTCAAGCTCTCCTGTTCACACTCCTACCTCAGGGAAGTTGGGCTTGTCATGTTTAGTGCTTTTGTATTTTGGTGGTGGTTTGTGTTCATTGTGCTGTCCTATGTGCAGATCTTCAGGGCGTGCTGAGGATCCCCTCTGAGCAGGGAGCCACAAAGCCTTTTCCACCTGCCTCCCTCACCTGCCGTGGTCTCCCTGTTTCAGCACTGGCACGTTTGCCTACTTTAAGCCCGCCTCCATCTCTCCCCATCCCTGGATCTGGTGGTGGCAGTTCTGTACTCAGTGGCGCCTCCAGCAGTGAACCCCCTCATCTATAGCATGAGGAACCAGGAGCTCAAGGAGTCCATCAGGAAAGTGATTTCAGGGATGGTTCTGAAGAGTGGTAAATTTTCCATCACTCTGCAGAAATGACTCCCAGGGTGCCCCATTGCTGTCCTGTCCTTTCCTTGCCCTTTTATTGTTTTTGTTATCATTATCTGTATTGTTATTAGTTTTTATTATTTCCCTACATAAATGCCTGAATCCCTCTTGCTTCTCTTGAGGAATGAACCTGTTCTGTCTAACCGGATCTGATATCAAAGTGTGTCTTTCACTGGAACAGAGCTGACACTCTCACGGCATCCCTGAAATAAAATGGAATCACCCCAGTGCATGACTGATGTTTGGGCTCCAAATAACCCACAAGTTTTTCTCACTTTTGCCATTCCTATTCTCTCCCCATCCTGCTGCAGCGGGGAGGTGGGAGCAAGTGGCTGAGTAGTGCTTAGTTGCCTGTCAGAGTAACCCACAACAAACAGGCTTCTCTCACGAGGCAAATCGATCAAGACAAGAAAGTGCTAAAAACCACAGAGAAACTGAGTATTGAAGTGGCAGAACTCTGAGCTGTGGAAACAGAGGTTACTAATGCAGGCTCTTCTGCTGAGCAGGCTAAGGCCAAGAAGGTGAGAGACAGAGAGGAGCCCCGAAAGCACAGTCACCA